>JANXJC010000064.1:14976808-15037703 GCA_027564655.1 Leptodon cayanensis | reverse complement strand
AACTCGTTTCCCCAAGTCGAGTCTGTTTTGCCCATGACAGTAATTGGTGAGTGATGTCTCCCTGTCCTTATCTCGACTCATGAGCCTTTCATTATATTTTCTCTCCCCGTCCAGCTGAGGGGGGGAGCGACAGAGCGGCTTTGGTGGGCACCTGGGGCATCCAGGCAGAGCCAACCCACCGCAGTAGTACACAGGCACCAAATGCAAAATCGGGCATCCATTAAGGTGCACAGCAAGTAAGAGCTATGAAAGGGAGACAAAAGCAAGTGTGCGTACGTAAATTTGCATAACTTAGTGATGTGTAAGCACTACTCTTTCCCTTCCTATGACTGATCACTGCTTTTCTTTTTCTACTTTTTTCTTTTAAGATCAGGAAATATCTCAAACTCTTGTCATCAGCCATTTTGTGGCTTCTGCATGCATTATTTTTCTTGGCATTCAAACGTGGCATTTGGTTCTTCAGCTCTTTCAGTTGGCAGGAGATCCACTCTTTTCTTCACTTCTTCTTTTCCCAGAGGGGACTCTGAGTCCCAACTTTTTTTCTATTCGTTGTGCAGCTTCCTGCAAACCAACACTTTTTCTTTTATGTCAGTTCTTAATGGTCTTTAGCTAGTTTAGAACGATAATCTGATTTTGCTCTTAATGAAGAAATCAAGCTATGTACTGTTAATCAAAATGCAACTACTTTTCTTTAAATTTTGTCCATTTTGCTGTACATACAGACTGGAATAAAGACGTTTCTTTCTGCTATAGAGCTGGTGTATATGCAGGTTCACATGTATGTTTTCCATTTTTCATTCCTTTATGCCTTTTCCAGGTTCAGTCAAACACAGATTAGGCAGCAAAGGGAACTATTATAATATCAAATGCATTAAATTCATTAGACCAAACATGTTATATTTCAAGTATATTCTTATTGTTTTATTAACAAAGTAATAAGGTTATCTAGCAGAAAATAAGGAGTCTTTATTTCTCACCATTAGTCTGGAGTAACCAATCAAGCGGAGACTTATTGCAGTGATATTTATGTATTTAACAACAGGTTTTACTTGACTTAAGATTTTTAGCTTCTGTTAATTACCACTTATTAACTACCACAAGACAATACACAAGTTTTTCTCTACTGATAATACAACCTAAGAGATTTTTTGATAGGTCTTTGGCCCCGAAGAAGGGGTTGCTTTGAAGTTTTCTGCAGCAAATCAACTCTTTGTGGGTGTGCTGCTTCTATTTAAGCTCCTATAGTTTATTGGCAAGAAGTGTCTCAGGTGCCTCAGTGTTCCTCAGAGGTGCCTCACATAGCCCCTCTCTAATTACTTACAGATACGAGGATTGTCTGGATCCCTGTGTGTTTTACTTAGGGTTTTATCTGCCCAAGTGTTGTAGTACTGAGGACCTAAATTCCATCCCAGAACTTCTCGTTCACCTTCTCGCTTCTCCTTCCTGGCTCTATGCCAAGCATAATACAGTCAAATGTAAAGATCTGGCTTATGCTTAGGAATAAAATGTAAGTAGAATGGTATCAAGTAACACCATTTTTAAATGCTTCGTCAGTTTATATATAAATATGAGTTTTGTTAGTTTTAATTGAATATATGTGTAAAAAAGATTATCCAGTAGAGATTAAAAATAATGTATTTGATGTTCAGAGTGTACAAGTCAAAGAGATTTCTTTTAGGATTGAACTGAAAAAATCTAGATTATTGAGCAGTATATTCAGGAAACTTCACTTTTCTTGCTTAATAACTTCTTAGCAAACAGTAAAATTTCTGCTAATACTGAAGACCACATGTAGCTTGATATGGAATCCTTCATTTTAGTATTTACTTAGTCTTGTACTTCATATAATACTTCCGTGTTTTTATGAACTGTTAGTAAAAACAAAAATATTTGAGAGGAAATATATCATACACTGATAATTCAATAGCTATATTTAAAATTAGACAATGATGACATCTGGTGATGAAATCCTTGAATGGATTTACAGGAACTTTGGCCTATATTTTCCTACTGGTGAAATCTGGAAAGACTTCTTTTAGATCTCCAGGGTATTCTCTTAAGAAGCAATTAGAGGAGCAGTGAAAGGAGAGAATCAAAACCGGCTGAGTATGGTCGTGAGGACTTCATCCGCACCATGCATTTAGAAACAAAAAAATTAAAGCAGAGCTTTCAGTTTGGTAGCAGTACAGGTACTGGAGGAGTAAACTTGAAACTACAGAGAGGAGGATGGCTGCCAATGTCCTCTGAGGGCATGTAGCTTTCAATGTCTGAATAGCTTACAGCTGAAATCAAAAGCAGGAGTGCTGACCAGGGAGCAAGTAAGAACTGATCTCAATTATTTAAAAAATAATAATAAAAACCGAAACCAAACAAAAAAAACGCAAACACCACACAAAAATCCCCCTACCCATAGCCCAAGGAGTACAAAACCTCTGTTACCAAGAGGAAATAAAAGATGGTGCTGGCTAGTGACCTTCTACTCAAGGTGATGTGGAGACATCTGCACCACCTGGCACTTACATTATGGCTGGTGTGTTTCTTCGCAAGAGTCCAAATTTGCCAAGTTGCAAAGGATTCTACCGATCACCAGTGTGTGAAAAGAATACTAATGATACTGCCAAGAATGATCCTAAGCAAATCAAAAGCGCTTATAAGGCTCTGTGGCAATGGATTAAGAGGTTGAAGATTCAAGAGACATTATTTTCTCTCCTCTCACGTCCAAGTCAAGCATCAGTCAGATACAGCCTAAATATAACTACATGGCTTCTATTCTGAGAGAAGAGAACTTTAAGTTAAGAACTATGTGGCAAGGACAAAAATATTCATCTTAAATAATGCAAATTGGACGTAGGTCTAACCTCTGAGAAAGACAGGATTATTTAAAACAGGATTAAAGAAGTGACTAGACAAGGAGTCATGGGTCAGTTTGCCAGGTATCTTGACTGTTTGTATGCTAATGGTAGAAGAAAGAGGAGTAGAGAAGAATTAACAGAAGAATTAATGAGGAATAGACAAGAATTAATTGAAGATTATGACAAAATTGGCATTGTAGAGAATTTATCATATATATTACACCAGTAGTCCAGTCATGCAGAGGACATAACTTCTTCAGTAAGAAGGGAAGAAGGGAGGAAATGTTGGCTTGTATTTCAAATATATAACGGTTGCTTTGAGTTGAGATCTCGAAAATAGGATTAGTTAGAGCTGATAAATATCTGTTGGTGTCCAGGAAAGCAGAAAAGAACATGGTTGTTCTTGGTACGTATCCAAAGTCATTGGACTTGATAGTAATGGGAGATTTTAGTTACCACAGCACTTGTTGGGAAGGAAATTACAGTGACAGACTGCCCAGGAAAAAAGTCTCAAGAAGGTAGATGTCAATAAATTCAGAGAATTTAGTTAAATAAACCCTCTAGGGTGCAAGTTAAAGAGAAATCTGTGGGTTCTTGTTGTAGTTTAGGCCCAGCTTGCAACTAAGCACCGTGCTGTTGCTCGCTCACTCCTCCCCCACCCCCAGTGGGATGGGGAGGAGAATCAGAAGAAAAATGTAAAAACTCATGGGTTGAGACAAGGACAGTTTAATAGGACAACACAAGGAGAATGATAATAATAACAGTAATACTAATGAAAGAATATGTAGAGCGAGTGAGGCATGACGCAATTGCTCACCGCCCAGAACCCGATGCTCAGCCTGTTCCCGAGCCGCGATCCCTCCTCCTTCTCCGGCCAGCTCCCCCAGTCTATGTACTGAGCGTGAGGTCCTGTGGTATGGGATATCCCCTTGACTAATTTGGTCAGCTGTCCTGGCTGTGTCCCCTCCCAGCTTCTTGTGAAAGTTAACTCTATCCTAGCCGAAGCCAGGACAGTTCTTCAACAAAACACTACTAAAGACCATAGTACAAGCTTCACCAACGTGAAGAAAAGAAACTATAAAAAAACCCAGGTTGGGTAAATTGTCATCTTTTCTTTCGCCTTAGACATAATGAGGAGAATTTCTCTATTTACAAAGCATGGTAGAATAACACATGCATGTAGAGACAAGTCAGAAGTGCCAAAGCACTCAGTGAGATGCAACTAGCAAGAGAAATGAAGATTTAATATAAAATAATTATATTGGTACATTAACGGGGAGAAGAAGAACAAAGAAATCTTTGGCACCTAAGAGAGGAACTGCAGGAAAGGAAAAGCTGCTCACAGTAGGTGCGGAGAAGACAAATACGTACAATTACTTCCTATCACACATGTTTACTGAAAAGGTCATTGGTGAGCATGTGACATGCCCAGCTAATCCTAGGGTGAGAACCTCAATTGTAGATAAGGAAAGAACAGGTTATACAGGTTAGGTATCTTAAAATTGATTTAATGAACTTCATTTTGTGTTTCATAACTGTCTGAAAACCTTAGACCTGTTAGTGGGTTTCTGTGAGAATTCTTGGAGGATGGATGAGGTACCAGCAGACTAAAAGAGAATGACGTAAAACTTATCTTTAAAAGGGGGAAGTAAGGAGAATGTGGGGAATTATTTTCAGTTCATAGAAAAGTCACTGAACAGATAAACTACTTAAAGTAGCTAGAAAATAGCAAAGAAATAAGTAAGAGACAACAAGGATTTGCCAAGAGCAAACCTATCAAAGCAATCTAATTCCCTGCTAGGAGCAGATAGCAGAATTTGTAGGTAAGGAAGGAGCAGTAGATGCCCAGTATTTGGACTTCAGTTAAAGTTTTGACATTGTCTCGTGTTTTTCTTGTAAGCAAAGTAAGGAAACGTGGGCTTGATGAAAATAATGGTAGGTCAGACAGATGAATCTTATTCTTAACGTCTAAATTCAGACTTCTGCAGTGTAGGCTGCATTGAGTACGTCTGAGCCACTAATACTGAGTTAGATAAGCCAGCACTTCTTCGGTATTGTTCATCGTATCTAAATGCCTGAAGCATGGGAAATGGCACTACAAGCATCTATAAAGAGAGCCTAGAGGACCTCCTCAGAGGTAGCTGTCTAAAACTACCTGAAATTAATCTCCCCTTCTTCTCCCCAGGACAAAATTATAAAGGCAATGTAGCGAAGCATCCAAATAGATTATTAGGGAGATTATAACCTCTGTTACCTTCAGCAGCATTTTAAAGACTCCCGGATATTTGCCAGAATTAAAAAAAAAAAATAAAAAAAATGGTTGGGGTATAACTGACCTTGGCTGACCTTGTGTCCCTTGAGGGGACACATTTGAATGGATTAGGTCACTGTTTTAAGTCACTCTGAGTCTATTTTGTAATGATACTGTGACCACTGTGATAACATGATTTAGATAAAACCTGTCTACAAGATAAAGCAAAAAGAAGAAACACTTCAATTCCATATTTTCTTTGCCTCATTGTAAACAATTTTTTCTACAACAAAGAAGTCTTTCAAGGCATGCATAGCAGTATTTCTGTGTTAGTTGGAGTTCAGTAGCTGTTCAGAGGTGTGCAATTCGGAGTTTACTTACATTTGCAAGTCACTCGAAAGGGAATAATCAAGAAATAATCTACTTCAGAGAAAAAAATTTTTTTTTAACATGGGTAATGGATATCATATCATCATGATTAAAGCAAGAATTGTTTCAAGTCGGAGCAATGAAAATAATGACAAGGAAAATAATTGTCGAAGGTCATTCCGTATCAAAATAATCTACAATCAGTTTAGGATTCTGCTGGGCTTTTGAGAGAACCACTTCTGTCAAATATGTTCTAGCACATGGAGGGTGATTTATGATTTTATAATTCCGCTAATCGTGAATCCTTTTGTTTGGATGCTATCCATAAATGCACTATCCAGTTGCTGTGTGCACACAAGTGCACTGTAGTCAGGATTTCTCTGGTCAGCTGAGCATGTACCTACCCCCAAATGCCCTCAGTGTTCCACCTAGAGGCATACAGGGTGCAGTTTACTGAATTACCTTCTGTTTCTTGATCTACAGTTTTGGCTTCGAACATAATATACTGGCAAGCCTTTTTCTTACAGCTGAAAGAAGCAGATTTCTTACTACATTTAGCAAGTTTGTTTCTTTACAAAGTTTATTTGTTGCCCTTTTGTGAGAACAGTGCCTTTCCTTAGGCTTGGAGGCAACCCTAGCATCACATTCAGCATCTATGTCCAAGTATCAATATCAAGGCTCCAAACTTTGCTCACTGAGGCACTCACCTGAGTGAGTGCCTTTCAAAGATTAATGCTGCTTGTTGCTGGAAGAGGTGTATGCAACAGAATTATACCATACTAAAAAAATCACTTTTAACAGAGCTAGCAAATTTTCTAAAATATTTACTTTAGCAGTATGTATTATCATGTCTGCAACTTCAGAGAAACCCATGAGTTGGCTCTTCTAGAGCTACTTTAAAACCAGAAGGACTCTGGAACACTGACAACTATGCCTGAGTTCACTGCACGTGAACCGTGTCTCATCTGAAAGTAGCAGAGCTGCAGTGGGTTGTGCTGTGTTCAGAAGAAACCCTGCAACTACAGTTTGCATCAAGTTTTTCCACAAGCAAAACTTGATTGCTTCTGGGTGTGCCCACTACAGATGCATGTTTCTAGTTCCAGTAGCGCATATTTAATGCCAGGGAATGACAGTAGGTCATTGAGTGCTATATTAGAGAGTTTTTGTAGTGTACTTTTTCTGATCTTTCATATTGGGATGAAAGTTGTAGGCAGTCATCATACAAAAGTTATTTTCTTTATTTTGCCTTCTCTACTGCTGACCAAGGCTATTGTCATCAATGACTCCTCCTTCACAGTGTGGGGAATATTGCAAGAAATTGTACTTTTCAGATTTGAGAGAGATACGTTTTTGAGCACAAAAGTTGGGAATGTAAAGCAGACGTGACTTCAGCAGACTAGGAAAAGATGGAATCAGGTGGGGCCACAGTCAGAAAAGCTGAACGAGAGGAGTGAGAGTTCACGTTATGCCCCGTACAGCTGCACCGTGCAATGGAAATTGCGCAGACCTTTGACTGCCAGAAGCTACGCGCTCGGTTTCCCCTCTTTCTTCCATCTGCTCCACTGCTACTACTCAGACATGAAGCCTTCATCTTCCCTAGGATGGTTTTGCCTATAAAAGCTAAAATTTCACTCAGAAGTCAAACTTTCTTTTAGCAAATGAAACCTTGTTAGGCTGGTCCTTTTCTGTTTGCTGCCATATGGTTGCAGTTTTGGCAAAGTGGTCTTCCTCCAAAGCTGTTAATATCCTCCCTCCTCCAAGGGCAGAAAACAGATATAAGTACTTAATTAAGGCAGAATTTTAATTAGGTATGTGTAGGCACGTTGGCATAAGGCAGTTTTCACAGTGGTAAGTTATATACTTGAAAGTATATACCTCAATTGTAATTTACTGTCTGTTTTGCAGCAGTTACTTCCCCTTTTAAAACTCCATGTGGTTAAACTAAGCACTTTGATAAAGTGCATTTAATTCATAGATTTTAATAAGATGAGCCATGCACCTTCTCGCAAAGTGGGAGACATCTTAAGCTTACAGTTTCGAACCCACAAAATTTTCTAATTTTGCAGTAGCCAACCACAACAACCAGACTGTAAAATAAGGATAACATCACTTCCCTCCCAACTTCCACCTTCCCTTCGAAGCTGATACGCTGTGCAAAAAGACCAAAATATCCGTCGCATCATAAAGATGAAAAAAAAGAAAAGGCAGAGGGAACCTGATTCTGTAGCTGACAGAAGAGGGACGTGATGAGAGGAGACAGCTCCAGCAGCTGGTCTCTGCTCCCAGTGCTGTGGTTGATGCCTCCTCAATCGGAAATGCATATGCAGTTTGAAATTTTTAAACTGCAAGTCTATGAACTCTTTACCATCAATTATAGGACTGCACTGTAGGGAGCAGAGCCACACATTTGGGGTTGATTCTGCCCTTCCTTGTGTATTATTAACAACTGCAAAGCGAACATGGAATTTTAAGTTGCAATGGCAGAACTGCTGGGGGAATTCGTGCAGCTAAAGTTAATATGAAATGTTACAGAAGGCGAAGGTGATTCTTGTTTCAGGCAAACCTGTTTACAGTCACTCGCCTTCTCGTACGAATGTCACTCAGTCTCACGCTCAATATTAAAAGCATCAAGGTGTGCATGCGTGTGTGTCCAAGTTGCCTGTCCACGGTCACTTGTGTGTGACATGGAAGGCTGACCTCATTGCATCTGTTGGGTTCCTTTTGATTAGCAATAGCAAACTGGTTTTTGGATAAATCTTTAGGAGTCCACAGTTGCTGTGGTATGGTCCTTTTGATCCAAAATTTTGTTTACTTCAGTTGTGCTCGTTGGTTTTACTTCCTTATCTCGGATATTTTAAGGCTGGAGCCTGTCTTCCTTTTGGAATAACAGGAAGATGAACATCACGTGCAATGTGCTGTAATGTTGTTGCTGTCCTGTGTAGCGTAGGGTCTTCTGCTGATAAATCATCTGTGCTGTTGTTTTACCAAAGCACGCTCCTTCTTGTCTTGACAGTAATACATTTTACCACTGCCAGCTGTGTCCTTGGTTGTCAATACAGACCGCACCTATAACCCTTCGTAGCGCTCTTTCTTCTGGTGCTTTCACACCTGCATTTCTATTAATGCATTATTCATACCAATCTTCATACTTCTTTTACAAATCTCTGCATTTCAAATTATTTGAACGGTCATTTAGGTGTATGTAATAGACTACATTATAAAATAGTGGAAAACAGAAGACATATAGCTGTAAGATATGTAGAAGAAATGTTTGGGGCAGTTATTTACTGAGAACATGATAGACATAATGCATTGCACGCCACTGAACTTACCCAAAGATCATATAAATCCTACAGAAGAAATAACAAATAATTGGATTAATGTTTTGTTGACTTCTACATTGTAAAAGCCTAAACAAGAGATAAAGATGCATCTGTTTTAATGATCCATTGAATCCCCAGACAAACTTTACAGAAGACTGGGCAAACTGCAGGATAATTGTAGAGCTTTTAGCTATGTTTTATAATAAATGCAATGGGAGTTGGATGCAAAAAGCTGCAAGCATTTCTTTTATTTTCTGTTACTGATGTATTCCTATTATATTGGCAGTTTTAACCTGTAGTGTCATAAACATAATATTCAGCTATATGCTCTTTATACACCAATTAATCAGAGCTGGTTTTGAAACAGCCTACTACAAATGAAGACACAGGCTAAACTGAAAATACAGTAAAAATGTAAGTCATCAGACCATATTTACGTATGTAGTCTCTAACTCTGATGCGTTTTTTTTTTTTTACATTTCTACTCTCTCTATAAGTGCCTATCAACATATACCTTTTATCTCTGTCCATGCTTTTTGTGTTCCATGTCAGGCTTCTTTTTCCAAAACTGTTTGCAAAGCAATTCAATCATTATATTCACAGACTTGACTAAATGATTTCTGGCATATGTCTTCTAGAAGGAATAGCGAAGATTGACATCAAACAGAGAAACTTAAGAAAATGGAACTATAATATCATAAATATTGACATTCATCAGTGAGTAAATGTATAGCCTAATTCTTCTCAATTTTGTTTGTAGTCTGCTTGCGACCATCAGCTCTTGTCATGCTAAATTTAGATACTCTGCAATAGGACTCCTTGAGCAAAGGAATCTTCTACAAACTCTCTTTTAATTGGAGGATTAATATGTAATTTTGACTGACTTAAGATACTGAGACTTTTCAGAGGGTTTTTCCCCACATCAGATGTAATGTTTTAGCAAAATAGCATAGGAGATTCAGACCCCATTCCGGTACTGATATTTTCTCCTTTGGAAAAAGTGTAAACCTTGGCAGTCTGGTCAGCTGTACTGTTATTTCTGAGTAACCAAACTGTATTTTTTTTCTCACAGAATTAATGCAAAATATGTGTTCTTCCTTGGAGAGCATATAGTAAAATGTTTGTCAGACCTAAAGATACTTGTTTTCTATTTTGTAGACTTAATCTCAGAAAGAGGAGTAATGCAAACCAAATCCCTACCATCTCTTCTCTCATTTTTTTTAACCTAATATCTGATCCTTACATTCCACTGTTAAATATGGTTAGAATAGAAGTCTATCTGACCACAGATATGAAGAATTTATGTGCAGTTTGAATATACTACTCAAGTCTCTGGAAATTCAAACAGTGTGCTTTCCACTGTTCTTAGAGCCTTGTTTTGAGTATTTTTAAAATATTCTCACATTAAATAATTTTGAGTTATATTAAATAATATTGTGTTATAAAGAAGATATGCATGTTAATAAGTACATATGGCATGAGATAGACCTATACCATATTCATATCCACCCATAATATTTGTTTTGAGACAGAGTGCAAAATGGTATGAATACACAGACTGCAAAACTCAGAAAATCAGATTTTCGTTGACTTCCAAGGACACGAAGCTCAGAAATACTGACAACTAATAGTAAAATGGAAAGTGAAGTAGTATGATGTTGAAGCATGTTTGGGGACAGTGCTAAGATGAACCGTATACATTACAGTACAGAAAATCAAATTAAGTGAATAAAAGTTATTCTCACTTTAAAAGTTTAGAAATACCTGCCTATGGCCTAGCCATACAAAATTGCACTGATACAAACAAAACCAGTAATTGGTTGTGAAAGTTGCTTAAAAACAACATTACTCACGTTACCTCCTGGATTCTATTGGTAGTAAATGGGTCCCTAATTCTTAAGTGGATTTGAAAACATTTCTGAGGATGATAACGCTGCCACCTCCTCTTCCTGGTCAGTTCTCCCCTCTGTCAGACCTGTCCCTGCAGTCACTGAGCTGTACACACTGTTTCTTTTTGCACGATGAGGTTGAATATTGCTGAGCTATGCCCATCTAGATAAGAGATAAAAGGATCAACAAAGGTAGATTGCAGACTTCAGAACTTGAAAAAAATAGATTAAAACATTTTTCGAAGTTATTTCCTGTAGGACTGAGGTCTTACCTGTTTCTCCACTGAGCCACGACAGTCCAGGGGAGTACTAATAATCCATGCTATCTCCACGAGGACAGTTCGGCTGGATTTCACAAATTTAATGCCAGAGTGTTTGTTGGTTGCCTAAAAGTGACAAGCTAACGGTGCCCTCATTCTATAATGCTCTCATAGTCATCCGACTGTAATTCCAGAGGTTAAGTGATATTTTTTTCAAGCCGTGATAAATGACGTGAAAAGAATGATCAGATTACTTCGGAGTTTTGTAAGTCACTTGCTTAGGTTCAGCTTTTTCCTTGCAGTTTAATCTGAACCTTGCAACTATGTAATCATTTACACCCATGTGTATTAATATTTAATTCAGTTGATGTCACTAAATTGAACAGCATTTATTCCTTAAAGCAGAATTAAGTTCAATATCAGGTTAAAAATGTATGCAGAGTAGGAATTAGCACCTCAGTGAAATTAAAAGTATCTGATGAAAAATGAGGCTTTCATGACCTGTGGCCAGGAAATACTTTAAAGAGAACAGAATATTCCTAACTTCTAAAATAGACTGTATGAAAACCTTAAAGTGATTACTGAGGGCAAATCTCTTTGTTCAGTATCTTTGGTGGTCTTTTGCATGAGATGATAGGGGTATTACTCTTAGAAATATGTTAGGGTTTAGAGATGTTGTGGCCAGTGAGACTACGATGAAGTTTATCTTTCATAAATTATATAGAGATCTAAGTCTACTAAAACTGAATTACAGTTTTTTGAAAGTTCACTTGATTCACTCATATTTCCTTCTTAATCTAGTAGTCGTTAGATTTAAATAGATATGAATCCTTGGGAACTCACATTTCTAGTAATCACAAGAACACCACATGCTAGTTAAAAATCTTTGGCTTATTATAGAATTTACAGCACGCAGAATTGTTTCTAGTTTTAGTTCCACCTACAGAAAATGAAGTAATTTAGAATATCGAACTAACTTAAAGTGTATTCATTTGCTTTCTAACCCAGACTGTTAACCTGGGTTCATGATCGTAACACTAGAATCAGTATTTTCTCGTTTCATTGCCCTATATTCAGGAAGATATTGTAGTTGAATGCCTTCAAATCCTTCAAAAATTATTTGCTATTTACTACTTACCGCCCCTACTTCATAACCCATGATACAAGGAAGTTCCCAAAACTGCTTTTCTGCTTTTACCCAGTACTGCCTTTAGCTCTTTATTTTAGATTATTGCTTTATTACAAATCTGAGATGGCTGAGGTTAAATTATTGATTGCTAATATGAATTTTCATTAAATGCTAATAATAGCATTTAGTGTAAAGTTGTGGATTGTTGTGGTATCTATTTCTAAAGTATATTTATTATTCATTACTTCATGCATGAGTTTAGATAAATATTTTTTATGAACTCTGCAATTTGACTGTTTTTCTATTTATGGGATGTGATGGACCATCTCAGTTACTTATTGCTGCTTCTGTTTTCTGGTAGGCTATTTGAAATGTTTTATAGAGCATAATTCCAAAGAATAAATTATCTTGTCGGTACACAAATCCCCCTATTTGTGTATGAATATGGCATTCATATAGGCACCAGCCATTCTTCTCAAATTTACGCAAGCAAAAATCCATGTTCACGAAAATTTTCAAATAGCAAGCGAATAGCAAGGAACGTAGCTAAACAGCTCTAGACCAGAATTTAAGAGAATAACTGTTGGTGTTGGTTTGGTTTATTAAACCAGCTCTAGTTTTGATCTTGTTTGTAGTATAGGAAATAAATATTAAAATGTCACAAAATGTTAGCAAAACCTGAAGATGACGAGTACGTCTTCAGGTAACCTGTACCCGTAGGACCCCTTGAGCTCTTGCTGCGATCCGTTAGCCTTGACAAAGGAAGGGTGGAAGGAATGACGCCTGGAGTACGGTTTATCAAACTTGTCTGGAAAGCTGCATTTCTATCATCCCAATTTCCAAACCAAAAAGCCATCCAGGACCAAGGGCGATGCCACGAGAGGTGTTTGCGCTGTCCGTAGGCATCGATCCCGACTCCTGGAAGAGGCTCCTGGGCTGCGTCGGCGGGTAGGGGAGGCCAGTTCAGAGGTCCTGCTCCGGAGGCGGGAGAGCGAGAGCCGAGCAGTCGGCGTGAGGGAGCTCACAGACAGGATGATCAGGGTTTATGTAACCTCATCCATATGCAAACGGTCCAGGGAGTTGCCAGAGCTGTGCCAGCACGCCACCCACTCCAGTAACGTCTTTATTATTCATTGAAAGATGCCGCAGTTTTCTTTTGGTGTTGCAGAGCCTGCGTTAGCAGGGGATAAATATTACAGGAGGTGGTTATAGAGGTTTTTATGTAATAAAGTGAGTTCCTATTGAGAACCCAACTTTTTGTCGGGGAGCGGAGAGGGCCGGTTGTTCCCTACCGGCAGCGAGCCGTACGTACCCTCCTCGCTCACGGCGCGCGGCCCCGTGGGGTCTGTCCCAGTGGCCAGAGCCAGGTACGGGTGGGACGATCCATTGACCACCCCAAAAAGGCCCCTGGGAGACGACGGCGGTCCGGGGTCCATTGGGGGAGCCCAGCCAGGAGCAAACGGAGGTTGGGTCGGAGATAGGAACGGAGGCCAGGCTGTGACGGGGGTTGGTGGTCTGTCCAGGAGGCAGGGCTGAAGAGAGGGCTGGAAAAAAAGCCACTACGTATGTCTGAGGGGTCCATCAGGAGGTGAACGACCTACAGTGTAGGGCCAGGACCCATGCAGGAGGTCGGGCCGGAGAGCAGGCCGGCCGTGGTGGTGTGGGGGGGCCTGAGCTGAAATGGAGTCCTGGGCCCTGGGGAGGCGCTGGGCACGGACAGCAAGGCCCATTGGTGCCCTCAGAGCTCTGACACCTCTGGGTTTTGTTCATTATTATCGTTTTGGCTTATCATATCAGTGAAATGGGGTGAGTTCTGTCTGATTTATGTGTTGTTATTTTCTGGGATTTGGGATGTTCTAGGAAAGAAATGGCCGAGAGGTAGTTCAGTGTGATTTTTTTAGTAAAGAGCTTCAAGCTACCTTTGCTCCCATTTAAACACACTTCTTCCGGTACAGATTTAGAGTATCATCTTTACAATTAGCTGCTGGTTAACATTGAAGAGATAATGCAAGTAGCAGATGTTGTCCTGTATCTAATCTATAAAAATGCTGAAGTTAAGTTAGGATTACCTCAAATACCTAAATCCAACATAGTCTCAACTCTAGACAAATCTCAGGGGGTAATTTAATCTCAGATAAGTAATTTAATTTTAAAATGAACATTTTTTTACCTGATTTAAAAGGCTTATAAGGGGAAGTGAGAGAAAAAAAATAAGTAAAAGGAAAAAGGCAGATGTGAAACAAAACAACAGATTGTTGTAGTTGCAGATGAAGGATGACAAAAGAGCAAGTGATCCTAAATTACAAGGAGAATAAGTAGAAGTGAGATAAACAGGGAGTGTAGAAAAGGAATTAAAAAATGAAGCTAGAAGGAACAGGAAGGAGAGAAGGGAATTCACCTGATCAGCTGTTCAAAGGAGGAGTTCACTCTAAAATCTGGTGCACTGCGGGCAAGGGAGCCTCTGAGCCCGACTAGGCAAAAGAAAACAGAAGATAAAGTGCCACACTGTCTCAGGTTGAATCTGATTTGTAAAATAATGCCAGGAGAAATCCTTAACCTTCCATCGTGTACTTTCAAGATTCCTAATTTCAAAGATAAGATAGTTTACTGCAGTGCTTCCACAGCTCTCCACAGGACCTTGCAGCAGTTACCAAATCTATGAAATTACGGTTAACGTTTTTTAATGGCTGTTTTTAACTTCTTGAGAAAGTTGAGTGTTCTTTCAAACCTTTTTTGAACAGTTTCTTCAAATTTTTCTCTGTTACTCAGTTCTGCTTGTTTGCTAGTCCAGTGTTGCTTAGCACAGAGCTGTACAAAGATTTGCTCAAATTTGAAATTACGTAAATTTGTTTTTATGATGCCAGGAATTATAGCATAAAGGGTTGGACTTGCATGGTATTTTTAGCAAGAGTGTGAGTATACATGTATATGTATACACACTTAGTATACTAGTTTTTAACAGTAGTCTAAAATCTTTACTGAATTAAATAAAATATTTTGATTGGTCATGGTCTCATGTAAATTTTCAAGTGGTTTTTTTTCTTGCTAGACGAAAACAGTGAAAATGATTACTCATAGGTGGTGAATGTAGTGTTACTATTATCCTGTAAAAGTTCCTGAGGCAAGCACAGAAATTGCTCTAAGAAACTAACCCCTTTTTTCAGAAAACGTTATTAACTTTCATTGAAGCCAGAATAAGGATGTACGCATTTACCCCTTGGATGGGAATATGATTCCTGAAAAAATGCCAGGCAGCTGAAAGCTCTTTGTCCTACCAGAGGAATTTGTGTTAGATAGAATTATATCGTAGCATAGAGGCGATCCACTGAGATTTGGATTCGTATCACCTGCTCAACACTGCCTCTAGCAGTAGAAGCTCCTTCAGTGCTCATGAAGAGGGGATAAAAAGCAGCTGAATTCTAATTGCATCTTAGCTATGTCTTTCCTAAGTGCAATACAAGGTTACAGTAACCTATTACCCTTGTGGTGGCACCCAAAATGCAGAGACATTCCCTCCATTTCCCATGGAACAGAGTTACAGAAAGAGGGTCAAGATGAATCCAGCTCTACCTGCAACCCTTTTTCTCCCAGCGTATTCCATCAACCACCAAACAGGCAGAAAAATCCATGAAGGACTATTAAGCATAGACACTATTTCTCTTTCAGGAAAGTATTTTGCTGCAAATTGCTGGAAACTGGGAAAACGCTAGGAAAGGATCACTGCGTGTCCATCTTATTCTTATGCTCTTCTGTAGGCATCTAATAGTAGCCACTGTGCTTGAAGGCAGATGAATGGCTGAAGCCAGATGAAGCTAGATGAAGCTGTGGTATGATCCAGTGCAGCTGATCCTGTGGTCTCACAGTGAAACATCTGTCTGTTCTTAACTAATTCTTGGAATTCAGTAGGTTGCATCGTGTATTTCTGTTCTGTAGGTCAAGGATATAAATCTGACTTAAGTCCTGGCTATTGCAATGCTATATAATAGAGTTTGATTTTCCTGTTGTTTTTAGAAAGAAATTATCCCCTAAATTTATTGATTTAAAATATTAAGTCAGAATCTAGAAAGACTAACTGTATCTCAAGCAATCTTGCTGTATGGTGATATGTTACCATATACCATAGATATATATATTGCTCAGCATCATAGTAATGGCAGTCTTGAATAGAACAAGGTGCCCTGAGTCCTAGCCTAGTGGCCATACTCTAGAAAACAGATCTTTTAACTTTCCAGTAAGATCTGTCCCTCATTCACTGTACAGGATGGGTTCTGAAGGAGGCTAAATCAAAGTTGCAAAAGCAATCAACTGAACATGAAAAATATCCTAACTTTGAAGTGTCTGTAATAAATATATGTTTGATGATGGAGTGGAGTACTTCGACCGAGCTATTCCTGGGTAAATAATACATCACCAGTCAGAAACACAAACTCGTAGAAAGGCCAGCGGGGCTCACAAAGTACAGTTCACTGTTGACAAATCATCTGTCACGTAAAATGAATTGCCTTTGCTGACTTTGTAGTTACAGTTATTATAAGTACAGTTATTGTACTTACATAATGGTAATGTAGAGTTATAATAAATATTGGTACAAAAATCAGAAAAGAACTGTGAGGATGATTTTCCTAGTCAATGAGGGTTGTTCCATTAGCCTGCATTAGCTGTGGTCTGAGAATTATTTTTGTGCGTTATGAGCCACACATAAGCAATGGAATGTAACCTTTAGATTACAGATACTAGATAGTGTTATTTAAATTCAAGCTGTTTCTATTGATTTTGTTTTGTTTCTGTATATGCCATGAAAAATGTCTCTAAAAGTACTTTCAGGAAAATATTTGGCATCACCAGACACGATCATCTAAAGTGGCATCATCATCCAAAGAGCTAGGCTGCTGACAGAAGTTAGATTTTATGTAAGGCATCCAGGGTTTTCAGAGTTTTATGGAAAAGATCATTTAAAATCTAAGCATTTTGAGTAGCCTAACTGAAATGCATAAGATAAAGCATAATCCTGCATACACTTCTTGGAACCTACTGTACTTCTCCCACAATAAACTTTCTTTAATTATATTGGTCTGCTGGATGTTAGGCATAGTTTTTCTCATACAACATCCTGTTCCTAGCTATTCTTATCTCCTCTCCAGGAATACGTGTTGTTAGATTAGTTTATTCACTAGAACACCCGGTCACACTAACTCTGCTGTAGCACAAGTTCTGTCGCACTGTCGAGAGGTAACTTTTTTATCTGGTTGAAATCATAAATACAAAAAGGAAAATGATATCCCATTTACTGTTGGATAAGGCTGAAAGCTTTAATTAAAAAAAAAAAAAGGTTACAGTACTTACTCTAGCATCACTTTCTTCTCCAGCTCTGCTAAACTGGCTGCCAACTTAAACAATTCATCCTTTCATATTGTGGTATAGTCTCCGCTCAGAAATTCCTTGGTCAGTAGCTACTAAAATTGTCCAGGTTTGATTCCTTAACACCACAAGTGTTTAGCAATGTTCGACAGGTATTGACGCACCTAAGAAAATGGTTTATAATAATCTATTCATGATGACTGGGGAGTACCTCCTCAACAAATAATCACTGCGTTTCTTTTTTTCCCTCAGTCGAAAAATAAAGGTAGAAAAATCAAGAAAGAAAAATCCACATTGTCAACAGGAGGGACAATAAAATAGAGGAGACCTTAAATTCCTTCGCATTTAGAGCAAATCTGCCTTACAACATGTTTGAAACCATGTGCTCTTTGATATCTCAGATTCAGTCAATTCCAAGCCCCATAATAAAGATATTCTGAGTCTCATTGGGAACGAGACGTCTTGTAGAAATTATTGTATAGCATACCAGATGGCATCTTTCTTGCAGACATCACTTCAATGTGCTTCTTCTATTGCCTTGGAGAAGAAAGAACCAAGTATTGCTATCCCTGTAAGAGCCTTATGCATCAGTTTTCCCCTGCAGGAATAGGTACATCTTTTTTGATTGTGGTATCACAGAGGGATTATCACGGGATTTATGTTCTTTGAAATCGTAGGAAGACACAGTAGTATGTAAATGTGTTGCAGGTGAGACCATCTCGTGCAGTCTGCCTGGCGTTTTTCAATATCAGGACCAGCTTTAGGCTTAGACAAAGCAGGCACTGCCTGCAGCGGCACGCTGGTGGGGCTGGCACTGAATCACAGGCTAGCAAAAGGAAGAGAGCCTTCTCGTTTCAAAGCAATAGCACCTGCTCCAGGTTCCCTTGCACTGGCTCGGGAAAACTGTCCAAGCAGCCCCCCTAAGATAAGTCTCTTGGGCTGGCAAAGAACAAGGAGATCTAAAGAGCTGCACGTTCCCGTAACAAAGGACTTGACCCTAATCCCCGCATTCCCGGCTCCGCTCTGTGCCTGCCTTTGCCTTAGTACTCTCTTTGGCAGAAGAGAGAGGGAAAAAGTCTTGCAGATCACAGGATAATTTAGCAATGAGATGATAGTCAGGGATGAGGACGAGGCGGCAAGCTGGCTGTGTTTCTCCTTATTTTCTTTCCCCTTGCTGAGCCCTTATGTTGTGTTGATGGGTCCAGACCTGTAGTTATACCAGCAGAGGACAGAGTTGGAGGAGAGTGCGCAGTGGGACCAGCAGTGCTATAATCATCCAGCACTGGGGCCGTGGACATAGTTAGACACAGTACCGACAGCTACATGAGGAAATGTGTCTGGGGAGCCACTCAAAAACTGAATTTTGCCTACACTATTGCTAGGCGTTGAGCCAAGCACTTCTCAGCACTGGCAGCATAACTTCCATGCTGTTTATAGTAAGGTAAGGAAGAATCAGTTTGACCACGAAACCGGTACATTGATTATTGGCTGTGCCTTACTGTGGGCAGATTTTTTTTGTTGGTGGGGGACACGGGATGCAGAGACATTTGTGTCTATGCATGTATGGGAAATACAGGAGGCAATCGTGCACAGTCCTTTCAAAGAGTGGGATTGTGCGTCACTAGGTCTTTTTCCAATATCAATTTTTCTGCTTGTGGGGGAAAGGGGAAGACAAAGTCAGGAATCCTTTCCAAAGAAATTCATGACTTCTCAGTCAACTAAGAAAAATTTAGCAAAGATTTAATTCTCAGCTTGTTTAAGATAATTTTCTTCTCAACTTGTTCTCTGAAGAGCTTGCCCAGCCTTTCAATTTTGCTTACCCAAGGGAAGTCCACTATATTTCAGCTCAACATAGCCTACCCTTCTCCTTACAGCCTTGCTACTGACTGGGCACAACCCTGAAGGGATTATACTCCATCTATGTACAAGGATATTGATTCACAGTAGAAAAAACTGTGCAAAATAGGGAAGATTTACAGACAGGTGTGAACAAATGCATTTGTATTTCCATGAGACCTAGATTCCCATCGATTTGGTATGTCTACTTTCTCTGAGAAAAAATGCATTATCCATTAATCTGTTTGAAGTACATTAAGCTATTTGTGCACACTTAGCACAAATATATGCTCTATATTGCATATATTCACATGCTATTGTTATTAAATACTTGAGAAAACTCCTAAAAGTTTTTTCAGCAATTACAGATTTACCAGTGCCTTATAAGCCTTCACTACTTTTTTGAGACCTAATGAACCTTTCATACTTCAGGTAGTAATGTATCAAATCAGTAAGAAGAGCTGTAGTAATATAAGATCTCCTAACAGACCTGTCTCAGGTAGTTTTCCAACCTCATGAAAGATCTTCCATGGCTCAACTAAGATTATTCTACAAAATCATTATGGATTTCAGTTTGCGTGAGTTGTTCCACAAGTCCAAGCAGCAATATCAGAGTGAAAGCTCATCCTGTTTTAGTCCAAGGACTAGTCAGTTTGGAGTTGAAACTCTTATAATGTTTTTTATTTTAAATATCCAGCTAAGTTTAGTCTGTTCTGCAACTGCTCTGAGAGCCTCTGCACATCACTTGCAGAGACTTTGTGTTATAACGTGTCGGTCAGACTGTAGGTTTGGATTTCTATGAAACAGTTTTCTGCCATAGTATCATCAATCCCAGATGATGCCCTTGACAGATATCTGTAATTTCCTTATGCCTGGAATTAAATTCCTCCTTAGAGATGGTCGTTGCTTGAGATTCACAATGGACAAGAAAAACAATGAAAAGTAATTAATGTGTTCAATAAATTAAGTTCTACTGGACAGGATTCTTCTTACAGTTGTACCCTGAATATACCAATTTTCTGCCTTTTGTACTAAGTCCTTTGATCCTGTTATGAAAAGTAAAAGTTTAGTAAACATTCCTCGCAGAACAAAGGTGTAAAATATTTCCTTCCATCTTGAGAGAAACTGTCTCAAAAATGGAACATTGATGGAAACTACATCGTGAGGTATTTGGTTTCTTGTGTAGAAAATGAACTTTGCTTTCATTTTAAATTCATCATCTTTTATTAGATTTTTTTCCAGTTGTAGTTGATAAAATATGCATCCTCTGTAGAAATAATGCAAATCTTATGTCTGCCTGCTATCATTCACATTTTTTTAAGAAAAGGACATAAACTTAAAATTTTACTTGGTAAAAATATTCTTTTAATTATTCATTTGAAATGGTGACCTTTTCAAGTTGAATTATTATATGTTGGCATGAAGGTTTTCTTGTGTCTTATAATATTTTACGGTTGAAGAAATCATGCAGATAATCTAATTACTTTGACTAAAACTGTTGTGCCGTTTATGTCTTTTGCTGTACTACAGGAGAGAAACTGTGAAACGTATTCATTATCGATTCATTAAAGGCTTTTGCTATTATATAAGCAGAGATGCAGACCACTACCTATCTTGTATTAAAAGAAGAAAGGGGAAGGCACAGCAAACCATGCCATAGGCTATGGTTTATGTATTGCATTTCTTAATGTCTTGTGAAACGTAAAAATCTACAACAAACAGATATGTAAAGCGTAACTGGTATGAAGATTCTATTCAGATTTAAGTGCTCTAGGTTGCTTTTGAATCTTGCTATTTTCTGCGTTTGTTTTGACTGCTCTCATCATTCAAGATTGACGCTTGGATGGGTGTGTAGGAGGAGGCAGCAGCAGCAGGCTTACAGCTTGCAGACAAAAAAAAAATCTGCCTTATCTGATGGCTATTATTGAAAATGCGAGGTGTAGCCTAGGCTGGGTAATGAAGGGGAGCGAGCGAGGGGGAGCAAGAAGCATGGAGCTGCATACTGATGAGTGTAGGAGTACTTGATAAAAAGAATTCTTGCTGCTGGCAGTGCATTGCTCATTGTGGAGTATTCCAACAATCACATATAACGGAGAACAGCTTAGCTGACAGCTTGATATGCTTGCTTTTTTTTTTTTCCCTACTGTATGACGTACTGGTCTGTAGTAAAGATTAATAACTAAGAAATGTAGAGCTAGGATCAGATCTTACGCTATATACTGCCCTGTAAACTATGTTTTACTTCTGACTTTTCTGCTTGCTGAAAACATTAATCTGTCAAGCTGGCGGGCTCCTTTGATACCAACTTTCCCAGGAACACGATGTGGCAATGCCACCTCTCAGCCCAGGACTACCGCTATTATCCAGTGGATGGTTATTCGTTGCTTAAACGCCTCCCTCTTCACCCTCCTACAGGACCCCGATGCCCTGTCCAGACAGTGGGACAATGGTTGGAAAATATTGGGCTACCTCAGTATGAAAACCACTTGCTGGCTAACGGATTTGACAATGTGCAATTTATGGTAAGAAATCTTCCGTGCATAGCTGTGTATATACACTGTAGCTGCCTTTTTTTGTCTGTCTCTTCCGTGCTCATAAAAACCTTAGAGCTGTTCTGCATTGCACTAAGAAAATCTGTTTAGTGTTTCACTTTTCTATGTCTAGCTAAATTAATATGTAAGCTGTCCTTGTGTAAACTTCCCAACTGTACGCGTTACAAAATATTCTAGCCAAAATATGGTAAAAGAAAAACTGAATATTAAGGTTCTTTCTCCCCCTCATTAATCTTCAGATTAAAAAGGAAAAATGCACAGTTCTTTTAGTCCATCGCAGGATTTTCACAGTCTGTAAAAGCTGTAAACACCCCTATCTGCAATACATCACATTATCACTTTTATTTAAACATTAACATCATTGTAATAATAATTAAATAACATGCAATGCCATTCTTGCACTGAGAGGTATTTTAATAACAGAAAATTATTTAATGAAGTGTGCTCTCTGTGCAAGTGATTCTGGATGTCTCAGTTAAATGTTTTTGCATCTTAGATAATCAGGCTATGGGATTCACTTGTTGAAACTTGTGCCCTGTGTGGAAAAGTAATGCATTCCTTCCAATAGTTCCATTTTCATGTTTTAACTCTAGGCGTTTATCAGGAACATATGAATGCAATAAAATTTTAGGTACTTTGGGATTTACAGTATTGCCATGTGGTGTAAAGTAACAGAGACTTGTCACACACAAACTTTCCCTTGAAACGAATATTGACAGTAAAGAGAGAAGCTTACTTGTAAGGTTCTTATATAATCACTTTTTTACCTGCTTCAGTATTCCCATCACTTGAACCTCTTGCAAAAATCCTGACTACATTTCTTATAAAGTATCAGAGCTTAAAATATTATTAATCAGCCCTTTTTAAAGATATTTTTAGTAACCATTAATATCTTGGAACAGTTCTAACTTTTCATAACTTACACCTGGCATATAAGAAACAGAAGTGAAACAGCATGACGATTATGGCTATAAAATCATCACGAGTTGTGTTTTTCCTATTTAACTTCTTTTGCCAACACCATTATATGCCTTTGGGTTACTGATTAGAAAATTAAGGCACAGATCTCTGCCATTTCCACATTATAATAGTGTAGAGGTTTCTTCCTGCTTTTACATGGCTGCCAAGTGATCTTTTGCTTATATCAGTAAAAATAATGAGAATCTTCACCTTTAAGTATTCTTGAAAATAAAGCTGCAAGGGTGTGCTGTCAGCCCAGCAATGTAAAAAAAAATAATTCCAAAATTCCTTTCAGGCTACAGTTTCCCCAAATGTAACTACATATTCTTCTATATCTTGTAGTCCTAGTTACATAAGGAGGTGATCATTTAGTATTAAAGAGATTACAGAAGGAAATTGTTCACAAGAGGCTGTAGGTGGCATAACAAATGCCCAGGGGTTCACCTACCGCAGGTAACTGATGAGCAGCAGAGGAGCCAAAAAAACTACCCCGGAGGGTTTTCCAGTCGTCCCCTGGCTCCGGAGGGGCCTGAACCACACTCGGGGGAAATTTATGAGCCTTTCATTTCCTACGTCTCTTGTTAGTATACTTAGGTAAACATACAAATTATATACAAGATTCTCTTATTCAGTACGCAAATCTAAGTTTTCAGGTATCAGGCAGATTAAGTTATGCCTGCATACTTGTGTGTTAGCTAATGTTTTAACGTAATTTCCTTTTAATTTAAGCCTCTTCTGAAGTGGTTTGGTTTTAAATATATATTGTAGGTAAAATACATAATTACTCTTAATATTAGTTGGGGTAGCATGCATATGTGAATGGAAGATTAGACTCTTAAATCCAACGATTAAGCAAAAAGCTGGAAAATTGCCTCCTAATAAAAATATATAATTTCAGTAATTTAATAATTCCTAATTTATTGATTTCACACTGTTCATCATGCTGTTACATATTTCAGTTGTTGTTTGTACCAGAAAGTGAGTAGTTCCCATATCTTATTGGAAACAAAAATGATCAGAAACCACAAATTTCTTTTTATATTATTGTTTTGAATATATCAGCATTATGTAAGGAAAGCCTCTCCTGAAAATTTAAATGAGTGTTTTTAAAAATATTTTCCTTTCTAGCCAAACTGTTAAAGAGAAAATTAAACTTGGAAAGTGTATAGGAAAATGAAAGAAAGACCTGCTATGCTAAGAGAAAAATTCAGATTACTCCAAACTTAAATGTGTTGTAGTCTTTCTTAATATGAGAGAACTGCTTTACCTTTATTAAAGTGGTTTACGTATTAAGCTATATTTTATAATCTTATTAAATTAAGTGTTTCAGGTAGGTTAGCTACTTTACATTGAAGAACTCCAATAGTTCAATGCAGTAAAAAGTCAATTAGACATATTTCTTTTTCATTCTCTACCATATTCCTGCTTTTGTTTTTCTGGAAGCACATTCTGACCTGCATTTATTCATTCTGTTGCCTAAGCAACAACCATCACACTCCTATTAAGTATGATTTAGTAGTACAGGTCTTACTAGATGTTCAGAACAGGAGAGGGAATATCACAATGTTTTAATTAATGTCCATGGAATAACATACATCTGAGTACAAATATATCCTATTTATGCTACTCTCAACAGCAAAATTCTATTAATTAAATTAGCATTCTAATAAAAAGGTGTTTTTCAGATAAAAGATTTCATGGGTAATCATTCATTAGATCATAGAAATTAACTCCTTGTGTTTAGTCCCCTTTGGGCATTAGGAAAGTTATTCACTAGACTGGGCTTAGAATTAGGAAGATTTGTTTATGTTACCTGAATTGTGTGGACTTTATAGTAAGAAACAGTCGGTTTCCTATTAACTTTACAGTATGAATATTTTTCCATAGTTCATCAATACAGATGTTTTTAAAATATGTTGAAACACAGTATTAAAAAATTGTTTGTGTTTTCATGAACTACTTCATTTCTACTTACAGTGTACTTGCACACATAGCGAGTGCAATTCCTACCTACTATTAGAGTCCTGCAGGAATGACACTCACATAATACTTAGCAGGCCCAAGGCAGATTCAGTCCCAAGACTTGGTTCATATGTGCTTGTAGGAGTAGAATCATACTTGAATATGTGTGTATATGTATATGCAGTCATTATTAACTGTGGTAATTTGTTGTATAATAGGCTGCACTGTCCTTCAGATGTAAAAATTTGTGGTGACTTTGTGCAGAGATGCTCTATATTTGAAGATGCAGATGAATCTGCAGTTTCATAATGTGAAGGCTATTTTGCAGTTAAACTAATTCTAAAGTGCAAGAAAACAATTAGATCAGTCATAAATTGCAGTATATGAACTAGATATGAACAATAAGGAAACCTAATGAATCAGTCAACATCTTTTTGATGCATAGGCCCCATGGATATCCCTGGGACAAGCTATAATCTTTATGCAGACTTGCAGGCCTACATAACTTAGTATGTTGCGAAAAAAAAGTTAAATTGCAGAGAAACAGATGAAAATATACAAATGCGAGGTCACTAGATCCTTGCATGCAGCCTCTACAACTCTGGAGCTTCCTCAAAGACTCCATTCTGGATTCACGGAGGTAAAAGGGGTTCAATCAAATCACTGCCCAGTGGGGACTGGTTCTGGTTAAGGACTGCACATGACCATCTGTTTATAGGTTGTTCTAATCCTTTAAGACATTCTGAAATTTTATCATTTGCTTAATATTGCAATTTGATGAAGAGAATATATCTTAAAAAGATTTGTAAAACACTGTATGAGAAAAACAGGGACCAGGCAAACAAAATGAGTTAACAGAAAAATATGAAGCATTTTATTATATTTTTTGACATTCTAAAATATTGTTCACTGGTAACAGTTAATAACTCGAATTGGCATTAGACACTAGACTTTCATTGCTGCTGTGAACTTAACAGACATGCACCTCTACCCCTTCAAGTACTTAAATGGCTTGCATTGCCTGAGGATCTAAGTATTCCCTAAGTATTTTTTTAAATTCTCTCTTTTTCACTGTTGGGAAACTGAGGCATAGAGTGACCGCAGGCTGGAATTTAAAATTGCTTATACATTTGATATAAGAGACACTAGTTCTTAAAATAGCTACTGACATAATGTTTAACAGATCAATTCAGTTGCATAAACATAGGTATCTAGTACCAACTGAGGTACTGTAGGGGATCCAGGAGATCCAGACAGGGCTCGCAGGTATTACTGAGGGCAAGAGAGAGCCAGACCCTCCATGCTTAGCAGATGGAGTCTAGGTGGGATACCACCGAGCATCTCAGGTGGCTCTAGGGTCGCGATGCTTATGCAGCTGAAATGAATCTTAAATGTTGTCGGTCAGACAGAGCTTGTGACATGTCTAGGAACTGAATATAGCTGCCTTGATTTTCCACCTAGTGTCTTAGCTGCATATGCGTTTCTTTTCCTTCTAATAATTTTCTGTATTTGTATTCATCCAGTGAACTTACCTGCACAAGTATTTACCTGGTTTCACAGTGCTAGGCATGGACTACCTTCTCAATTCTCCTCAGCTGCCTAAATCCTTTTGGATTTAGTTTTAAGTTTGGACTTTTCTTTTTCCCTTCCTGTCTCTCTTTCTTTGTTTCTTTTCTTTCATTTTGTACTAGGTCTGGAGGTTTATTAGTCAGCTGAAGTCTATCTGGAGACTACCCTCTCTCGGGTGCTATTCCTGGGATTTGCTGTCCTGGAATACCCAGTAATTCTTCTTGCCTTTAATCTCTCCAGAGGATCTTAAACTCTGTATCGAGTATAAACGACAGAAGCAATTTTGTTTCTTTAGAGTGAAATGTACCTGAAAGAAATAATCTACCTGCATTGGCTCCATGTCCTGCACTTGTAGAGACCACCACAGCTTTTATCCAAAAATACCTGGTGCAGAGATTGATGATTTGGGCATTAGATGAAGGCTTGAAAGAGTGAGTCAGCCTGCCAACACCTTTCTTAAATTAGCCGTGCTACAGATGATGAAAAAGAGGCCAATGTTTGACAAGGGTTCTAGTCTGTAGTGACTTTAGTGACTTTCAGAAGCCAACTCCTAATGTGCTTGGGAGAGCGGATCAACCTTTGCAACATCCAGGCTCTGAGCTCTCCAGGCCCATGATGGCTGCGCAGGGACTCATCGGGGCACTCGTGCGTCATCTGAAGCGTAAGAAGATTTCGAGAGCATTGTCTGTGTGTAGTTTACCCAGAAATGAAGAACGGTTTAAGGCAACCTTAAAACTGGCAGTCAGTGATATGCAGCAAGCCACTTTTTTAGCAGAGTAGAAGGAATATGAGTCCCACTGGTGCTGGAATAAGCTGTGGTTTAAGATTTTCTGTACTTGTAGTAAAATCTGAGAATATACGCCTGGAGCCACGAGTTTCAATCCCCTCATCTGGACCTCGCTTGCAAACCCCAGGACTGGCTTTTAGTTCCATGGCAGATCCACAGACCTTGACACTAAAACTGTGGAGCTCCTCTCTGTGCCGGGGTGGCCTTGGCTTCTTCCCTGAGCAAAGTGGCTCTTTGTCACCCTGCTCTCTTCTGAGTCTTCCTCTCCTTCACCTCGGTAACTCTTTGCAAGCGCGGCTCCTGAGGCAGGCCAGCTCATCCCTTAGTCCAACCTATTAGGCAAACACAGAGTGGGGCAGAGATAAAGTTCAAATATAGACATCTACATCTAAATGTGTGCTGGTCAGTAGATGTTTAGGTCTCAGTTCAGTTGCCCACGTACTGGAACTGCTTGAGATGTCTGAGACATCTGCGTAGGCCTGGAATATATGGTACAGAATTTATGGAAAACCCGTACCTGTGTGGAGCTTCAGTTGGTTTCCAGGCAATGTACATTTGCAGCACCTCAAATGACTCAAAATTTGTATCTGTGGGCAACTAGGTGAAGCACCTAATCAGCCATTAAAACCAATGGAGCATAGAATGCAATTTAGCTGACTGGCTGACTAACTATTAGGGTATTTATTTTAGGATAAATTAAAGTAGATTAATCTGGTCAGCCGAATCACTGTCTAGGCCATATTGATTTTTTTCACTAGGTCTCCTTAAGCTATCATGTAGACACAAAAATTTTGATGGCTCAATTTGGGCTAGAATCCATCCAGGGTTCACCGAAAAGGAAACACAAAGTATTTTTCTAAAGCTTTTTCTCCTCCCTCAGAACATCCATCCCTGAGGCTTCAAGGTCTTCTTTTTCATCCTAGTAGAGATTCTTACTATAAAACCTGCAAATTGGAGCTCAGGTGGGTGCCAGAGAGGAAGATTGCGCCTGTCATCCTGCAACAGCAGCAGGTCTAACAAATAATCCCATTCCACATGCTCCAGTTAATGCTTCTGTCATGGTATTCCTCAAGCTGGTTGAGAGACAGAAGGGCTTATTACTTGTACTCCTCAATATCGCATGTGTAACTAATAGCTTGCACTGTCTTTCTGTGTTGAGGTCTCAGACCCTTCTTCATCATCCTGTGTGAGTGCGTGCAGATCTGGAGAGGCCGTGCTCATTCCCCTGTGGAAAGGGCTTCTAGAGGGATCTGTTTCATGTCTATATATCTATATGTGTAATGCCTATGTGGGAAAAACGCGGGCACTGCAGTCTGGGGACTGATCCTGCACTTGACAAAGGGCTTTATGAAAATTTTGGCAGTAATGATTGCTCAACAGAGGAAAGAAAAACGAGGCAATTTTTGTGTCTTTTATTTGAACAATTGATTCATAAGGAATCCATCTCCAAACAGATTGATGACTTCATTAAGACATCCTGGGTAGGGTGGATTCCTTGAGGGTCAGAGGGCGTATGTTTTCATCTAAACCTGTCTCAGCAGTTGTATCTTGAAGGTGTAATCAGGGATGGGCCCATCTGCCTGTCCACTAGGTTCTGCCAAGTAAACCTTTAGGTGAGGGTTCCTCTGTTCTGGAATATTTGGCCATCCCTATTTAAATGTTGTTCCGCACAAGGTTGTACATACGAGGCCCACAGACGAGACTTCAGGCTGTACACTCGGTAGACAGGCCAGGTGCCAGTATGGGTGGTGGAATGTCCTTCCACTTGCCTCTGCCATTCAGGTGGGTGATATCTGGTGTATAGGTGCCTCTTTGGGAAGCTCCCTCTGCAGCAGCCTGAGAGAAAAGAGCTTGTCCAACGTATATATCAATGTATTGGGCTCAGTCTTACCCTCACAAAGAACAGAGGGCCGAATCTAGACGTTGAAAGCCATTGCATGTACAGTCACCATTAAAAGTGAAACGATTTCGTGGTACCTATCTGTGAGCATGCCCATATATTTTTTATGGTACCAACACCCCAGCATCGGTTTTAACCTTCGTAATGACAAAAGCAATGAACCCCCTGAAGCCCCTATCAACACGTTGTGCATTCTGCCTGCTCATCACAATGTGCTGTGCGTTCTGCCTATTCACACATGCACTCGCACACACACATGCACACACGTGTACACGCATTACACAGAAAGGTAATTCACTAAGCTGAAAAACTCCATGTGCTCAGAAGTAAAGAACTGGAGCGTTACAGTAGCTGTGCAGCTTCAGTTCATCCCTCACGTTCGTCTGCCTTATGATAGTCTTCAATCACAGGTTTCTCTACTAATTTTTTCCCTCAAAATTCCTTCCACGTTCAATGTACTGAGATTTAAATACGTACAAGCACACATTTCAAAGAACTAGCAGTTAAAAATAAAACTTGTTTTTATTTTTCTAATGTTGCATTTCTTAATGATTTTACAACCTTAGCCCAATCATTGTTTAAAATAATGATGAGACCCCCAAACTGCCTTTCCTTCTCATTCAGCAGTGATTTACACTTGTCTAGTATTGTTCATCTGGAACATTAGAATTGTGTTATCACTCTAAAGTACTTATACATCCAAACATGCTTCTCATTTGCATTTGCATTTTAGAAACTGGGTTATAAAGAGTTAGAGAAGATAAAAGGTTAACACTTCAGATTATAACTTTAGACAATTAAAAATTAATGTATTCAGAGACACTTTTGTCATGATTTTTCAGAAGCTGAGCACTGTGCATCAGCGGTCACCTCCAAACACTTTGCCCAAGTGTTTTACGTGGGTCTAAGCACAGGTTCAGTCCTAAGAAAGTTTGATGTTCTTGATGCTCAATGGGAAAAAAGGTATATTCTTCAACTGCTGAAAGCAAGGTAAAGGCCCAGTGCAGACAAAGCAAACTGCCTTGTCTTAACTATGATTTTATTCCACATAAGCAGAATTGATTGAATTAACAACAAGCTTTTATTCATCATAAATACAAGGTCACACAGTGAAATTCACACCTGGTCTCTGGTCTTGTTCTTAGTTCATGCCTGAGTGAAATATATTTACAGGAAAACAAGTAATACAAATGCTACTTTACTCCCCAAATAATTTACTTCTGTAGACTTTAAAACACTACATTAAACATTTCAAACATTTTATTCACTATGGAACTTATTATATTCTGTATCTTTTGCTGTCCCTCATTAAGCTCCAATTACTGTGCATAGAGGATAAAATCTCCATGCAACAATACACTGTATTTGTTTTAGACTGGCTAGTACTGATGAAACTGAGGGTATATATACTTGTACATAAAGCCCATGACTTATCTGAAACCTCATGTTTCAGACATTTATTAGTATTAACTTATGCAGTATTTTGTTGAATTATTGGAAGCGGAATGATTTAATAAACATTACTGGTGGGAACAACAATGGGTTAAATTTGCAAGATGTGCCATACCTGCTCTAGATTTGTGTTGAAAGTCTTGACTGGATAATAATTCCTTGAAATTTTTTTTGATCCAAAGACTAGATCTAGATGGAAGTTTTGAAATATAAAAGCCACAGTATTTGCTCAGGTGGCAGATGTGGAGGGATAAGGTTACTGTGGATACAAGTGCTAACAGTCAGTTTAAATATTAAAAACTGGAATACCATGAATAAAAGTATGCTGGATAAACACCTATCAAATGACCTTTCTGATACAAATCCCAAACAGCCTTTTCTCTGACTGCCTAGTTAGCAGCCACGAATTGGTAGAGAGTGGCCCTCTGTGCACAGTCCCCCTTTGCAATTAGGAGGACGGGGGAAAATATCTGCATCTTACTCACTGGAATCTTACAGCTCACACTAAAAACAAATATATATGCAGCTGGTTACAGCTCTTAAAATTGCTGAAATGATTGGTAGCTTCTATTCTTCAGTAGCCACACTATTTAACAGCTTTTTCACTGCTTCAGGTATGCTCTCTCTGAACAGCTCCCCTTTTAATAACATAGAAAGGCCACTTCTTGAAGTAAGTTTAAGAAATAATAGTTCTTAGCTGCTATGCTGCATTAGGATAAAAGATTGCACAATACTGAATTGATTTTTAGCCTTGATCCATTTTGAAATATAGTATGAATATTATAGTTCTGTTAGCTTCTCTGAACTCCCTAGGCATCCCTCTTGTTGCCAGAAAGGAATTATAAATTGGCAATGCAAGTTATTTTATTTCATTTTCCATCTCTCCTGGAATTTGGAAATGTGTCTATTCTGTCCATGAACTTTTCATTTCCTGACGTTCTGATTTTTTAAGTACTTGTTTTATTGCCTGTAGAAATAGTAGATCTTCACTTTCTGCCCAGAAAAATAACTTTATGCAGCAAGAGTGGAATATTATGCCAAAGAACCCAGATACAGACACATCTTTTGTTCCCTGTAAAATCAGGCAATATTGTCAGCAAATTCTGCTGTCCCTGCTTGTATGGTTTGATTTCTCTCTGTCTCTTAACTCTGCTATGTATATAATAGCATCTTGCTTCATATATGTATTTGTTTAAAATGCACGCTGATTTCCTTCCTTCTTGAACAATAAGAAGTGAAGACTCAGGGGAAAAGAGAATAGAGGAAACACTTGCTAGCACATGCAGAAGAAGCCTGGTCCATGGAGATTGCATAGGACGATGTGTCTAAGGGTCTTTTCTGCAGTCAGCCTTTCATTTGGATTATGAGTTTACGGAAGATGCTTCTCTATTCCCTTAGTTATCTGGCTAGGAAATTACAAAACATTGCTGGCCCACATACATGAAATCAAGAGAGGATCCTGGGCTAGAAATATCTGTATATTAAGAGCTATCTTGTGGCCAATTATCTGCTTGTGCCTGTCCCTTGATAGTACAGGTTTCTAAGTACCTGTAGTTGGAAAACAGAGTCTCTCCGGAGGGAGTCAGAGGTAACCAGATTGCCTGAGGAATCTCATTGAGTACCTTCAGTTAAGTTCTGAATAGATTTAGTGGCAAGGATTGGACTCAAGCTAAAAACAGTGCAGAAAAAAAATAAAACAAATATTTAATAGTTATTAATATTTTTATACCCCAAACAAAATGAGTCCAGAACATTTTTTGTGTATGAGCTAGCTACATGTAATTTATCATTACTTTAGTCTTCAAGGCATGCATGTTATTAGCTCTATAAGCCAAGCTCATGGCAGAAACTGTTTCTCAGCATTCCTCCTGGAGCTACCTGGGTACCACTTTTCCTTTCTCTTTATTTCTGAGATTCTCTGTGTCCAACCCTCTCCCCCCAAATGCATTTGTGTTTCTGAGCTCTCCTCCTGCCTCACCATCCCTGCGAGCTGGACTCTTCTTGTGCTCCCCATGTCCTCCTCTGCTCCATTTCCTCTTTCCTCAGTAGAAATTACTGTGTGTCTTTTTTGTCTCCAAATCAAAGGAAGGAAGGAAGGAGGGAGGGAGGAAGAGGAAGAAAGTGGAGGAATAAAAGAAGCCAGAGAGGGAGATGAAGGATATCTGCTTCACATCTAAGTTCTTTTACTGACTTAAAATATTTTAGGGAGTCCTGAAACAAAAGCAGAGGGACGTTTAACTGGATAGTTTTCACAGAGATGTTCTTGTCGCTCTTTGGGAGACAGCTCTGGCCCAACAGAGCTGGTGCTGAGTGAGAGCTAGTTTACTTGGCTGGGCTTAAGCTGACTCCTTGCGGAAAGTTGGTCGTGCTCTCCAGCATGCTTTGTAGTATCGTATTATTCAGATTTTTCCATTTTTCAAGGTGTCTCAGGCTTCTGATGTACCTGGACAGCTAGCTACAAATTGTGACAAACTTTTCTGATGAAACTGTTGCACTGAAAGCTCTTTGATATACATATGCAAGGGAAGGAGCAGAATTTGGATTTGCTGAAGTGTGAGTGCTCACAGCTAAAACTGAGTTTGACTACAGTTGTCCTTTGAATACATATGTAGATAGATACTAAGTATTCATTGAGATGGAAGAAAACAATCCCTGCATTTAGGCACTGAGAACTAATAGATTTTTTTGTTTGTTTTTTTTTTTAATTCTGGCCCTAATTAGTCCTACTTTAATTCTTTATCTGTATAATGGGTATAAAAATGCCACCTTGCCTTGAAGGAGTCTTATAAAATATATTAATTCCTGGGTTTGGAGCTGTCTAATATTATTTCAATGAATGTCTAAAAAAAGTCTGAAGAAAGTGAGTCATTCTTACTGGTGAGGTCTTCAATGGAAAACTATATATAAGACATGGACCCACACAGAGAATGATAAAGGCTAAAAAAAGAAATATCAGCTATCTTGTTTTGTAAGTACCACCCATCCCCCTGCACTGAATTTATGGATTATTCAGAAATATGGTTACACTGTGTGTATGATGCCATGTAGCATATGTATCCTGGGGTGAAGGGTGGTTAGCCAGTGTTGAACAGTCTTCATTCTGGTATTTTGTAGCTTTGTGACTTTGCAACATTCCTTTAATGTGTAGTGGGAATCAGCGGCTCTTACTTTGTCTGTTCTATTCATTGCAGTAACTTTTCCTTTTTAGAAGGTGTACTGAAATCTAGAAATTACATCAAGTGAAGTTACAGTCTCCCACAATCTTGTGTCACTAGATCAGGACCATACAGTTTTATTACCCAATTTGTTGGTAGTGCTGGTCTGGTTTGGACCTGATATTAGAGACAGAAGGGACCAGTGAGACTCACAAGTGTTCACCAGCACTGTTAGGAGCACTTTTTTATCGCAAACAAAAGTTAAATTTGAAAAAGCTTGCTCACAAAGAAATCTGCAAGGCTTCAGTAAAAGAACTGCTTGAATTTGGATAGGGGGAGGCCCCAAAGACTCCCTAAATGTTAGTTGTCGAATGCAGTATTCTGTATAGGAAAGGGATTGGTAGAAATGCTCATCACATTAGCATCAGGCAGAAGGGTGCCAGACGAGGTGGACTGACTTGCACAAAAGTTTCCTTGTGACTGAGGGAAAGGAAGTACTAGAGCGTCAGCTTGCTGGACTCTGACAGTAGATATCCCAACATGCGTACTTGGAAAATCAGCTATGTAGCAACATGGCAGAACCCTTCCATAGTGTTTTGGGACTGGATCAGTCTGCATACAGGTAAGACTACCCTAAGAGTGTATCAAGCTGTCTTCTCATTAATTTTGAAGATGTTAATTCAGATTTTTAAGAAAACGCAGTATGTCTATGGGAAGAATAATCTGCCCCTCAGACAAAAAACAGAACAAGTTTACCTTTATGTAGAAGATTCTTGAAACCAAATACTATTTGCTAGGCAGGAGGGATAGTTCGAACGGCTACATCAAGATGCTCGGGCTGTCTGTGTGATACCAATATGTGACTTAAGTTTCACAGCTAGTACTTGCTTTGGCTGTAGACAAGTTTCATAGTTCAATTTCAGAGAACAGACTTCTTCAAATGCATGGGCTTTTTTCTTATATTCACTGGTAATGAAAGACTATGCCTGCCATTATATATGCAAGTAATCTATGGATTGGTATAAAAATGTCATGTTGTGTGAGTATTTGTAACTTCTAACTACTCAGTGATGGGTAGAAAATACAGAACTACGGTAGTCTAATTACTGCTTTTGTGTTGTATCTGAGATAAATAATATAAGAATATTTGCAAAAGAGTGAAAAATGTGTAAGTAAAGCAGAGAATGTGAATGGAAAGAAAGATCACAGTATTAGAACTATATCTGAATATAATATGTGGATTGGGAATAAGTTGCACAAGGAGAAGAAGCAGATATGAAGGGAGGAAGTGAACAGAAAGTAGACAGTTTACTATCTGGCTCACGCAGCCAGAAATCTGATTTTGCGTTTGTTTGTTTATTGAATGTGTTTGTTTATTTTACATTTCAGAATTATAAATGTTATTGTTCAATGACAAGATACTTAAAAATTGTGGGCAAACTATTTTGATGCCTGTGGTAATTAATATTTTACATGAGATCCAGTCAATAGCTACACCGGGTCTTTTTATAGGTTCTGGGTGACAGTTACTGTATTATTGGTGACATAGCTAGACCATGCTCCATGAAATGCTGCTGTTTAATATTAAAAATATGTTGTTGTGGGTTGGCAAAGAAATACTAAGAAATGTAGTGATCAATGAGTCACTCCAGAGTGCACTTCTTACATATCAGTGGCTACCCAGTTGTTTTCCAAAAGGGAACCTTTAATTTTTAGATAAAGTTAGCATAAAGGGAATGTCTTTCCCTCGTTCATTGGACTCATTGTCCAGTTATAGCTTGTTCAAGTGTTTTAGGGATCAGTAAAGGACAGAGAGTGAAATATCCCCTTTATGCATAGAAGGGATGCCACCCAGAGGGACCCTGACAGGCTGGAGAGGTGGGTCTGTGCGAACCTCATGGAGTTCAACAAGGCCAAGTGCAAGGTCCTGCACCTGGGTCGGGGCAATCCCCAATATCAGTACAGACTGGGGAAGGGACTGGTTAAGAGCAGCCCTGCAGAGGAGGCCTTGGGGATACTGATGGATGAAAAACGGGGTATGACCCAGCAACATGCACTTGCAGCCCAGAAAACCAACCATATCCTGGGCTGCATCACAAGAAGCGTGACCGGCAGGTCAAGGGAGGCGATTATCCCCCTCTACTCCGCTCTCGTGAGACCCCCGCTGCAGTACTGCCTTCAGCTCTGGGTCACCAACACAAGAAGGACATGGACCTGCTGGAGCGGGTCCAGAGGAGGCCACCAAGATGGTCAGAGGGTTGGAGCACCTCTCCTATGAGGACAGGCTGAGACAGTTGGGGTTGTTCAGCCTGGAGAAGAGAAGGCTCCGGGGAGACCTTATTGTGGCCTTCCAATATACAAAGGGGGCTTATAGGAAAGACAGAAAGACTTTTTACCAAAGCCTGTAGTGACAGCACAAGGGGAATGGTTTTAAACTGGAAGAGGGTAGATTCACATTGGACATAAGGAAGAACTTTTTTTACGATGAGGGTGGTGGGACACTGGAACAGGTTGCCCAGAGAAGCTGTGGATGCCCCATCCCTGGAAACATTCAAGGCCAGGTTGGATGGGACTTTGAGAAACACGAAAGATATCCCTGCCTATGGCAGGGGGGTTGGACTAGGTGATCTTTGAAGATCCCTTCCGACCCAAACCATTCTGTGATTCTGATTCTATGATTCCAAGTATCCTTTCTTCCATGCACTCGACAAGTTTGGGCCTGTCATCATAACACAGTTTTGAAGGGACTGCTCTTACTTTGATTCATGTGGAATATATCATACCAAAGTTAATTTGTAAGAAGGCTAGTCCAGGGCTTCTGCCATCTCTGCAACACATAAAAAGAAATAAGCTTTGCAGTGCAGGGATGACTTGCTGCAATCTAGAAAAGGGATGGTATATCAGCTTCCTCCAAATGCTGAAGAGCAGCTGAGTCTTACATATCTGTCAAAATCTACGGTCGATTTGCATTTAGCAAAATCAGGTCTTCTGCCTGCTATGTATCCAGTACTCAGTCTCTAGTGTAGTTAAATGCCCATATGCTTAACTTTAAATTAGCCCAAAGATGAGAGTGAGAAAAAAATTATATAAGACAAATTACTTATGTATTTTGCTTTTCTGGGCGGTTTTGGCCACAAGCAGAGACACTGAACCAATGAGTTAGAGACCTTTGATCTCACCCAGGATGGTCATAGCGATGATTCTTGAGAACCACAGCCTGGATTTAGATTCTCTAGCGTGTTTCTGAGGAGCAGGGTCTGCTTGGTGCTGACCACAGGCTTCATGGCGCAAACCAGCCGTTCTTGAAGTCCCTACACGTGAAGCAAAACGCATCCTAAAACGACGCTGTAGTCCACGCGTGACACGTGGGATGACCGGTGGAACGATAATTAATCCTCCTCTATGAGAATAGGGAAACACATCTCCCACGTTATTACCGGAGAACAATAGCACCGTGTAGTGACATAAAGCGCCTGGGATCGCATTGCCGCGATCTGCTGGTTGCCGTGGTGACGGGAGTGGGCCCGCAAAGCCAGCCGCCCGGCTGCTGAATTGGAAGGGATAAGAAAAACACAGCCCACTTCCCCTGCGAAATGAATTACAGGAACAGGCAAAGGAAGAAAAGAAAATTGTCAACCCTTAATCAAATGTTCTCTTATTTTTAGAAAGGGTTTGAAGAAAATGGAGGCCATCTCTGCTTACCTCTTGGGCGTCAGGGGCCTGGCTAGTAATATCTCTGTGCATACCGTGGAAATAAATCACAACGTATCACATGTAACGGAAATCTCATCTGTGTGCAGTGGGAGACGACAATACCTTATTCAATCCGGCTATCCGTTGTGCCTGCCTTAGCAAACAAAATCTGTAGGAATACGTTAAAATGGGTCTCAACATAGCGACTGTATTGAGCAGGCAAGCCTGACTGCGTATTTTCCCCACACCCTTTTAATTTTCACCTAGAGAAAGTTAGTATATTCCAGTTCCTTATTAGCTTACAAGCTCTCTTACCTTTTACCCTTGCTTCACCACTGCAGATCAAAAGGAGCATGGTGGAACGTGAAATGCATTTAAACATAGCAAATCAGTGATGCGTAGAAAATGCCATTCATTTTCCAGTATTTCTCATTTTTGGGAGCTGCTTCGTATTTTATTATATTTAGTAATACCGAAAAACCCAGCAAGTTCAGTTGACCTAAAAGCCTCCAATTACTAGCAGGTAGGTCCTGAAAATGGTTTGGGCACCTGAAAGGTAGGCAGTGCCTTCATTTTGCAGCACACAGAGTGGACTCCAAACAGTCAGGCGAGGCCTCCAAGACGATATTAAAAATGCAGTTAGCCACAGCAATCGCTGCAGCGAGCATCGCCACGCTTGACTCTGCAGTTCCTGTCTCTGGGAGCGGGATCCCTACAATGGAATTAGGCCCACAAGACCCTGCATAACTTAATCAGAAGAGAAAGGCAATTAAGAAAGGAGGTTGCAATGCTAAGCAGAGGAAGCAAGTAAGATACTCCAAAGCAGGAGTTGTATCTGGAAGTTTTGCCTGCCTTTGCAGCCCTGCGTTAGACACCCCTTGGAGGCTGGATTTCCCGTGCTGCTCCCTGGATCTTGACACCCAGGTCGTCCCTTTGAATGAGGACAACTGGCTCACTGTTTTCTTTCAAATAACAGTATGCACCAGAAGCATGAGTCTGTAGCTCAGAAGTTAGGATACTTGGTTGAAAGAAATAGAATGTCCTGAATTTTTAGCTTTTTCTCTGCTTTTTATATTTGGCAGTCACTGGATGTAAACCAGAAACATTTCTAGCAACAGCACAAGAAGATTGATTTACCACAGCCAACTGTCACTGCTTTAAAGAATAATATCCCTTTCTGGCTTACTGACTAAACTTCCCAGCAATTTAGTTTCAGCAGGACCAGTGAACGATTCCTCCTCAGTCCCAGAGTCAGTTGTTGCGTAGCTTGCTCTCTTTTTAGGAAATTCAAGTTTCAGAAAGACACGTGACTCTGATCTCCGTCCTTCTGCATGAACCCTCTAATGGCTGGGCTGTGCGCCAAGATCAAGCCATTCTTCCTCCTCCTGTCACATTTTTAAGAAAGAGCAGCTGCCAATTCACACCACGCTCCTGTGTTTCTGCCTTGGGCATGCTCTGAGACTTCCTACCAGATCAAGCTCTGATGGCGTCTAAGAGGAGGCCTTACTTTCTAGACTCTCTCGAAGGTCTGACGCGGTTTCCAGGCTGCTCCGTCCGCTCAGAAGGGCGAGCTCGAACACCAGCCAGCCCGGAGGTAAAGCTGCCGATGTGAGCGGGGTTCAGCTGCAGGCAGGAGAGGAGCAAGGGCTTCCAAGACCTCAGTTGTAATTTCAGGGCGTAAGCGTGTCAAGGCTTAAGTGTTTTCTTGAGCGGGTGTTTTCCTTGCTGCAATTCCACAGACCCTTTTTGCGAATAACCTATTTTTAAAGACATGGATCCTGCCCAGAATTTTACGGTCAAAGTCTTTGACTCTGCGTTTTGTCCTCTCCGGGCTGATTTGGGTGACTCACATTTTAAACAACATGACTAGGGTTGATAAAAATGTGAGGAAGGAAATACTTCTGTGAGACGTTTGGGGAGGTGAACAGAGTTTTTACATTTATTACAAAAACACCAGTGTCAGCTCCAAGGTTAAACAGAACTCCATGTTACATGCAGAGCAGGTATTCAGCATTTTTGTTATGTTGGAAAATATCATGTTTGCCCCCTTCTGCACTCCCCAAACTTACACACTTATTGGAGAAATGAATATTTTTTCTGAGAATTTAGAAGTCTGTTAATTAGCTCACAGTAATATTGATTTTAAAGTGGGTCCTTTGAGAAATTTAGCATCTAAGCTAACTAGCATTTATCTCAAGTAATTTGAATAATGGTACAATATAGACTCTCTGGAATTTTCATTACTCAAATGAAGTGAAATTATCTTCACAATATACATTCAAGACATTAAGATGTAATTTAGGTAAGTATTAATAATTATTTTATTGAATTGTTATGACTAAATAGGCAGAGTTGGGTCAACAGCGTTAGTAATTAAGTGGGCCAAGTGCGACATCAGAGGTAATTTTTTCAATTGCCACCTTATCTGTGCAGCTAATTTGCATGTGACAATTGTGTTGGTTGTAATGAATCAGTGCTACAAGGAAGAGGGGATTAAAATAGCAGAAATTCTTCCTACAAGGATCCTTGTCCCAGCTATCAGTATAGTTTAATTATCACTGTACTTTAATTAACTATTACTGTTGTGCGAAAGGTCTGTGGCTATATGCTCATTTGAATATCAATAGTTGAAAAGCTTTTGATGGCAGTGGTTACTTGAGGTTCACTTCTGGAAGAACTGAATGTGAACCAGAGAGAGATCTTTAACACTTAGGTAGAGTGGGGCTCAGGTCTGTTGGGACTCCTTTTTAAACTGACCCTACTTAACATCGCCTTCTATCTTTATGCATAGTTTGCAAATTAGGACTCTCAACTGCTATCACCCCACTCTTGTCTATGAGTGAAATGGCCTTTTTTAGTCAACATTTCAATAGTAGCTTATTATTACTTCCTGACGAAATGACAGTAACGTAGAAAACTTTCTTCCAGTTTTCTCTTTGGTTCTGTAGGGGTTTTAATCGCGAAGAAAGTCATAAACGTAAAGACTGACAATAGAGCAAGGTGAGGATTGAGAATGAGTATCAGTATCAGTAGTTTAAAAGCAAAATCATTTTGGAAGAACGTTATCAAATTATTATTTCGCAACATGCTTGGTCCTTTCTTCCTAACATGTTTTGTAATCAATCTCTTTCCCCCAAGGCAAAATTTCATGCTTCTGCAGGGAATTCTTCTAACACAGTCTTGTCAGGTTTGTAGGTGAAATAACAATTTCTGCAGTATCTTCAGGAATCTGATAAATCGTTCTGACCTGAAAGTACAAGTTAGGCGTTTCACTCAGTAATCAGACTTACAGATCTTGTTTTCTTGTTAACAGTGGCAATACTAGTGAGAGGCAACCTTTTCACTCATACTGAAGCTTGCTAAATTCTGGTAGTTTGCCAGTTCTTGTTTGGAAAAGAAACATGTGACACATTGCCTGAAATTTCTGCACTAATAAGAGGCAGTGTTCATTATTGAAAGCTACATTTCTCTAGTCATTTCTTGCAAGTCTCTAAGAAATAAACTCTTTTAACTTGTGGAAAAGCTGTGTTGTGGTGAAAATTTATAAACCTTCTGGCATATGATTCAGACAATGAAAAAGAAAAGTCCTGGTTATTCAGTGTGTCCTTAACCACATTATGAGATGTCTCTGATTTGTTCCCAGACAGAGGACAGTTTAGATGTCAGCTGTTTCAAGGGGAGGCACTTTGGAAGGATATTAGGATTAGGTGGGTGAGAAGCAAAGCAATTCAGACTGAGGAGGGGGCTGTTTTAAGTGAGCTGTTGAGGATGTGCTTCTTAACAGTCCTTGTTCCCATTCGTACCAGGTGCCTGGTCCCTTCCTTCCCAGTTGCGCGCTTGGGATGGAAAGGGTAAGAAAGAATAGAGCCGTTTGGTGCCGTTGGTCTCAGTTTTCGATCTCTGACTTCAGATTCCAAGCATGTGTAATGGAAGAACATTCCCAGCGGCTCCTGCCCTGCTCCCACCTCTCTTATCTGAGTGGCAGGAATGATGGTGCTCTCAGATACTCCAGCTAAGCGTACCGCCTCTCATATTCTCTTTTTTCCTTTCTGCACCAGGTCATATTTCCAGCAGCCTTGTAAGCCCACGTATGAGACCTGTCGCCCCACCTCCGTTCAGATCCCCCCAGCTGTGCTCCTGCAGTGCCAAGCCTTAGTCAGCCAGGGTGAGATTCGGTGCAATATGCATCGGTAGAGATATTGGCAAGGCCCGCTGAACACCCACCAGGCCTTACCTGTGATACGTGTACGCCAGGTGACAGAACCAAACATTGGAATTTTTCACCATAGGTCTCCAGCACAGAAAATATATGAAGGAAGATTAAAAAGATAGGTACAAAAAGGAGGCAATGAGAAACATACAGTCATGCCTGCCATCCTCATACGTTCTTCCAATCACTGTATTTTATTATACTGGGGACAGGGACAAATCTTCAAAGTGCTTTTACTCCTTCGGGATGTAGAATTGGTCTTTTTTTTTTAAGAATCTTGAAAGTTGTTCTGTTTTGATAGTATATGAAGTTGTCTACAAGTTTATGAATCGTATGCTTTGATTGGATTTTAGAGGTTCTTTGAACTGTTTAATGCATTAAAATTAGGCTATTTGTAATAGAGAGAGTAATTTTTTTGCTATAACTCTGACATATTCCGGATTAAATTGTCTTCTAAAGATTCCATGTACATATATCTGTACTTCCATACATTTGGAATCTGGTATAAAGGTCTAATCCAGCATTTGGGGGAAAGACTGTATTAACTTCAGGTAGAGAGCGCCAGAGGTGATTTTGTGTGGAACAACCCAAACGAATGCCAGTAAAATCTTTATCTCATACTGTACCATTATGTATTTTGTTCTGAACTTATTTATAGGAATTATCTCAGATTTTGGCAAAATTTCTGGGTTTTTTAAATTGTGTTGTTTTTCATATGCCTCCAGTCTCCCACATGCAGAGTCGTTTTTCCTTCCTCCTTGAGCCCAACTGTTCTGTGAAACTACTGCCTTCTTACTCAGGAGATTGGCTTCCTGTATGTGCTCACAGGGAAAAAGATGATATTCCTGAGAGTTGTGCAGAACCACAAATCCGGGGGGGGGTGGGACAGCCACACTTTTTTCCTAACTGGAACTTCAGAAGCAGGATCTTTCTAATTCACAAGTAAGACTATCTCTTATGTATTAAGAAGACGGGAATTTCAACAGCGTAAGCTGAAGTGAATGAGATCTGAATCTGTCCTAGTATAAGCAATTTTGATTTATTCTTATTGCTTTAATTCCAAGGAGTAAGTTTTCCTTCCAACTAAGTTTTCCTATAGACTTAAGAAACTACAATATCACAAAGCCTCTTACGTTTTTATTACATAATAAAAGCATAATAACCCCAGTAGAGATTGCTGTCCCATATTTCCTGTTATAAGAACCTGTTTTGTATATAAGCATATCAAAGTTAAATCTTTGCACTCAAATCCTCTAGGTGTCTACTGGAATAATCTTTTTGGTGAATGTTTCAGCTAATACAGCTCAGCTCCTTTTAAGGCTGAAATAATGTGAAAAGGCACTCTTCCATTCGTATTCATTTTAATTACATTTACCACGTCATCTCTGTAAAGTTAATTGAGGTTAAATTTGGCCCAGCTTATAAGAAGTGTGTGCATGGCAGCTAAGAGCAGGGGGAGAATTTCTCCTCTTGCCTCTGATCTGCTGCAAAAGGAAGTTAGGTTTTCCTCTCTCAACACAGGAGCCTGTGGAAGGCAACTGGAGGAGTGCAAGAAGAGTAACCAGGTAAAAAAAGAATCAGGGACTGGGATTAAAGGGACAATGGGAGCAGACACCAGGGAGACAGGAATACGGGGAACACTTTCTTTCTCTTGACAGGTATGCCTGCAAAGCAGACAGCAGCTTTCTATTACTATCAGTTTTACTCCTCTACATTAAGCAATAGTGGCTTATGCTGACTATCTAAATGCTCTTGTGGAAAGATGAAGAGCTGGTTTAGCTCCGTAACAGGAGGCAATGAAGTCTGTTTTACAGGAGGGATGAGTGTCTGGTACTGTTGGCACTGATGGTAACACACAGCAAAAGCTCCAAAACCTGAGCACATTGAAAGACCAGGTTGTTGCCTTCTTAAACTGGGGACAAGGGGGCAACGTGAATTCCAGGCTTTCCTGAGTTTTAAATATTTGATTTTGTAACCTTGACGTACTTTAAAAAGTGTATAATACCAACTGCAAAGAAACAAAATATATGAACTAATGTATAAGGAAAAACCAGTAGTAAAGAATTAATAAAATAATGCTTTCTCTGCTATGCAGCAACTATGTTCAAATAGACAGGATTTTTCCTGTGCCTAAGTGTTAGTTGACTTGGGTTTTAAACATTGCAATATTTGAAGCTGGATGCCAAGGTGACTGACACCAGTAAACTGTGTAGTAGCTCAGTGGTGAGTACACCCTGATTGTGCAATGTTATGCAGCAATGAAAGGTGACAGCTGAAAAACTGTGAAAGGAAGCGAAAGCTGTAAACAAAATAGCTACATTTATTAAAATGAACAAAAATGTGTAGCCTTTGTTTTGGACTGGATCCTCGTTGGCTCAGTTTCCTTATATCCATTCATTCTAGCTATTTCCAGCAGCTGGAGAATCCAGCCCAAAATGGAAGGTTTTTCCCCCCAGTTCTTCCCATAAGTTTACAGCCTCCTTTAGGTTATTTAAAGGAGAAAGGAAGAAAGGGGAAATTATATGTTGTATTTGTTTACCAGGGAGCTGACGGGGGTATTAACCCACCTCATCACTATCAGTGTTTGTACAGCCTGGGCTGCATGCACTCCTACGCTATGGGATCCCCTCGAAGCGGCGTGATTGCACGGCTTCTCCCTTCGGAGCAGGTCTCTGCCTGCCCCTGTTCGGAATGCTGCACGCAAAATCTTTCCGGATATGATTTGCAGACTTGTAGCCTTAAATCATGCCACTTACTCTGAAATATAATTTTATATGTAATAGCTTTGCAAAGTTTCCGTGATTGCCTTAAAAAGACATCCCTTAGATTTTGCAGGATACTCTGCAGAGTAGCACTTGAGGGTCCTCAAGAGTACATCTGTAAACTAATCAGTCCATCTGAAAAGAGTGAAGATTTAGCAGCTGAGCAGGGTGAAGTATTGCATATTCCAGTGTGCTTTTTGAAAGAAAGCTATGTTGCTGGGGGACAGGAGATTTGATACTCAGAAAGAATTCATATCCATTATTAAGCCCTGATTCAGCAAAGTATTTAAGCATGTTCTGTTGTGCGCCTGTTAGCTTTTCATTTGGCTGCTGCTTAAGAGCTCTACTGAGTCAGAAGCAGCAAGCCAAATGGAAGGGAGGAGATGAAGTTTTCATGGATTTGCTCACATAAAGCCTATTTCATGATGATGTTAAATGAGCATGAATAATAAGGATTCTTGCTTCTAACAAATTAGTGTCATGAGACTCCAACAGGGGTAAGAGTTCAAGACAGGTCATCTGGGTTTTGCAGGTTTTGTTTGCAACTGTAATAGCTAGAAGCTTTTTAAAAATAAAATAAATTTCAAAAAAGCTGAGGTTTTGTCTGAAACGAGGTGGTCTAAAAAAGGAGTACAAGCTTGCCAGCCTACTTTGAACCATCTTGATTTGATCCCTGACTGCAATTCCCTTTCTGAGCTGCTGTTGTGCCTCCTGTGATTCCAAATAGTCGCTGCCAGCTGATCAAGTACCTTAACCTTCAGATGCTGAACTTACTCGCTAGGTTGCGTCAGACTCCTTCAACTTAGGAGACGTGTTATCCTGTTTGCGTAGCTATACGTCCTCTCCTACTGCTAGCAGCTCTTAAGAATAGAGGCTTGAATTGTGGAGGCTTATTTTATAGACTTTTGGGGGCAATTGTTTTGCGTATTGTTTGAACAGATGGTCTTCTTCAGCTATTTGCATGTTAGGAATTATTTGACCTGCCCAGGAGCAGGGAGATAAGAGCAGTGACAGGTAAAGTTAGGATCGCCCTGGCACGGTTAAATTTAGGGGGATGGGGACTCTATGGGGTTTGTTGATACCACTCCCTTTCTTCACCATTTTACTAACAATAATTTTATCCTCAACCACTCTGCTCATCTTATTCTGTGTTAGGTATTTTCCAGTCTGGAGAAAAATGAACATCATGTATAGCTGGGTGAGGTAGGAGGGGAACTGAAAAATGAAGAGTTTCTGAACATTTCTGTAGTCCTGTCTTTGGTTCCAGTCAAATGAAGGAAGGTTCACATCTGGTATTTAGCTCGAATGAGAGCTACAGTTTCTCCACTAGCAATGCTGCCAGCAGTATAGCTGTTGTCCACGAGTTCAGTCACCTTCCACCATATTTTGTCATCATGAAAATGAATGCAATCGTCAGTAATTGATGATTCTTGTCAGGTACTATAAGTGAAGCAAAGTGTTCTTTTTTAAGTGCAACAGAAGGTCTTGTTTCAGGCTACTAAAGGCATCTGCTATTTTTTCACCTTTATTCCGCCTTTTTTTCTCATTTTTAGGGAAGCAATGTAATGGAGGACCAGGATCTCTTGGAAATAGGAATCCTTAACTCTGGACACAGACAGAGAATACTCCAAGCAATCCAGCTTCTCCCAAAGGTACAGTTTCTGTTATTAACCAAGCAGGGGAACGAACACCTACAGCTTTCGCGTTATTTGAAACACTTCTTTGAATGGAGATAAACATAACTCTATTGTTTTTCTAGACATGTTTTTTTGCATATGCAAATGTGGCATAAAGTAATGTCATTGCATTGGACTCGCTTTGTATAGGTGTAATTGACAGGCAAAGCAAAGGAGAGTAAAATCTGTAATTTGAAGTGATGGCTGTTTAGAAGGTATTTTAATTATTTTTGGCTTTTCAATCTGTTTATAGATTGTCATTACATATGTGTAAATAAGGCTGTCGATGAATCCCAGATGCTTGTCTTTACATAGCAGTTGGCCTGGAAATACTTTGCCCCTTATATAAGTATTCTTAAAAGCCTTGGATGAAACACTGTTTTCCTAGTACCTGCCTTTCATGTAAGATGTGGAGACTTCCTGCAGGCTTCATATTTGATTTGCTCCTGTGTACGTGAAGTTTGCTTCTCAGCTGCAGAGTGAATAGCTTGCAGACATTTCTCCAGTCATTTTTGGTGATAGCTGATTTAAACTATAGATTTTAAAATCAGTGATAGAAAGGGATTCTTCTTATATTTTGCGTACCAGAATATATCAGTGGAAGCTTCGACTAGCATTCCAAACGAGAGATAGTGGGCCTAGCGTGAAAACTTACTGTTTGATTTTGGAAAGCTGTGTAAGGAGGATGAATGAGGAGAAGTAGACACCAGTAAGGCTCAGCAGGCTGCCACATGTGATGCAGGTTCTTAGCGCAAGATATCAGGGCAGGAATAAAACCTGGTGTAAATTGCATGGAGTGTTCCCGGAGCAGCATGTGTAGAATAATTGAGGTAAACAGAGATTAGTCTGCTCGCAGTTTGATAATGTTGGAGAATGAGAAGAGTTATTAAAGGACTACTCGGTCTAGAGCATGAGGCTGACATTGCTGGAAGGGGCTTTTTCATGCATCAAAACTTACAGGATGGATCGCTTGTAAAAGTGAACAAGGGTATCTTCTGTACGGGAAAAGTCAGAAGTTGTGAACGATTTCTGTATCTGGATGTGTTAGTCAATCCATATATCCTACAATATTAGTCTGTGCACTGAGACACCAAAGATTGTTAAAGACAATAATGTTCCACATACCATATTAGACAAGTGAGATACATGCTACAAATAGTAGGGTATATAAAAGTAGCAGGTGATGAATTACAATAGATATTTAAGGTTTAACTATGAATTTATGAATTTTTCAGCAATGCTATGATTCAAAGAAGATTTTGTAATCTTAATCCCCGCTCTTAGCTGATGAAATATTTTTTCTCGTTTTTCACACTTCTTAGAGAGATCAGCTTTCTTGTATTTTTAATTAAGTTTTTCAAAATTAATGAATGGATTGTTAATATATCAAAATTTTAGTGCTACCTGCACTCAGTAACTGGTGTTTATGAAAACATTGTTAATAATGTCTGCTTCTGGAGAGTATACTAATGCTGAGAACAGATTCTGTCAAAAAATTCCAACTTGAGGTCTTTTTAAAATGTGCTTAATGTGAGAAAGCAGGACAGAATCAAGATCTAGAGATCCTCTTGAAACCGGTTGAGAACAAGATGGCTATGCAGTTACTTGGAAGAATCAACACCTTCTGAACCAGAGAGAATTAAGTAACGCAGAACGGCTTTAAGCCCAGGCTGAACAACAGTGAGGTAGTCTTTAGCAGCTTCCCTGTTGAGCCAGAAGAAACAGTCCTCAGGGCCCACGGTTTTAACCTGTCTTTGATGTGAGACTCTTACACCAGAGCAAAGGCAGTCGAAAGCTGAAGCTGTGCATCACATTTCTTCACTTAAATGACTCAGCAAGGCAAGAGAGCTTACATAGTAGAAATACATAATTTTGTATTCAAAACCAAGTTCTTTTGAAGGCACAGCTGTCGGAATAGTTAAGGGGCCTGAAAATTGGGTTCATGGTGAGTTTTATCTAATGTAACCCCACCCTTGCTGTATTCACAACAGCTTGCTGAAGGTCTAAAAAACTTTCACATCCTGCAAGGAACCGTGAAACATTTCTGTACATCTATTTGTTTGTTGATAAGTTCAGCTCTGTCATCATACATTCAAAATAGGGCATACCAGCTAAATATTTTAAGATCTCAAACCGTAATTGGAGTCTCACTAATTTGAATCTCATTAGATAAAAACTCTTTTAGTTTGTTTGTTTTGAACATGTACCTCTTTTCTGTTCCTCATTTAATTTAAAATTTGATGACTCCTTCTGTTTTAGTACTTAATAGCATTGCTGATTATGTTATTTTTAGTTTTACTATTAATGTTTCCTGTCTTGTGATACTTTCTAACTCAGCTTTTGAGATGGAAGTTAAGTGCTTTAAAAAACATCTATGGAACAGCACTTCCTTAGAGCCATATTCTCAGGCAGTTTTGAATAAGCTTAGAGGGCAAAAATCAAGCAACAAATCTATTGTCAAGGTTTTAAAATACTCTTTTTTTTAGAGCTCTTTTTGTTATTCTCATCAATATTCATCTCTGCAGCCTGAAAATACAACAAGCATTTAGTGGCTGAAAAGAAAGACTGTCTGGTTTCACTCATAATTGCTGGCTTCCTGAAGAGTGATGAATTTCTAGATTTCAAACACCAATAGCCTGTTTAGGAACCACTTTCTAGAGCTTGAAGTTGTTTTAAATAGGAAAAAAAACCTACCTATCTCTCCAAATATAGATGAACTAATCATTGTAGTTTCTTATGCAGTCTTTAACCAGTATAAAAAGGTATGTTTACCCAGATTTCTCAAACTATTTTTCCCTAATGATTCTGAATTTGAGGAGAACATTTCTGAAGTGGGTAAACTGGTATGTTTGTAAGAGATAGGTAGAGTTGAAATCTTTCAGTTAGATTTCTGCTTCTCAAAATACCCTTAATTTTTGTTGGATTAAAGCTAGTAGCCCAAATTCTCATCTTGTACTGATGTAATTTAAGTTATTCAAGTTTCACATTAATATTAACTAAAGCACTTTATGGCTTATTATTATTAGATAAGGTTAAGACACCCCAGTAGAAATATCATTTGTAAAGTTAATTCTTGAAATGGAAATATTTTATACATGACATCAGTCTCAGAGCAACTCTCATAGCAGAGTTTGATATTGCATTTAATATTTTTTTGCGTGAAAAGAATGAAATCAATAAATGTTTGGAGAAGGATTTTATATGTTTTATTAAAAGACAGTTCAGACGTCAAGAGGTAGACAAAATGTCTAAAAAGATACTGAAGTTGCAGGTAGAAGGACTTGAGAAAAAAATCAATACTGAGAAAAGAATTGTGTGCAGGATATTCTTAATTGACTAAGAAAATAGTAGTAAGCATGACATAAAATTTTAGCCACACTTAAGTGACATAGGAAACCTAAGGAGCATTGTCAAGTTATTTCGGCATCCAAAACCTATGTGCAAGTGACTTCCCAATGGATTCCTCAAAGCTAAAATGTTTTTGAAAATAAGAATTATCTTAGCTTATCTGAGAACTTAGATAAGAAAAAGGATTGGTTTTGTGTGGGATGCTCAGCGTACGGCTCCTTCTCCCAGCGCATAATGGGAACACGTTCTCTCATTTGACAGATGGAAAAAAGATGTTAGCTGAAAGCAGCTTTCTCCTGGCTTCAGAGCTATTCGTAAAGTATGCAGCTTGTTCCTTCCTGCACGGAGAAGTCTCGGCACAGAGCAAGTTTGGGAATCTCGTAGCAGCGGTGTGCGGGCAGCCAAGCCTCTTTCCTGGGTGCTTTGCAGAACCAGACAAGAAGTAGGATACGAGCGGGCTATGAGCACACGCTCTCTGTGAGCAGTGTTGTATGAGCAGTAAAGCTGTGCTTCCAAAAAGTGCTGGATCTATTACTCATATGTAACAGTCTTTTGTGCAAGCACAGTAAGTCTGGCATTTAGGAAAACAGAACTACTGTGCATATGCACATTAACTACGCTGTGTATGTAACAGAGAAAGACCACATCATATGTTTGCTATTGCTGTGTTGCTATTGGCTTAGACATCCCAGATCTTAGCGAGCTGATCTGAATCTGGTGTTTAATTCTCTCCCATTTAGCACAGCTAGAAGGTAGATCATTCCAACTTCCATTCCTAAAGACAGTGTCCAAATGAGGAGATGCTGCAAATTGGTATCGTAACATTTATGACCCTTTCTGGCTGTGACTCCTTGGTTCTGCTCTCCTGGAAGTGAAGATGAAAAACAGGATTCGAAGGAAGTGCTTTCTACCGTGCTGTTTTTCCTCCTTCTAATGCCTCTGGGAATTACTTTCCTGGTTTGGAAGGAGGCCACTCAGCTGCTCGTTACACTGCTTATAAGACCTTTAGCCATAAGGACAGAAAAAAGTGTTAGAATCCAGCGTAACATGAATTTTTCAACTCTGAAACACAAATGTGTAGTCTACATTATTTAAGTAATGCAGCACAATAGGAATGGATCAGTAAAACAAGGCAATTAGATACGTCCATGCTTTAGGTCAGGGTGTTTACTTCAGACTAGCTTTAGACTGGTCCCATAGACCAAATATGCCCTCCATGCACGTGCTTCAAAACTGTGTGATGAAAGCAGTCTCACAAACATTTTCCTTCCTAACTGACCCTATCGGTGAGCCACTCTAGACATGGCATGCTGTCATTTATCTGTATCGTGTAGATAACAGTAGCATGTCACTGGTCCTGCTGCCATTGCCCATATACTATATCTTATTTCCCTTGCTGCTTCTTTTATACTTTCTTATTTGTGGTTGACTCCACAGTGCCTACTGACTGCTCAGCAGGCAAAGAAATATGCTATATGAGAGGAAGCGCTATTCTCTTTTTATGGCAACTAGACTAGGATAACAGCCTGAATGAGCTGACTTAGACTTTCTGCACATCCTTTGGTCTGAGAAAGAAGACATGGACGATTTCTTTCTGGGAGTCTTTGCTGGTGTGGCTGTTCTGCCCCAGACCTTCTCCCTTCATGTATTCATTCATGAGCTCCATAAGGGCCACTGATGGGATCCACATTCCCATCTACAACCTGTCCGCAGGCAGCTATAAACTACAAAGACTGCCACTCAGTTGTCCCACACCTTTACTCGCTGAGGCATATTTATGAATGTATTTTCAGGTCATCAAAAGGACTTCTGATATCCGTATGGTCCATAATTCCAGCGCAGGATTCAGAGGGAGCACTAGCATCTGCTCTACGGGCAACAATAGTATTAGCAGCATCTGGATAGTGCCTGCCTCATGGGAAATGCTATGCACCCTCTGCATCACCACGTCATGACACCATACAGGCAGGAGCAGCACATGCAGTTGTAGGAAGAACAGAAGAGGTTCCGGCAGTCACCACAGTCTGTTGCAACTCAAACACCTAGAAAGAGTCTGCAAAAATGAGATACGTAAGAGTGCCTATCCATGGAAGCAGCGTTTCTTCCTCAGGATGGGCCCTGCCTCCTTCTTCATCTGTTCCCGGCTGCTTCTGCAGCTGGCCCACCGGTCACCGCACGGAAGCATAGTTAGACACCTCCGGACTCCTCACGGCAGTCACGAGGTCAGCAGCCTCCTCATACTGACACCAGTTACCCTCCTATCAAGAAGCTTTTTCAGCTTTCTTACAGCACAGGTTGATGAACAGCATCGTGTCCTTGGGGCTCTAGTTAGCACCCTATGGGATCGCCTGTGAAGCTGAAGAGATTGATGGGGTTTTTGAACAAAAAATAGCATTAGTAAGTGGTGGATGATAGTAAAAACATTACAAAAGCAAAAAAGAAATTCAGCAAACAGACTTCTGAGCGAGACAACAGAAAGCGAGGCAATTAAACCAGAAAAAGTATCAAGGAAGGAAAGGATGCAAGTCATGAAGAGTTAAGGGCAGTTGACAGCAAATACAAGGGTATACTTCCACCATTTGGTCTATGTGCGCACGTGTGTTCTCTACCATTGAAGGACTTGGTGATAAGGTTATCAACCACCTGGTTCAGATCTTTGTGTCCCTGTTAGGGGTTGAAATGCATTTGCTGCATCACTGGTGCTGATCTTCCAGTTTACTTCCCTCCAAACAGAAAGCTGGATAGTGCGTACCCAGACTATTCTACAAAGCAAACCAATGCGAAAGAGAGACAATCATCAGATTACTTTTAAATCTGTGGCACCAAACCATAGTACTGTTGGGCCAAAAAGGTCACCACTAGTTCAACTCCTGAGTGCTTTTAGAAATTATACTCACAGAAACTCATGAGATCAAAGGCCATAGCTTCCACCTAGTCCACAAATTGCAGATTTAGGTCTTCTTAAGATTACATTATATGCAATGGAAATGTCCTGAACTGTTGCATACATCATCCTCAGTAACACTGAATGAGACCTGTTCCTCCTTTGTCCCAGACACTGTGTCTGATGAAGAGCTGGGAGGTCTTTTCAATCTTCTGGATGTGGATCTGTTTAAATTTTTCCAGAAGAAAATATGTGTGTGCATCTGTTTAAATTCAGAAGACAGATTCCAACTGCAAAAACCATAGAAAGGGTGCCTATTGCAATGCTGGCGATCTTAGGTAGGAAACTCTGAACTCAGTTTGGGGTATTCTGGATTTGCCATCGGGGCAGGATCCTGAATCAGGCGGCGCTGTGAAGTGAACGTGCCTGTACTGTCTTTTTACAGTAAGCTCCACAAGAAGACAGAAGGCTTTTGATTAGCGGAAAGAAAAGTCAAACATTAATAGAACAAGCTTGAATAGGCAACTTTTTAAATGCGTGACAGGGTCGAATAGAAAACCAAAAGGTTTATACACAGCCCTTCCTCACCCACTGTGTCTTTGCAGGCAGGTCCCTATTTTCACTCCGTGCCTTTCTCACCAGCAGCAAAGGCAAAGTCTTCTCAGGCTCTTAGGGAGCTGTGCCTGTCCCCCAGCTCCACGTGCTGCCCCGGGCCAGCCAAGCCCTGGCGTCTTCAGAAGTGTCACTCCCCTGAGCCTTTTCTTTCATCGCTCCAGAGAAGGAACACTTTCCTCTTCCAACAACGTAAGTCCAGCCGATCATGTTTGTAAAGTATGTAACGTACAACAGACAAGTCACAAAGACAGGAAAAAAAAACCACGATACCCCCCGCCCCATTACAGTCATCCAGAAGTACTCAGATGGGTAGTTGATAGTTTCATACAAGTTCCCCAAAGTGCTGCTTAAGTCTCTCAGATAGGCCAGCAGTATAAAAGAAAGCATTATGTGCTTGCTAAAAAGATCTTTCTTGCAAACCAACACAAGCGTGAATTCACTGTAATCACAGCCATCATTTAAAAAGCTGTGAAAGTCAAGTCATCTCTTTCTCCTTATATAGCAGATAAAAAGCTTGATTTTAATACACACAGTGTTGAGATCTGTCTGAGATGATCAGAGAAAACTGGTAATAGTCCATGTTACTGAATTCACCTTGATGCTTCTGGTGCATATGTGATTACTTAATGTTTATTTGGCTACCTTTCGGAGAAAAAACTCAAATACTTTCTATCCTAATGTAAAATACTATATAGATATAGCAGTGATGCACCTGTAAAAAGAGTGATGTACAGTCTCGTGTAAAGGATTTCTCAACCCGTTAGGATGCTCCTTGATATTACTATTTTATTATGAGAAACAGCTCTTTCTGGCTTCTGCTTTCTATTCATTTCAAAGGAAGCGATACTAGTGATAGATCAATAGGACCTGGGAGAGAAATCTCCTATGGTTTGTGTCTTCTTCCATGCTTCATTTATATCATATTTTCTTAAACATTTCTTTTTCTCTAAATCCTATGGGCTTCATTCCTGGCCTTTTCCGTAGTCAGCATGCTAAAATCCTCTGCAGTGAAACAGCTAACATTGATATTGTTCTTTAAAGATAACAACCGAATGAACCAGGAGCAGCGTCTGCGGAAGAACAACACTGCCCCTATTTATGAGCAGTTAATATTTGAAAGGCTGTCATGACCTGAAGCTTAGAGGTTTTATACTGCTCTGAGTCAAACAGTATGCACATAGCTGCTTAGATGTTTGACACCACAGGTGCATGTGTTGTAGCTAGTGCTAAATGATTGAAATATTATACATGGAAATACAGTCAGTAGGTAGGAGGGGGTTTTTCTTTCCAAAAAAAATCAATCAGCAAGTAGCATCAGCAAGGAAATCTACAGGGTGTAAATGATCTGTGAGAGGAGTGTAAGATCATGGTGCAGTATAGAAAAAAAAATACTAACAGTTTAAGAGCCATGACCTGTTAACGAGGACTGGGATAAGATGCAACTGAACTGGAGCTCCATTAAAGTAAAGGGGCAGCACTTCCAGACAGATATTTCAAAGTATTTTTTTTTTTTATTTAAAAAATAAAATGTGACATTTTATGTGAAAAGCAGATACTATTAATGATAACTGTCACATCTAGGTAACCAATCTGTCTGTCGATAGATATTTGAAAGGAAAACATTCAGCCAGCTATGAATGACAGTTAATAAGCTAGTTGATTTTATTAACAGACAGAACAAAACTTTCCGTACAAGAGGACGGATACCGGAAGTTTATTAATTTTCATAAATTAGACACATTTTAGAAAATGTTTTAGATAAGAGAGCGGTTCTTGGTTCATGACAAAACAAAACACTGCATTTGTGCTGAAACTGCTGGCGAATATTCTAGTTGTGAGATTAATTTTCTGCGATAGGAGCAGGCAGGGAGCACCGGCCCAAGGCGAGTGGGGCAGGGACAGTGGCAGTGACCGTCAACAGCCACGTCCCAGGGCAAATCCACAGGGAAGAGGATGGGACGAGGTCGGGGGGGGGGGGGATCAGCAAGGTGCACGGCCGGGTGCTGGCGTACCTATGGCATCGCTGGGGCGAGTGTCGGGGACATGGACCTGAGCTCACGTAGAGCTCCTGCGGAAGGTGGGGGGCCCCGACCAGGCTTCTCGCCGCTCCTTCTCGCACGGGTCTGATCCAAGGCTACGCAGCTGCACTGTCCCCGACGCGGCCTTGGACGCAGGCAGCCGAGTCGCTGGGACAGGGAGAGGGAAAATGCTTGCAGAGCTTGCAGCTGCCCAGCAGCAGGCCAGTGTATTTTCGGGTAGGCTATTGAGTGACCGATGGCAATTTTGCCTATTGGCACCAAATCCAAAGGGTGAAATTGTTGCGTACGTTTCAGTTGTTCTCAGCTTCTTGCTTATTGGATTGTTCGCCTGTGTTTGCTTGCCTGCAGCCCCTTGCAACGCACCGTAGTAGAGTGATATCTATTTTAACGACGCTGTTGATGGAGATCTCCAGTGGGAATTGAGAATTCAGAAACTTCCCATGCTGTGTTTGCTTTTCATAGAGGCTGATGAGTTACCAGAATTACAGACCAGACTGCATGAGTTTTCTCAATCAGCAGATCAAAAAAAAAACCAAAAACATGTTAAAATCAGGATTTATTAAACGTAAAGATCAAATAGTAATAAACAAAAGAAATAATTTGCATAATGTGCCCCATCTGGATATGCTGAGAATTGTTTCAAAGGTGCTTCGCTTTTCTTTGTTAGTGAAAGGAAACAAAAATACCTTATATCTTTCAAAAGTCATGTGTTCCCTGTGGGCCCTGTACATCTTCTTCATGTCTTCTCTGTATTAGATTTTTCTTCTTCAGTTTATTGGGTCCTTTCTCTTCAAGTGTCAGCTGTTTAAGCATACCTCATTTCAAACCAGCTCTTGAAATAAGTTTCCCAGGAGTCAGAGCTCCCGGGGTCCTCCAATGTTTTTGCCGTCTGCTGGACAGACTACTGTCAATCTGAGATTTGAAGTAAGTCTGAATGACAATGAAAGAAGAATATGCTATGCTTTTGACATCCAAGAATTTCATTCTAAATTAGGATGAAACTAAATTCCAACATGTCAAGTTCAACAACAAAACTGGACTCTGGCTTTCTAATGTGACTCCTTTGTTACAGAAGTGACCTGAAAGGCTGTGATTCCCATTGTTAATTATGTGATTTCTCTTGTCTCCCTTTTATGATCTAAGATAATGATTTCACTACATCATTTAAATATTTCCATTAATATTTTATATCCAACATCTGCAGCAAAAGACCAAAGGGTAAACTGTCACATCCACGATGCAGTGTGCCTGCATCACTCCTCTCTGATGCTGCAGGAAATCAAGATCGAGATCATGACATGCTGGCTTTCTGCATTTGAACAGACAGATCAACGAGCACTACTGCGGCTTTCAAATGGAGACTTTAATTTTTTTCTCTGCTTTGAATTCAAGTTGTATTTCAAATAAACTGCGAGAAATAAATTGGCTCAGGCAAGATATTAAGATCAGTATTCTCTCCTTTTAAATTTCTTTGTCACTGACTTCAAACTTAAGCTCAAAGCATTATGTTTCTGTCACACTTCCCTTGTTTCTCGGAAAGCAGGAAGGTACATAAGCAGGCAGAAATGGGAGACTGGCTTTCACCATGTGCAGTGTCACCCTTGCACAGTCGGGAGATCCTATGCAAAACACGAGATGTCTAAACCTCTAACTGTTCTTAATAGCTTGCCAGTTCAGTGTATTATCAAGTTAGCAATAGTTACACTGCTATAGAAAGATGAGATGCGTATAATATTGTTGAAAATGGAGGCTATTGTAGAATTTTTCTACTTTGTTCTACTTCTGCCACTATTGCAAATTACTTTAAAATTCACAAAACCAGCATGGCATAACAACCTGCACAGGTAGAGGCTTTACACTTTTTTATCTTTAATGGCTAGCTTGAAAATCTTCACTTGTGTCAGTGAGAGACAATTGTAAAAGAGAAATTGCAGCTCTTTGCTTCTTAGTAATTTAGCAAAATTCAGAAAAAATAAGATGCCAGTGGTATTTCTTAGTTAGTTATGAAAACAAGAATTATGTGGTTATGCTTTCTGTGCCTGTGTTGCTATATAAATTCAAGCAGTGTGCTTCTGCATCCGTCATTCTATCAATTCCATTCCAATAATATTTGGTTCAATTGTCCAATCTCAAGCAACTTTACAGACAGAGAGCAATCTAAAATATGTAAAATTCCCAGGAGTTCCATGAAAAATGTGACCAGGTAGAGGAAAGAGACTTTTTTAAACCTCCTCTGGGGGTGGAAAAACACAGTGCGGATTCAACCATTATAAAATATCCGATAACCTAGTAGGAGAAATAAATTAGGAATAATATAACCAGGGCAATATATTGCATTTGCAGTGTGATACCGGAAGATCCATTCCTCAGCCTCATTCTTCCCCTTCTGTGAAATCTTAGGTGCAAATCTGATATTTTTGTGCGGTCAGGATATTAATAATGTCTCTTTCACCCTTTTGCCTTCCCTCACTTATGGATTCTCTGATGTCTAGTAAGAATTGAACTCCAACTACAGTCTTAGTTATACTCTGGCTTAAAAGGCAAGCAGCCATAAGAAAACGATCCATTGCAAACTAAGTTTTATTAGTGCTTTTGCTCACAAAATTGTTTCATGTTGTACTAATCATTAAAAGAACGTTGATCAGAGAATAAGATAACTCTGACCCAAAGAATACAATACACATAACAGCTGTTCTGAAAGATGCTTAATGAATATCATCAGTAATTCTTATTCATTCTGTTTTTCAGATGAAGCAGATCGGTCACGATGGCTACAACCCCACCTCTGTAGCTGAATGGCTGGATTCCATTGAACTGGGTGACTATACCAAATCCTTTCTAATTAATGGCTATACATCGATGGACCTTGTGAAGAAAATCTGGGAGATTGAATTAATTAATGTAAGTTGATCAATTTATAGCAGTAGTTCCTCCTAAATACGTTCTAGTACTTGTCCTTATGTATCAAAGAGAAAGCGCAAAAGCAAATTGCACTACAAATACTGTCATCAAGTACTGTTACTGATTACAGCTTTCATGCCTGTTCCTGGGTTGACTGTACCCTTTGCTTCCATTTGCTTTGCCATTGTCTTTAGTACGGTATTCAATCAGCAGGATTGTGTCTGCCTTCAGGATGCTGAATGACATTTAAAAATATATTTTGGTAGTTCATAGCTACAAAGCATAAATCTTTGCTTTTAAAGTGCCTAGCAACAGTACTTCTTGTAAAGATACTTACAGTTTACTTTTTCCACATGCTCTGGCTAAATTAAACATAAAATAAGGAAACCTTAACTCTAGTTAATAAGTTATGCTAAAGGAACAAAATATTTTATTTAATTATCACTTTTGCTTGAAACTTTATTTACATGAGTCAGTTAAATTAGATGCCCACATATGGTTACCATAAACTTTAATGTGGACTGCACTGCAGAGTAATATGGAGTGAGATGAAGTTTGTACTGTTACAGTGAAGACATTGACAGTACGGCTTTGCCAATGGAATTTTCATGTAAGTTATATGTCTGAAGCGGCATTGTTTCCTTTTACAAAAGGTAGATGATTATAGCTTTGGATCCGCTGTGGCATGTGAAACCAACTGTATTGTCAGTTTATCTGAACTTCAGGGCAATCCCTACATGGAGAGAAGCCCAACATCATATTTTGTTGGCTCTTCGCAGACAAAAGGCTGTGCTCTTCCTTCCAATATGGGAGGTACTGCATCTCTGCCTCCAATTGCTGTCGCATTACAGTTAACGTTAACTAGCACAAAAATGTCAAGGAAGAGTAAGGACCAAACTCTGCCTTACATGTTATGTCTGTTGCATTCAATGTATGTTGTAGGTGTATAACTGAAGTCAGGATATGATTGATACTATTATGGGTGCCTGCTGCTAAGCTATTTATAACTGCGATTCTTTTTTCTGTAAGGGGCTGGAATTTTAATAAGAACTGGGGCCCCTTTCTTCCAGAAGCTAATATAGATTAGCAGCCAGCACTGAGTTGAAAAAAGTGGAAGACTCCACTCACATTGTCTCCTGTAACTTAATTTTGCATCCCAAACATTTTGCCATAATCAATTTGGAAACAAATTACCCTTTAGCTCCCCCAAGTGGATCATTAAAACCTCATTAAAGGCTTGAGGTTTGATTTCAAACTTGCTTAAACTGATGAAAAGGGAAGTACCTGCACTGAAGTTACAGGAATACACTTCTGTAATATTAGTATAAACCAGACCAGTGTATATCCCTCTAATTTTAAAGCTTAACATCATGTTCTTTTTGAAGGCCTGTACTTCTTGGGAAAACACTCCCTGTTGCCATGAGTTGCAAGAAGAAGCTGTTAGACAATTGTTTAAGTATTTGTATAGATATAGATACCTATACAGATAAATATTTCTCCCGCCTGATATACTATTGGATTATGTTATTCAAGAGCATAGGAAATAAAACAGAATTTCTATTTGAGTCCAGTCAGTATATATTTGATTCCCACCAATCAATAGCAGCTAACTGTAATGACACAATATTCACTGAGAAAATCTGTACCTTAGAAAAGTATTTACTGTTATTTTTTGGTTTCAATTGAGGGGAATCTTTCAGAAATGGACAATAAATTGGTTTGAAGCATTGTACAGTCTGGCAGAACAAGATACTTATCTCTGACCAGCAGGCCAGCTGTCTGAAATCAATTTCAAAGGTCTCACTTCCCATTCAGGCAATGGCAAACAAGAGCTTATTACAGAAAGTTTTTCATAAAGGAATGCATGAAAGTCGAAGACACTAACTCTGGGATAGGACTCCTGACCTGACTAGGTCAGAATCCAGGCACTTGAAAAATAAGAGGAAAAACAGACTCGACATCCTGAAAAGAATTCAGAGTACCCTTGGTTTGGTGACTCTTGGTGCTTAAGTTGTAGATGGAGCTGGAAGTTTCATTTGCGCTTACACCAAATATGCAACAAAAACGTATCAAGGGCTAAAGATATGGTAACTTTTTCATTTTAGCCATCACTTTAAACAGTTGCAGCCACGGAATTTAACATAAAAGCCATTCCTGTTTTGGTGCAAGGAACCCCTTAGTCCATATTTGGTGCTTTTTTCCATTAAGCCAATGGGAAATCATCCATGGCTTCTGGAGGGGTAGAAACAGACTTGAAGGTAGAGATAGTATCTTCTATTAGGTAAACTAGCGTAGCGGAAGGGATGGAGGAGAGAAGGGGTCATTTAATTTTTCACAAGCCCTTCTTTACAACTTAAAAAATGAAAACTCTTTATTATCTTCTTTCTACATTTTTTGTGATCATCGACTCATATGCCTGTGGATGAGGTTCATGAAGTTTTAGATTGTTTTTTTCTGAGATCTAAACTACTAATAAGGTCATCCCTTATCATAATGCATCTCAATATGCTATTGCGAGCTTTACTTATCACATGCCTCTGATCTTCCATGTGTGATGCTGACCAAGATACTTTTCTTCTACTTCAGGGCATAAATCTATTCAATTAAGTTAATAAAGCATACAGTTCATTTTTTGAAAGACAGAAAGAAGAAAGGATATTTTGAAAGTCTCCCTGCAGCTGAATGAAGCTAGCCTCCCTAAATTCCCTTTATAAACTATAAAGGATGGTGAAAGAAAGGGTCATCCAGAGGATGACTCAGGGTGGTTAAATTATGGTTAATTATCTGGATTGCTTCCTAGGGGAGTTTGCCTCTCCCTACTGACATACAGAGATGCTAAGAAGATTAGCTTTAGTGCAAGTGTTGATCTGCTGGAGGGTAGGGAGGCTCTTCAGAGGGGTCTGGACAGGCTGGATCGATGGGCCGAGGATAACTGTGTGAGGTTCAACAAGGCCGAGTGCCGGGTCCTGCACTTGGGTCACGGTGACCCCAGGCAGCGCTACAGGCTTGGGGAAGAGGGGCTGGAAAGCTGCCCGGTGGAAAAAGGACCTGGGGGTGCTGGTCAACAGCCGGCTGGATGTGAGCCAGCAGTGTGCCCAGGTGGCCAAGAAGGCCAACGGCATCCTGGCCTGCATCAGAAATGGTGTGGCCAGCAGGAGCAGGG
>JANXJC010000064.1:14937211-14976705 GCA_027564655.1 Leptodon cayanensis | reverse complement strand
GTCCAGAGAAGGGCAACCAAGTTGGTGAGGGGCCTGGAGCACAAGTCTGATGAGGAGCGGCTGGGGGAGCTGGGGCTGTTTAGTCTGGAGAAGAGGAGGCCGAGGGGGGACCTCATAACTCTCTACAACTACCTGAAAGGAGGTTGTAGTGAGGTGAGTGCTGGTCTCTTCTGTCAAGTAACTAGTGATAGGACAGGAGGAAATATCCTCAAGTTGTGCCACGGGAGGTTGAGATTGGATATTAGGAAAAATGTCTTCACCGAAAGGGTTATCAAGCACTGGAACAGGCTGCCCAGGGAACTGGTTGAGTCACCACCCTTGGAGGTATTTAGAAGACGTGTAGACGTGGCGCTCAGGGACAGGGTTTAGTGGCACTTGGCAGTGTTAGATTTACAGGTAGACTCAATGATCTTAAAGGTCTTTTCCAAACTAAACGACTCTATGATTAAAGTGAACCTTTGTGAGTTACCCCTTACTCCTGCAGGACGCTGGAATGATCAGAGCTTTGAATCTTCTTATCTTCCTAAAAACAACAGTTCTTACTCTATTTCCAACAGTGTTGTGCCATCCTTGGAAGTTACCATCTAGGCAAGCACATTTAAAAAAAACACCTGTGAGGAGAATGCCAAGCACATGAGAGAGGGAGCAGGTCTGAGGCACCGGTGCTAAAGGCCATCTTCCCTCAGCTTCTCTGGTCCTCCGGCTACCTCATTGGCATTAAGAAACAAATTTAATATGCAGCTTCCTGCATTTTATTGCAAATGGTTCCAGCAAGGTAATGTCTGCTCTAACTTACGTGCTAGTTTCTTTCAGACTTTCAGGTATACATATATAGTGTATGTGTGTCTTCAAGCACAATCAAGCAGCAATTACTTAAAGCATTTGAATCAGAAGAGTAATTTTAAAAGTTATTAATTTGTGTTTCTTGTGAGCTCTCACCAGCATCCTCAGCCCTTTTTCAACAAGCCAGACTTTGAAATTTAGATTCTGTTTCACTAACTCATTTGTCATTTAGATCAAGAATTTTCCCAGATCCATTTGCTTCATTACTTTCTCAGCTATGTGCTTCTTGGGAAGCATTGTTCTAATTTCCTCATCCTGGGATTGTAAGTATTCAGAATGCCTTCTCCCAGCATGGGCTTTTCCAAAACTTCTGGTTTTGTCTGCCAAGTTTCTTGGCTCATTAGAGAGGTCAGATTCTGTACCCAGACTCAGGTATCATTTATTCGATGCTGTAGCTACATGGAACTTTTCTGAAATATATATAACCTGCTGAAAAAAAGTCCACCGTGTTCTGAAATTCCCTAGCCCATCTAAAGTGTGCACCTGTGCTTTAAAGTATAAATGCTCTTCTCCATGACTAATCATATTATTCTTGTCTGTTATTCTAGATTACTTACGTAACCCTCCCCCTCGGGGAGTCACTCTCTTCAGGGAACTTTTACCAAAGACAGCTTCAGGCAAGATATAAACAGCTTAAAAGCATAAAGCAAGTTATTTATCATCTAACACACACAATATATTGTAGGACTAATGAACTAGGCATTAAATCAACCCCCACCAAATGAGTCACTAAGTCTAATGGGCAAGTAGTCATCACTCAGGTAGGGGAGGGCTGGCCTCTGCTGCTCCCTGGAACAGGCTGATCCATGATGTTGCTGAGTTGCTGTCTTCTGATTTCCCTTTTTTTCCTTGGGATTTTATACCTTTTCATATGGGTGTTGTTATCCTTGAATCCTTGAGGTGCCAGTTTCCCCTGTCTCAACTATTTTACTTATGCCTGCAAGTTTACCTTTCTTATCTCGCATACTTCCAGCCTGTGCACTCTCTCACAGCTCCTCCTCACACCCTAGCAATTTTGTCAGAAGAAAACTGAGAACGGTTGCACAGCTGCGCTGTACTGAAAGTAGGCCTTGAATCACAGATAGCTGAACTCCTGGGAGGAGGGTTACATGGAAGTGGCCTGGTTTACGTTTCTTCTCAATTAGTTCATCTTGCACTGTGAGCTTCTATTTTTGTACATCCATCTTTCACATGGGTGATTCGGTCTTTGTCTTCTGTAAAATTAATGTTTACCAAATGGGTTTTTAAACGCAATTATTATCCAGATTTTGAGGTTTTGGGGAGGTGTTCTTGATACTCTCTCACAAATTGTATTCCTGGTTTACATCAGGGTAATTGCTGTTCAGGATCAGATCAAAGATACTAGAGAGAGAAAATAGCTACCAATGGACTGCCTCCCATTAGTTCCACTGCTAAATACTTTGGACCTTCCACAACATCACTGACAAGTTCCACTGTTTAATTTAGTTAGGTACTGTGTGAAAAGTGATTCTTTAGTTTTATTTAAAGCTGCTGTGTGATCATTTCACTGCAGCCCACTAGGTTTTATACTGTAGGAATGAAAGAGCATGAAAATGGCCATACTGAAACAGATCAGAGGCTCTACCTAACCCACTGTGCTCTCTAGAAAAATGGCCATGAACAGATGACCAGGGAGGGTTACATGGGTAGGACAGGCATATTATGAATTATCTGCGTAGCCTTCTTCTAATCATTAATAATTTTTAGCTCAGGGACTTCTGGAATTGGGCCAGTTCTTCCTAACTGGTCCTTGTCTTTTTTACCTCGAATGAGTTGTTATCATCATGAAGTTTTGTGATCTTACTGCTAGTCGTCTTTGCTGTGGAATTTATAAATATATTGAACAGCAGAGGTCCATTCACAGATCTCTTCAGGAATTCACTAGGAACCTTCTTCTACTCTGAAAACTGCATTTTCTCCTACGGTTTCCTGGTTTAACCAGCTATTTATCCATGAAAGAACCACTTTTTATGGCTTAATGCCATGACTGGTTTTCTTTTTTTTTCTTAAAAGCCGTTTAAGAGTGGCTTCATCAAAAGACTTTAGAAATCCAGGCAAACAAGCAGATCAAGCAGATCATCAACCTTCTTTACATGTTTTTTGACTGTTTCAGAGAACACCAGTAGGCTTTTGAGATATGTGGTGCCTTTACATGCAGTCACTTTAACTCTTCTGTGCTGTGGTTCATTTTACATAGTTCTATCATTTCTCCTTTCAGCTATCGCACTCACAAACCAAAGAGTCTTAGTCAATTTAGCCATTTCATACTTCCAGAAATCCGTGTTCTATATCTTTCTAGTCCTTGTCTGTACGGCTCCAATATGCAGAATGCCAGCTATACTTGTCTAATTTCAAAGTCAGAATTGCTTTATACATATTTAGCTTGAGCCTATAGCTCTAAGTAATAGAAACCACTGTATTGAACTTAGTTCTCAAAACTCTCATGAGGCCTTACCTGACTAATGCACTTACAATGTCAGTGCAACTTATAGTCTCTGCTTAAAGAACTTAAAAATGGACCACATAATGTAGTCAGATTCCTTGACCAGGTTGGTGTCTCATTTAGCATCCTCCCCATCTACTCCAGCAAAGTAGATAGCAGCTCCACAGTTTGATTGGGTAATACACACCAAACGGATGGATTTTGTACAGCGCTCGTTTGGCAGCTTAATTTCCCGTGCTCCATACCATCAAAAGACGCCTTTTTCTTAGGGGGGCTGTCCTTCACATTCTGTTTGCTATCTTAGCCTGCGACATCTCTTCTCTTGTTATTACTTAAGTTCCCAAGCGTGCCACTCTGCAGAGGCGGTTTTTGAAGAGGAATGAAACATTACGTCTCAATAACGTATTCTCAGACATTGCGACTGCAGGTCTACAATTCCTGTTCCTTTTCCACTCTACCTCGGAGCCCCGTGCCTGATTTCAGATCACTGAAAAGAATTAAGAGTGTTTGGACCAAAGTCCTTTCTGATCTCTCAGAGACACTGCTGACTGATAAAAATGCCCATAGCTCTTCCTGCAGTGGCTTTCTAAGTGGCTCCAACAATTTTGATAATCAGAAGACCTTTCAAGACCACGAGTCTGCATTAGCAATAGGCTGTGGGATCTCAAGTTATTGGGTATCTTGTTATTAAAAATAACTTCTGTAGTTGTTGAGTTTAGAAAATTCCCTGGATGACTTTTTCTTTGTTCACTATTTCCAAACATTCAGGAGCATATTACTAGTGTACTTGATTAATAAAGTACTAGAGGTTAATTTATGTGAACCAATACTTTTAAAACAGCTATGCACACACACACATATGTCTGTGTGTATGTATTTATACATACATGTATATAATTGAAAGTAATGAACTCTCCAGCAAGCCAGATGATGGACTATCACATTTCAAATGCAAATGCCACTTCTGTAGAGACAACCATGTTGATGTGCTGGTGCAAAACCAGAAGTCTTGTATTTCAAAGTTTCTAGGTAGTGTAAAGTGCTTGAGAATGTCTCTGACATCCTGCAAAAACAAATGTGTCTGTTGTACTGAGGAACAGATATTTCTAGCCTTTAAAAGTTTTATGGGAATCTTTAAAATTCTCTGCCAGGCAGACTGAACGTTGGGTCTTCTCACTCATTAGTGTAAAGTAGTACTCTATGTATAAGATGCATTAAGACATTTAAGAAAATCTTTTCTACTACATTTGTGGTGGGTTTATATTAAGTAGCTACAATTTTGAAATGGTTAATGCACAACCTTGGTTTGAGGAAATACGAAGGAAACTTTCAATATCCTTTCAAATTCTTTGGCTCATCTGTTTGTAAAACTGTCTTGATTAATATAAATAATAGGACCAAATATTAAGCACTTTTTGACAAAAGGATAATTGCTTATATATTTCAAATCAAATACTCTGAAGATGGGTCTAGAACTGAATAGCTTTCATCAGGATGCATTATTTCTTCATCAGGTAAGACATTTATGGATTTGCTCAGTTGCTCCTACATTAGTAGAACAACGCTGCAGTGGTAAATACAAAGGATAACTCTCTGAATTACTCTATTTCCCTTCAAAATGGAATTAGTAGGTTCATTGCATGTACAAAAGAAGTTATGAGATATTACACAAATAGCAATTTTTTTCCATACACAATAGTTGTGTAGATTTTGTTCATTCAGGGCACTCACAGAGGTCTGAAAATGGTTTTAATAATGCACATCGGTTTCTTTTGCAAGAATGAAATACTTACCAATTGCAATCGTATAGTAAATTTGTTCCATTGGATCTTGCATTTGAAAATTATTCTTTCTGCAGTCAGATTCTTTCTGCTTTGAATACTGGCAACAGCTCCATCAGTCACTCAGTTCCTAAATGATTGTGGATGTTACTGATCATTTAGAAACTGTTGTTACGTGGTAGAATTGCAGTGGCTGTTTCTAGAAATCTTGTTGGAAGTTCTTTATGCTCAACAAATCCATGTGCCAGTATTGTAACTTCATAACATGTTTAACTTTCATGTACAGTTTTTGCATGTAACATTTTGCACAGGTAGCGATCTTGTAGCCTTTGAGTGATCTGATGTGCAAACTTCCATCTGCTCCTCATGGTAACACAAAATGATTTTAAATACGTCATCCTCTTTCCTCTATACTGTTAGTTCCAAAAGATCAGGAGACAACATAAACCATGGCAATTTCTTCAAACCATCCCCTGTTTACCTCTTCCCACTCCCACCTTGTATCACGGCAGTGCTCAGACTCTGGAGAAGTGGGAGGAAAAACACTTCTTTTGGTTCAAATACAGTGCTTTATTCAGTTTACAGTACAACATGGTAAAGAAAGAAAGAGAAAACATTTGCACTGTGAACATTTTCATGGCATTTATTTTTTGGTAGTATAATGATTCTTTTGCAATCCATCTGGTGTCATTTTGCACTGGAGGTTATTTAAATAGAAGACATTATATAAGTACTTTGAAATAATTTCCCTAATTCTGTATTTATAGTTCATTATATTACGGCAATAATAAAAAAAATATGTTTTCTGAGTAAAAAGTGATAGTAAAATAACCATGTTTGATCAGTAAATCTAGCCATTGAAATTTGCAGATTTCTTTTAATAAGTTTCCCATTTCCTGCATTTATTTTTAAATGTAAGGATTTTAGTCATATCAAAATGGTATAATTTTTTAACAATCACTTTTACCTCTTTTCTGAGGTAAATCTTTGCTCTTATATCAGGACTCTTAAAACCAGAGCTTTTTTTCCTCTTTTCTCTTTTTTCTTTCCCTCTGCCCCACACTCCCTTCAAAACAAATTATAATCAGGTAGTGATTGGCAGCAATTTTTAGCACTAATAATCAAAGCCGAGCAATTTTAGCACCTATTGTGTTCCACCTGCAGGATCATTTTCTTGTCCTGTAACACGCTGGGTAGCACAAATGATTGATTTATAATGCAAGATAATTTTTTTATTAAAGCAACCTACCCTGCTTAGTGCCAGAGAGAGTACTGTCTCTGAAGCATCCTAACAAAATCTGTGTCCATTCAGGCAGCAAATAAATTGCCTTATCATCTGATTTTCTGTCTAAAATCTTAGTGTTCTATAAGAAGGTTTATATTTCAAGTTTCAGAATGTGATCTCCTTTCCAGTGAGCACAGCAGAAGCAGCCCAACCCAAGACTTCTTATTCCCTTTAAAAAAGCGAGAAAATAACCTCTCCTCCCAGCCCACAAGTTCTCTACAAAAAAAAAAGATAAAATAAATAGTCACTAAATATTTTGTTGTCCTAGGCAACAACTTGTTCTGCCTTCGGTAGCTTAGAAGAGCCCTGGATAAAGAGTTATATTTTACCAGCTTAACATTTTCAGTGTTGGTGAGCAGCGAGAAAACTCCATTTCTATTTTAAAATAATGTCCTTTTTCAGATCCTTTAATCCAATAGTAATTTATAAATTTTAGACACATCCTATTTTGAATTTGGCCTCCCAAATGTGCAGTCTTAGGATAGCATCCTCCATTGCAATAATAATTGTAGACTGTAGTAAAAGGTAGTTCCTGTAAAATAATTTCAGTATGAGTATTTAAATTTTCTTTTCTAGACAATATTTGTGCCAGTTTTGCTGGAATACATTGCTTGTTTCGAATGCTTGCATTTGCTGCCCCCAAAGCCTACCTCTCATAGTTCTAGCTGATGGCATTTTAAAACAGATGATGTTGATTGAAGGTCAATTTAAAATACTTGAAGTTCGTGGTAGATAAAAGCAAACAAGAACACAGTAATGTTAATGTTGTAAAGCAATAATACTTCTGCCTTTACTTTGAAGAAATTTGCAGCGATAGAAAAGAAGTATCCCCTGTTTGCAAAGAAATAAAGCTGCAGTATTTATTACATAATGTTTTCAAGGACTGCAGTACTATTTTGATGCTTTTAAAAGACTACTGTGTTTTTTCAACTAACTCTCCCGTTCAGCAGTGTGCAAAGGAGAAATAATTCCTCCTTAAAATGTTTTTAAATATTTTTTTCTGCTTCTTCATTGCTTTATAGGATATTGTGAGGAGTTGATACTTCCAATAACAATTCCTAAGAGTCTATCAGATCTTGACTACCATCATTTGTCTTCTGTTCATGACTGGTTTTAATAGTTAAAGGTAAAGAGGACTGAATGACAGACATTTTAGTTATAAGGATGTTGACGATCAGAAACATTTTAGAAATATTTTCCCTGTACAGCAGATTTTGTTCACATTCCAAGGTGAAGGCGCAAATGCAGTGCTGTGCCGTATAGACCTACCAGAGTGATCAATGTGCCAGAAATAGGACAGCAGCATTATCCCGGGTCTTCTGCCTGATTCTCCCTTCTCACGTTGTTCAGAGCTAGCCTGGATATCCCTGCAATCCACTGCATTTGTATCATACAGACGCAGTCCTGGATTTAAAAAAAAGAGTGAAAAGTATTATACTGAGATTATTAATAGAAGTAAGGTCAGAATTTTTCAGCACAGTAAAGATGAGGGGAAGGGAAGTGTTCACTTAGCTATAAAAGGTTCTATTGCAGCCTACAGCCAAGCAGGCTTGAGTCCTTAAAGTCATCTTCAAGGATTTTGTCCTTCATTGGTTTTAACTTTCAAAGGAATACAGTTTCAGTCACTTTCCATAAAGGGCAATTCAACATTCTAATAGCTGGTGGTGCCGAGAAACATTTCATATTTGGTCTGTATTCTTTCAAAATTACATACCTTTATCTCCAGTTATCAATTTTCTACAGATGTAAATACCATATTGGCAGCCCCAATGTTTACACCCTTGAAATAGTTATTGGCAGGTATTTGTGACCCCTTTCATAATGATCAAGTCATTGCAAGGTTAAGTACATTTAACTCCCAATTTATATTCCTACATCAGTTTGTACTTACTCATTGCTTATTCTAAAGAATGTTCTTCAGATCATGTAGAGATCTTAAAAATGCAGTATTCATCCAAAAGTAGTATGTGGTATGGATTTGAATTCACTGCCATAATTTGAAAAAGAATTTGAGAAAATGCAGTTAAGCATGTTTCTCTGTGCAATGATATTCAAAATGGTATTCAGATAATGAATTACAATATAGCTGTTGCAAATCTGTTACTCTGTTAATAGAAAGTGAGAGATCTTTCTAGTTTTATGGGGTTCAGAACTGAAAGTCAGTTTTAAAATCTCTTACAGGGTTTTTTCTGTGTTTTTTCATCGATGAATTAAGCACCTGATTCAGATGACAGAAGCTACTGGAAAAAATATAGTTAGACCTTCCCTGTACTTCTGTTCAGGTATTGAGAGCTGGATCAGAACCTGTGTGAGCCAGAGCCAGGTTACACGAACACACTCATCAGGAAAGGACATACATCAGTTTTCCAAATAGCAATTTTTTATCATTCTGGAGGAGTCAGCCCAAGCTCCCAGCCATCCCGATTTTCTCAGGGTCTAGACTCCATGCTACCATTTTAAGCAACAAATTCAGTAATAACAATACTGGGGAGCTGCAGATGAGCTGCTAATGACTGTCTGGCAATCTATCATCAAACAGGTTTTCTCATCGTCCTCTCTTCCACATGCATGATCTACTTGAAGATGGAAAACACACTCATAATGTCTTCCTTTAAAACACTCATCCCTCCAGTATGCCACAAAGAAATGCATATGCACTCACATGCACACATGAAGCAAAAGAACAAGAATTACGCAGAGCTAAGTATTTTAAACATTTGTGTTCCCACACGCAATATGGTTCTACTGTGTTTTCAGTGAACGTAACAAAACACAAGGTAGTTTGTGCTTCCTGTCTGATGAGTTAAATTTATGTAAGATTTATATAAGCAATAGATAAGCGTCAAAGTCATAGCGAAGGAGGATGGATGGCTAAACACTGGGCTAGTTCATAAATTTACATTATTAAAGAGCAGTGATAGATCTACGCTGCTTCTTTTGTCGAAGCTGAGCAACAATTTGCAAGCAGAAATAATTCTTCTTGCCTGCTTTTAATAGCAAAGTATACGGTAGCACTAGCACATGACATCCACCAAAAAAGTTCATTATCTGTGAACATTTTTTTTGTTAATTTGTGGCTCCCTGGGAAGCAGAAGCATAAGATGTGACTTAATGTGAAAGGAAAAAAAAAAAATGACAGAAGTTTAATATGCCTCTAAGCATATGGAGTGGTTGGCTTTGGAAATTCTCTAGAACTGAAACGTGGGAAAGAGGAAACTGAGAACTGAAGAGAGTTAGTAGTAAATGAGGGAGTTCTGTGCAAGGATGAGATGTCGAGAGTGGGAAACAACTGCCATTAGATGCTAATGGGCTTAGCAAGAAAGGCTAGCAATACATAATGAAGTAACCTACATAGAGTATGTAAGTATCGCATAAAACAGAAAAAGATTCCGTTAAAGTCCTTACTTTATGTCTATCTAAAATGTAAATAAATGACTACACAGCTATGTAGAGAGTTTCAAACATTCAAAATTATTTTCACAATTAGGTTTTCTGTTTTCCTTTAGTCTTCAATTTAGCTTGCTGGCTCTTTGCAGCAGGGAATCATCTTCAGGGATTGATAGAGGGCTCCTAGAACACTCTAAAATATGATCTACATAGTTTCTCTTTTATATTTATATTTTATATAGAAATTATAGTTTCTCTCAGTATTTTTACTACTGTTATTAATAAACAATTACAGGATATTGAAATGATGATTTACAAAAAATGTGAAAGAAGACCACATGTCTTATATATTATAGAAGAAATAATACATTGGGTAGTGTTTCAGGTAAGATTTGTGTCAAGAATACCTTGACATGAGAAAGAGTTTAAAAAAGATTCTGTGAAGATGTTTCATTTAAGCTAAGGTTCTGGGCAAAATATTTTCCTGGGGATTTGGTATAATGTACTTCAGCTTTTCAGCATAAGATTTCTAATGGTTTCTGGAATTCAGATAAGGAAGAGAAGCAAACTGGCTGCTATCGTCTCTGCATTTCCCCAGGGATTTAACACAGATTATTCCAATGTGTCAAGGATAAAACCCCCTCACTGTTTTGCAGGAGGTGCTGTTAAGCAAAATGGCTGAGATCTTGTGTTTATTGCTGACAATTTGTTATATTTCCATAAGCAACAGCATTTTAGCATTCCATTTGGTTTTGTTATCCTAAGTATTTTTTTCTGTACAAGTATGCAATGAGCTACTGTATTTTTCCTCTGAGAATCAAAGAAGATATTGCTTATAATTCAGTACAGACACATTAATAGGGCAGTGAAGAATTTTATTTGGTCCTGAAACTCACTTATTTGGTTTGACTGTGCATGTAGCAATTACCAAGACAGTAAATATACTCAGAGGGTCTGAAATATAAATCTTCTGATGGGAAAATGTCAAGGTAAGTTTAAATGAATAAGTCAGAAATGTGTTTACTGATACTGCAGAAATCTGTCATCAGAATCACAACAGACATAATTCTGAGTATCTGAAATCTTGTACTCAGATTCAATCTTTGTCACGTCCTACTGATGTCTTGAAAGTGGCAAAATTATTTAAAAAACCCCCAACCTTTCCCAATTTTCTGTCAAAGTGAGTGTAGAATGATGTGGTAAAGGAGATATCTCTGTATAAGAAATCATTTTAGTGAATTGTAAGAGAGATGAGTGTTACTGATAATACCCACGGTCAGTTTTCACGTGCAACTAGCAAAATAGTAATAAGAATGTAGCATGCTTTATATATTTCAGAAGCTAGCTGACACTTGGCTTTGGAAAATACCACGTGGACTCAATTCTTTTTATTGTTCATTTTGTTTTCTGCTTCATTCTTTTTATCTCGAGGGCAGTTTCCATGAAAATGTTCTGGAGCTCTGTTTGCTCTCACTGTGAGTTTCCCACCCGAGTTCCTAATCCTCTTTAGCTGACATGCTGAAAGTAAGTTGCCGTGCTATATAAAGAATAAACGCTGGTCGGTGCGATGTCCGTTCCGGGACATATCTGGTGGGTTTGTACCTTCGGTGCTTTCACCAAAGCAGTCTTGCAAGCAGCTGAAATCTTGGCTTGGCGGTACATGTGTCATTGTGCGTGTGTCTGCAAAGTTCTGGAGTTCTTCTGTATCTCCTCACAGAACTTATTGATAGTTTAGTAACTCAGCGTGCTTATTCCGTGCGTTGTTTGCCATGAGGCTCTTCAGAACGTTTTAAACATGTAGACTGATGTGAATGTTGCAGTAAGGTACCATGAGGTATTTAGATCATATGTAAATCTGTATACATAGTAATATAAAAAAAGAAGTATTACACAGACATTTAATAGGGTGATATAATTTAATATACACTTATCCAATCTGCTTCTTGTGCTATGTTTAACTTGCTCATGTCCTCCCTCCCCTGGCTTTTATTTTCTAAGACTTTTCCTTTGTCAGCCTTCATGTAGTATTACAGCACGAGCCATAAAAAACAAGACCAATGATATTCTCACTGTGGTTTGACCCAACCAGTCTCTCGCTTCTCACGGATAAACAGAAGGAACCTCAGTTACATTGTTCAGTATTTTAGAGTGCATCAGCTAACCAGCCATTCCCAAAATGCTTCAAGTTTCTGAAAAGGGTTTAAAGCACATCTTTACTAGATTATGCCAAAAAAGGGCAATGCTGGGCAAATTTCATAACTGTGTCTTTCATCTGTGCATTATATTAATTAGTCATTTTATGTATTTCACTCATTCAGTGGGTGGAAGGGTAGCAAGACATCGCATTGTTGGAAAATCCTATGCTTTTCATATACATGTGTTAATTTTTAAGTTCCTTGCAATGATTGGTGCTACAGTATTCAATCATGGATATACTGGAAACTTTCCAGATTATTTTATTTTTGCTAAACAAATTGGCTTAAGAAACAGACATTGTTTTTCATAACAGTATCAGAGTTCTGAAAATAAAATTTTAAAATTTATTTAAAATATACAGCTTTTAAAAAATTACATTTAAAAGTCTAAAGTGTACAAAAGTGTAATCTTGAAAATATATTTCATGTAGCTAGGTGATCACTTGAAATTTCAGACAATTGGAAAGAAGTCATTAGTGTTTTCTTTGACCTGTGTTGAAAATGTTAGGTCATATTCTACTTTAGCAAGAGGCACCTATGAAGGGATAAAATTTCCGTTGCTGGCTATATCAGTGAAGTTCATATTTACAACTCAGACATAGTCATAGAAGATACATGTCTAGTTTCTTGCTATAATCATTGAAGATATGCAGTCATTTCTTTGATATGATTCATCTCATCCTTAAGCAAATGTTTAAATTTAAATGAGTCATGCCTTAAAGGTGCCCGTTTCTCTCTGCTAAATTAAAGGGACCTTTATGTGAGTACTGAGGTCTCTACTGTGCATGTTTACATTCCATAAGATGAATATCACTCTAAATCTGAACATGGCCCCGTACATGAGAAAATACAATAGAAATTATTAACTCAAAATGTGATATCCAGGAAAAATAATAAGCTATAATCATAAAATAAAATAGTCCCAGTATCAAAACTTCTGAGATGAAACCTGTTTCCCATAGAAACCTGTTTCTCAGTTGTGGAAACATACTGGAAAGTCTTGGTATGTTCTGAGAAAGTTATTATAGCACACCATCGTATACCAACACATTTTATCCTTAACAACCACTGGATGCACCAGGCTGCTGAGTACTGCCTGGTCCTTAGGAACGTCATGTATCGTACCTCTGGGGTTTTTTCAGTCCTGCAGCTCTACGCCTCATTTACTTCTATGGCATTTGTATCACAAAACTGAACAACTTTCACCGTATGTTTTGAAACCCACACTCTTAGTTATATATGGAAAGAGTAGCCAAAGTAAATAATCTCATTTTTCTGACATGCCATTTTTGTGGAAAAAGTGTAGAATAATCCCATGTAAGACAGATTTTCAGATTCCCTTTTTAAAATCCTGTGTTCTATCCAGGACCTGTGTTTCTTATTCAGGCAAGGTAAGTCCCATTCAAATAGCGCAGACCCTGATTTTCTAAGGGCTGAGCTCTTTATAGCTGTGCCTACAGATTGAACCTGTAGGCACTTCCTAAGGATAAGTTTTATATAAAATGATACTTTGTAAACTTCATTGCAAGATAATAAACATTATTTCTGTGTTTGGCAGTTAAACCAAGCACTTGCTGAAAGTAGAACTCTGTATGTCTGCCCGGTTCAACTAATATATCTGCTTCACATTTGAGACCTAGAAAACTTTTACAAACGTTTTTCTAGTGGTCTCTTAGAAAGTGCGTACATATATGGCAAAGAAGGAATGAAATTTGATTATACTTTCCTGCTCACTGAAGACAGAGGAGCCATACATGTAGAATCATCAACTCCTGCCCATATCCCTGAGATCAGTTTAGAATGCAAAAACGTATATAAGTTATAAAAAGACATGTTATCAAAATATATTTTAAATTGCCCTTGATATTTCTGTGCATCGTTTTCATACAGTTTTGCACACATCAACAAAAAGATACTAAGATGTGCTTCTGGGAACTGAAACAAAAAGCTCACCAGATAGTTGACAAAGCCAATTTGGAAGATATCAGTAAAGGAGTTTAATACTGTTACCAATACTGCTATGAGTACAGAAGGGACATGACAGAACTTTACAGATTTGAAGTGTAAAACCAGCAAGGTGTCAGGATAATGTATTCAAATTTTTAAAAAAAAAGATTACATAAAAAAGACACTTTTAAATTAATTAAAAGAAAAAATTGTTCGCGACATATGAAATGTGAGAAACCTGTCTCTCCGAATGAGCAGTGTAAACGTCAGCCTTTGATACATTTAAAGTAGGTGAAAACCAGTGTACACTAGAGTAACAGCCCTGCGTGACAGGGAGGTGGGTCAGAAACCTCGTAGGAGTCTCCTCAGCCCCAACTTCCATCATTCAGTGGTGATACCACATATTAACTTTCCCACGAAGCAGCGTATATTGCTATACCGTTTACAAGATGGCATGTTAGAGTCATTGTAATAAATGAAAATTCCACTAGGTGGTTCTGGTGTTCTTCTAACAAGGCTCGAGACTGTCAGGGCACAGCAATTCTCTGGTCTTTTTTTGCTGTATTGTTTCCTAACTATTCTGAGTATGTCAGAATCCAAACATTTACTTATATTCTGAATGGTGGTATTAATAATATATTTCTTGATTAAGGATAAAATACCCTTGGTCAAATAAGACCAAGGTGTGAGACTTTAATAGTGTGAAATTCCTTTGGTAGGTAGGTAATATTTATCAGTTCAACTGCTAGAGCTATGTTTTACTTTAGCCTTCAAAATTACCTTCTTGAACTTGTAAGCTTGAACTGTAATCACAATGGACTTGTAATTAGTTTTTTTTATGTGAGGTATCATCAATCTTGTAGAATTTTGAATGAGTGTGTTTATTGCATATAAAACATTGCCATCAGCTAAGGTGGTATGTGACAACAGAGCAGGAACAACTGTGCGATCACAGGAACTTTCTTTTTGTATGGGCCATTGCTTGAGGTAGGATATTGATTTAAACATATCTCTGCATCTAGAGCTCTGCTATGGCCCAGCGCAGCCACTCTTGCATTTTTATTAAAATCAGCTTATACTTATCACCTTTTCCCTTTGCAATTCCTCTGTTTCACAAATACCGACTACTTTTTCTCTCAGATGGCCTGAGATATGCAACCTGAGATATCCAGCTTGCATATTCTCAGCTTGTATTCATCTTTAAAGGCTGCTGTTGCTATTTTAGACCTGAAGAAAGGCCTTTGTGCCCAAACGCCTGTATCTCCCAAATGTGTCAGTCTGGTCTAGTAAAAGTTGTTATTCATTACTACAAATCTTGCCCTTTTGAGTAGGCTTAGAGTGTGTTGTTGGTTCTACAAAAGGTTTTTTTTTAATTTAAAAAAGGAGTATGAAAAGTTTTTCTGTCTTTTTTGACATTTCTGATGTTACACAGTTGGTTATTTTTGCTACCATGGCACACGTTATTAATGCTAGGTAACTACTCCAAATATTCCCACAAACAGACTACAGAACTTAGTTTGCTTCAGCTGTTTGGATATTCCTAATATGCTAATTAATGAGGTTCGTAGGAGTGTTCATGGGAGAAATTTACAGAATATTACAGAGAATATTACAACAGAACCGATACAATAAATTCCAAGTCTGCACACCAGAAAAACAATTCTGATAACTAATGTTTTTTAAACTACTGCAGTATACGTGCTTTTATATCTTTTTCTGGCGGACATGCAGGCTCACATGCAGCAAATATAAGCCTATTGACAATAACCCTGCTGAGCCAGTAGAAATCATTGACAGACCCGCAGAGCTCCACAACGCAACACAAACTCCCGTCACGCCAGAAGTGAGAGCTCATGTCATGTACTACAGACAATTACAATTCATCTGCCATTAGTTTTCCAATTTAAATATTGAGTACTCACAAATGAGACTTTTAAAAAGCCCCTGGATCAAATTTCACAAGAAGTAGGAAGTGAAAAGCAAGCACATTTCATAAATTCTTCCATTTCTTCTGCCCTTTCTAGTTCTTGAACCAACCTTTTGGAAGAGCTTGTCCGTTTTGCAAACAGTTTGTGTAACACAATCACTGCTAATTTGTGCTTGGGGCCACGCTTTTCTGAGCTCGTGTTTGTGCTGGTTTGTACTAGGGTTTAATAGTACTCCTGTAAGTAACATAATCATCATCTCCGGAACCTGTGGATGCTTTCTACAGGTGATGTTTTTATTTCTTTAACCCACTGTTAAGAAAGCTTGTAAAATCAGGCTGTGCATTTGCTATTAAATATGAAGTTGCAGAACATCTACTCATCAGCTACATCCATCTGATGCCATACTGCACAACCTATGCAGGGAATTTAAACTGGATTGGTACCCCACTTTGCCAGAATAACCTTCTTACTTCTTTTCATGATAGGTGTAGAATGGAGAGCTACTTCAGTCATTGAACAGGACTAGAACTAGAGGTATTGCCCTGTACACAAGGATCTCAAACGATTGCAACAGCAAACACATCCAGAAAACGTACATCAAGAAGAGTAAACCAGTCTGAAAAGTGTTATGACATTTAAAAATGCTCTGATTTGGCTGGCAGACATAGAAAGCTCCATCTTTCTATACAAAGAGAGAAGGTACCTTAGGAAAATGCCTATCAGAAAAAGTGGTACACTTTTTCTAAAACTCATACTCATCCTTTCATCTTGCCATAGCCAACCATCCATATTAGAAGTATTGTAAAGGTGTGATGTAAATGCTTTCTAAGCTCTAGAAAGCTCACCTAAAAATGCCACATAAATAGAAGATCAAACGTGTAATGGATTGTGATATACTTGTGACCTCTGTTATTCTAGAAAGACATAAGACCACTTAAAACTAGATATTACAACACAGAAGTTTGTATATGGAGAGAAATTAATTCTCTTTGTACCCAAGCATTTAGTGTAATGTAATTAAGTACTCAGTAGCCAGTTCTGGGTGCAGGAATGCATGGATTTGCAACATTTATTTCTGCCAGAGTTTTGTTAGTGAAGTTGGAACAGACGTGCCTTTGAAATACAAAAAAACTACTTAGTCTTTATGACTAAAACCCAGAAGCTCATGAGTTAACAACTAGTGGAAGTTTACTTCTCAAATATTTTGACTACTGTGGCTTGACATATCCAGGGACTATCATTGTAACCAATACTAAGGCATTCGTGGGTGTGAAGAACTAGCAAGGAGCATTCTCTTTTTTTTTTTCTTTTTTTTTTTTTTTTCTAAGCAGTACAGTAGGTGAAGCAACGCTGCTGTGCTTCAGTTCTGCCCACAAGCCCTACCTTAAACAAAGGAATAGTACGTACTTGTAGAATGCCATCATTCATGATCCACAAAATTTATGTGTTATGTGAAAACAAAATAATTTTCTGACATTCGGACATTTCAAGCTTGTCTTGCTCCTTGCCATAAAGAACACGGAGGTGAGTCATGTTGGCATGAACAACTTTTTCGTATGGTTCATAATCGGTAGTACCAGAATTGACCTCAAACTCAGAAGCCTGAAAGTATATTTCTTTTCTCTTGGTATTTCAAAAGAATATTTCTACTAGATCTTAAATGGTGTTTGTCACTGCGCACTTTATTTCTAGAGTAACCTTTCATGGTGTGTTGTTTCTCGGGAGAACACATAAAATGGCACAGATCAGCCTGGCAGATTTTAAATTGTCTTGGTTGTTCTTGACCCACCAAGACACCTTAGCACACCACTAGAGCCAGAAAACTTTGAAGAATGGTTTTGATTAGAATTCTGATTTCACACGTGTTTTGCAAAGCCGTTATTGCACGCATTTCCATCAGGACCACCCAGGATATTACCTCTTAAATTCCATGTAAGCTTCTGTTATTCCTGATGGATTTGTACTCGCTGCAATAATCAGCAAGCAACTGACACAGCCGCTCTGGCTTATGGTGCATTACCAAATTAGTTGTGACTTTAGGGCAATGAATTCCCCAGCTATGTCTGTATTAGTAAATTAAACAGCGTTCAGAAAGTGTCTCCAGGCGCTAGAGCACACATTCAGAAGGACCCAGGTACCCTTTTGGCGTATACCACCTAGCATTCTCCCCAGCAATTCCCAGGCACAGATCCACAGCTAGGATGTTTTAGAGGCCGTTCCCAGCAGCCGTGCTGTCCCTCGGCTTTGCAGAGTCAGCATTTACTAACGCAGGTGCAGACCATTTCACACAATTTTGCCTTGATGCCCAGGAATGTTCTTGGGCATGTTTAATTTATTGCTGTGGCTACAGATCCACACTTCAGACTCAGGGTGGATCTCAACCCTGACACTGTTATGAACTTACATGGACAGTGTCAACCTGAAATTATATTTTTCAACTATCTTTTTTTAGAATATTGCCCTTTTTTAGTTTATTTGACTGTAATTTTTGTTTTTCATGCTATGTCATTTTTTAACAGTTTGCTAAATGTTCTTAGACCACCATAGAGAAGCCATAAAATTGCTAACACAAAGTAGGTATTTAAAAACAATTAAGTACCAGTAATTTATTAGGAAGGGTCAAAATGATACCAAACAACTACTTTTCCTCTTTACAGTCCTCTCAAGCCTAGTTCTTCTTAGAATATTTATTAAGAAGAGCTGCTTGAAAAAAATGAAGATTCTTTTTTGCTGCTTCCTCTGTTTTTCCACTCGTTGCATTGTATCCTAGTATCTCAGAAAAGGCAGGAGCATTTGTGCCCTCAGCATGATTTTTATATACATTCATTAAACCACCTTAAAAATCTCCTGTGCTTTCTGCAATGACAAACGTATATTTAACTCCCAGTCCTTTTTGTCTCAGTTATACCAAAACTCATCTTGATTACTGTCTTGCTATAACAACACTTTATATGAAATTCTAACGACTTGGATCTCAACGGGGATTTTTAATTAGTGCCAAAAGTATTCCATTTCTGTCTTTCTCACAATACCGTCGTACAAGCAGCAGATGAAAGGTTTAAATTTTAATGTGTACTCCAGCATACCCCTTTGATTTGTGTTGTAAATACTATTTGGCAGCCTGCTCTTATTACTGTGTTTTACTTTATTACTACACATAACTTTAAAAAAATTACTTTAAAAGTTGATACAAAGTACGGGTGAGAATAATCTAAGTATTTGCTGTGATACATCTTGCATTATCATCTTGTTTCTTTCCAACATTTTTTCTCTGTTTTTCAGCAATTTCACGTTCTACAATACCGAGGTTTTTGGATTGCTTTCTAACTTTGACATCAACCGTAAATTAAAGCCCGCTACTTCTTCCGTTGCTCACTCTGTAGACATAACTACATTAATATTGTAAACTCCTCAGAGCAGGGATCACCTTGTTGTCTGCGCGGTACTTCACACACTCACTTCCCGACTCATGATCAGTGTTTCTGTGCACTCTAGCAGAAGAAAAATTAGCTTTATCCCTCCTTTATAATGGGTGTTTTTAATTTTATTTCCATTTGATCAGGTAAAAAGCAAGCGAACCAGACTCTCCCTGCTGTTCTGCATCAACAGGGTGGCTCCGATTGTCCGCACCGCAGCGCGAAGGTGTGATTTCAGAGGTCTCGTACATCCCGGCTTACCCGGCGGAAGCTGGTTTATCCTTTACAACCGAATTGTTCAATCCCAGGTTTTATCCAGGGGGGATACCTGTTGAAATCGGTGGTGTGAGGGGCACGGTGCTGTCAGTAGCTGCGCTACCCGGGTATCGGCGCGGCTGGGGTGACGCATCTGGGCAGCCGTTAAGTTGGCGCTTGCGTGCGTCTCGGCCCAAGACTTGCTTCCTTCGGGAATCTCCTGCCCGTCTCGCGGTACAGCGGGAGCGTCGCGGCGGAGCCTGACGCCGCGCTCACTGCCCGCAGCCCTTCGACGGTCCTCGCCGGCGGGCTGCCGGGGGTGCAGACAGCCCTCTCTTGCGGCCGCGGCGGCTTTCCCTTCTTCGGGCAGTGCCCGAGCCAGGAATGACTCAACTCTTCTATACGATACGGACGGAAGTCTCGAGCGCTGTCCTTTCAAATGGTAGTATCTCGTCAGACACGGCCCCAAGGTGGTCGTCCAGGGCCTCTGGGGGCCGCCGTGAGCCCACGGACACCGGAGGGGATGTCCTCCGGGCCCTCACCAGAAGTGCAGAGGTGGCCGAATGACACGTGACAGTGACGTGATGCATAGCGACTCCTTCTCTTGCTCCCGTTGTTAAAATCCTCCAGAACGTGATAACCTCGCTGCTTATACGGTTGACGATGTATCGGTAATTTTTTATTGGCGATTCCAGATGGTTTAGATCTTTTGACAAGTTCGTAGAGTTGGATGCAGTGCTCCACTTGCTTATATCCTTTCTCACAAAATCTGGGTATAACAGAGATTACTTTACTGAGGATCACTGGTGCGTAGATGTAGCGGGTTACCTTTTTCTGTTGAGAAACTCTTTAGGGTATAAGTAATGATACAGGAACATTTTAAGTGTTTCTACTCAAGAGTCATTTCTAGGTTATCTGGCTTTTATTTGTCTTTTCTTTGTGTGTGACAGTCTAGCTCTTTTAATTGAGCTGTATACGAAGCATGGTGATTTTGTTCTTGTTTGTTCTGTCTGCATTTCTGAAAATTAATTTCAAACTTAGTCATAGGTTTCTAGATAATAAGTTGATCAGACTATGCTTGCTGGTAGAAAGCTGACACTTTCCACAAAGTATCACATCCTTACCATTTAGTTCTTTTTCAGTTTGAAGGATGAGAGGATAAGCTATGTTAGATGAACTTCTGTGTTTGTTATTAACAAAGCAAGATATTTGTTAGTTATTGTAATATTTAAGTTTGTGGAAATGTAGATAGATGATTTGGTGGTTTTACTCTTTGACCTAAGTGTATTAGTTTACTATCCTCGCTACGTTGTAGGCACTCTCCAAGGTCAGTGGAGGGAAATAGGTACCTCCCATGACTAATTACCCTATGCTAAACTGTTAGTTTATTTTGAGATGGTGCTTTTGACCTCTACTGTTCAAAGGCTACCATATGATGGGGAATAAAAATTGCGCTAAGAAAATATCCAGATTCTGTGTTACTGAGCTCTGTCCCGAAGAAAAATTACCTTGTTACCCCTGGATGGTGATCTCTTCTGCAGTGGTTGGGGATGAGAGCAATGTTTGCATCATAGCAGTGACTAAGTGTTGAGTAATATGCCAGAAAACCTCTGAGCTTCGTGAGTCACCAAACCTGAGTGGTGTGGAGATCCTCTGGGCTCATTTAGAGGGGAGGGCAGGAAGCATTGCAGAACGTTTCTGATCATTCCTATAATCATCTTGAAGTGACCCAGGAGCTTTTTGTAATCAAGTTTCTACTACATCAAATACATCATATATGTTGAGCAAAGAAATGTCTTTACTCGCTAACAGAAGCAAGCAACAGCCAGAGGAGTCAGAATCGGTATGCTTTTTGAGGTCGAGTTTTCCAAGGATTTTGATTTGGGGGCTAATTCAGAGGGCAGCAAGTTTCTTCTAAAAAGATTTGAAAACAACTTATTTCTGAAGCAAAATACTTCCATTCAGGAAAGAGTCATGTACGCTATAGTTGCGGAGATATATCTGAATTTGAAAAATGATACATATTCCAAAAAATTTAGTAGTGTATGATATTTTTGCAACTTTCATGTTGACAGTATATAACAGGTTTGTGGAAATCCTCTGGTCAACACTTCTTACTATCAAGTAGTATTTACAGTTTGGAAGCTTGAATTTTCTTCTCTCCTATTTTCAGCTGCCTTAAGAACACTGAGAGACTAGCAGAGCATATGAGGTTTTTAAGGAAAGCAGTTAAGTCCTGTGTATGGTGCAACAGCGTATAGGTATTGGAAAGCCGTCGAGGCCATTCTCGGCTGATGGACTTAGCTAGGGTAAGGTAGGTACTGGTAAGGTCAGAGATTATTTAAGGGAAGATTTTTGAGAGGGCGAGTGTTACGGAGGCTGAGTTAGATTGCTAACTAAACACAGTTAGGGACTGTTTGTGGGCTCTGAAATTAAGTGGCATGAGCTGACTGGTATCTGTTCAGCAAAAATCTCATTCTTACCCCCCAAAAAACAGGTGATCGTGTCTTAACTAGCTAGCGAGAATGGTCCCTGGAGCAGGCTGTCCTGTGAACTGTGCCTCAGAGAGTGCTAATTGGCCATCCCAGGGAGAAGGCTATCATTTAATTAACGTGGATGATCAGCAGTGTGGTGCCTGGGCTCACTCCCTGGCTCCGTTCCACTGAGCAGTTTAGCCACAAGCAGAGGTATCCTTTCCGGAGCGAGCAGATTTTCTCTGCAGGCTTCAGGCTCGCTAATGGGCATTGCTGATTGATCCAAAGGCGAGTTGTGATTTAGTCTCCTTCAGTGGGTCGTTGGTCTGCTTCTCTTGCTTTGCTTTATAACACAAATTGATGGGAGCCCCTCTGTTGGAGCATTGGCAGAGCTTGGTGCCTGAGATGGCAGGTGAAAGACCAGCTTATACCTCGTTCTCTTTCGTGCAGCCTTACTGCATTTTTGTTACAAGATAAAGACAACTTCTGAGCAACCTAGCCAAGTAATCTGGTTCTGTGTGTACAGAAAAAAAAAAAATGACCGGCACACAGTCACAAGTCTCATTCTACAGGAAGAAAAAAAAAATAAAATTAAATATTTGAATACATATACAGCAGCTTATCAAATCCAGATCTCTGATCTTTTTCTCTTGGGTGCAATGGGTGAATTAGATTTGCAGCAGTCTGTATTTGTTTTTATGAGAACTATAATTCTTTCTTTCCCTGCTGCACAAAAAAGACTATTTTCCCAGAAGAGCTTAGAGAAAAACACCAGGAAAATATGAAGCTGTAGTCCCAGACTTCAGCTTTAGTTCAGACTCTGCCCCAGTTCGCTCTCCTGTGCCATGGTAGGAGTTCCAGGATGGTATGACTCTTCTTGCGTCTGGATGGTTTACAGCAACAGGTCCTTCCTGAGCCAGGAGGAGGCACATGGGGCTACCTCTTGGGGCTTAATGAATTTGTTCTAATTACTTACTTGGGTTCTGCAACCTGTATTATCAGTATTGGTAGGTGAGATTGTTTCCTTTTGACCAAAAGGCCTATTTACATGTCAGTAATGACTATATAAGCTGGTTTTACTAAAATCCTCAACCAACCGGAAGATGCAGTGGCTCTTGCATCTTGGAGGAACATTAAGAAACACTCGCAACTTCTCATTTTGGTTATTCCAAGCATTCCTCAGGTATCACTCAGAAGTTGGTCACAGCAACAAGGAGTCATGGGACCAAACACTAAGCCCCGTCTTTCTCAGTTTGGAAAACAAATGAATATCTGTGGTAGGGTGATAGATCTGCTCCTTCCTAAATGATTTGGAATAGATTGTGAAGTTTTTTGCATTTGCAGAGCCTACCATGTTATTGAGCAGCACCAAAGAACGATCTGCTGTATAATGAGGGGAGGGCAGGTATTACAGAAAGCATTCAAAAAGGTGATCAAGAAAAAGAGCACACCTGTTCTGGAAGGGAAAGCACCTCTCTGGACCTGCAGGAGAGCTTACTATAAGAAGTGAAACAGAGAGCTATCGCAAAAAATGAAGCCACCAGACAAGGTATTTTGCTTTTTAATGTCACAGCTCTTATGGGTGTGTGTTTTTTGTGGGAATGGATGCCATGTTTTATAACTTAGCAGACAGCATCCGGGACATGGTATATTTTTTCACTAATGTCTCTACCAACCACCCACATAAGTCAATCGCAATATCCTTTATAGACCATTTCTTAGTTTTACATTTCACTTTAAGAAGCTGCTGCTTTTTTAATATGCGCTTCTGATGTAAGAAGTATGCTGGCCCCCAAAGTGAAAATCAAATCTCATAGTTACCATAAAAGATACATGCCTTGCACAATGTCAGTATTGCAGAGAAGAAACAGAAACATTAAATCCATTTACTAGAAAGTAACTGGCCTACTTAGTTATTTATTGCCTATCTACTACTTACTATTAACGAGTTGACCAACATGTGTAGATGACGGCACTGGAATAGCTGCCTATCCCATTTTCAGTCTGTAATTGCTTACTTGACTGCTTCACGTCATCAAGATTTTTTTCACTGTGCTGGTTTAGTAAGTTGGACTTTTGTTTACTGAATTTACTAATACTGAAAGCTAAAGCCTGCAAGGCCAAGAGTCTTCCACATCTTCTGTAACTGATGCTAACCAGTGCAAACAGGACCTTCTGGATTAGGACTGAGCGTGCAGGTTTGCAGTAGCTACTGCTGTACTCTGATTTGATCCTCTAAAAAGGAGCATTTCCATAGAGGGGATTTATCAATACTAAGGTTGAGGTCCTCAGAGGATCTGAGTTAGTGTTGCTTCACTGCCAACTTACCTTTCACATATTGCATATCTAAAACTTGATGAGAAACGTAATACACAATATCACTACTAACCCCCTCGTACCTTTCATTTTTTTTCAAGATGTTGCAGTTGAGAGTGAGAAGACATTACATATGGTCATACACCAACAGAAAGAGGCCAGAGGAGAGGTCAGCTGCATAGCAACTGAAGTTTTGGAAGAAAAGAAGACTGAAGGACCATGTCTTCCTCCTTTTATGCAAGGAATCATGAAGATAGCCTGAATAGCAAAAGCCCAGGAGAATAAGGAAGGGGAAGAGAGTAAGCAAGAATAGGATGTGAACCCCTTTGACTTTCCATAGAGATTGCATGCTCAGCATATCAAAACAGTACTGAAAAGAAAGGGGATCAATAACAACAAAAAGAAATACTGCAGAAGAAAGTAAGACAGAAAGAGAAAATAATCTCCTAGAGTTGTTTTTTTGAAGAATGAAGACACTTAGCAAAATACTTAGCCAATTTTCTTGTACTGTCAATGTGCCTGGTCAAGTGTGTTGTATATCAGATCTCAATTAGCAGAGAAGCAGAACACTTCTGTCCCCTGTAAAAGTGGTAGGGCGGGAAAAAAAAAAGCAAAGGTGGAAAAAGATTTTCTTTAAAACCAAAGTGCCTGTTATCCAACAAAATATGCCAAAATGACATGCGTAACTGTCGTTTCTTCTGCAACATGTGATATTCCATGTGTATCCTGGTTCTGCTTTTTGAAACGAAAAAGCTCTGAGAACCTTCTGGAGGAATCTGTACCCTCCAGAAGGCAAAGCCTTCCAAGCTCCTGTAACACTTCTTTATTGGCTTCTCTCATTAGAAACAAAAATACAAGCAACAAACTTCTTCTTTCTTTCTGCTGTCATGCAAACATAGGTGTCTGTATTTTAAGACATTCAAGCTGCTGTAATGTATCTAGCTTTTTGCTCTTCAGAGAATGGTATCCATGTTTGTCTCCACACTGTGCTTTTCTGCCAACGTGCCAGTCTGAAGTGGCATATGCCTGCCTGTTTACCGTGTATCCAGCATAGTGTGGCTGGCCTTTCTTCAGGGAATAAAAGTAAGTCTTTCAAGGTATCCTGAACTTTCCGTTCTTGGTAACCTCATTCACCTATGACTATAAGAAAGGTAAGCAGAGACTCACTCTTTTTGTCTGAGTTATGTCAGCACCGTAACAAAACATGAAGAGGGAATCACAGTTTTGCTGCTAGTGAGCAACGACTAGTTTTTCTCTGAAATCAATTCTTTATTTCCATAGACTGCTTGCCCTTCATATTATCCTTCTGTCTTCTCTTGGAGAAGTAAGGGTGAATGAGGACAAGTAACCTATTGGCAAATTTTCATGTTATTGTTTATGTCCTTTGGTGAGCCATGAGACTGAATTACAGGACAGCCCTGAATTATAGAAATAATCTATTTTCACGTTTTGCAACAATTAACATCCATTTTAATAATTTAGTCCGTTAATTTAAAGTGCTGTCTTTGCAGTGCATTGCACTGCCCTCTCTGTCTCTCTCTCTCTTTACCTTTTACTCCAAGAAGGTTCCGCCTGTATGAGATACCTGGTACCGTGTCTCCTCTCCTTCCCCCATTACTGTGTCTCTCAGGCCATCCTTAGAGTCATCTACTTGAATTATGAATGTGAATTTAAAAATTGCAAGCACTGAAGTAAAGATTACTCAGATAAATGGTTTCTAATGACTACTAATCCAGTAGTTCCACCTTGCCACTGTAGGTGATTGTGTTTTGTAGACCTGAGGGAGAGCAGTCTCCTCGCAGTTTCTTGGGTAGAGAGAGAAAACATTCAAAAGCCCTACTGTGGGCCATTATTCCCAAAGTTCAGACTGAGGTCCTGGCTCTCGCAACAACTTTCCTTCTTCCTCTGGAGCACATCTTCAATAGATTTCTTCGGGGGGAATTCACAGCTCCTTCTCAAAGCACTCTCACATTAGCCATTTGTTATTGATTAGGTGCGGAAATATTAGCACATCTCCAACTTAACGGTTGCTTTTCTCAGGTTTCTTTCTGTCTCTAGTGACGACCCAGCAACAGGAACCAGTTTTAGTGGAGGTTGAGTGATCCACGCCCAGACCACTTCACTGACTGTAGGTTTAAAGCCCTTGGGTTGATGGAGCATATCTGCTTGGGCTTACGTTAAGATTTAAGGCTTCATGCTAAATTAACAGTTTTAAAGGTTACAAGTAATTATTCTGCACGTTATCAAATTCAACAAATTAAGTTTTGCTGCTTCATGATCTGTTTGCACAGGAGCCTGTTTATCCAAATATATAGTGCATATTGATTATATGCAAATAATCAATCACTTTGTCTTTTCTTCTTTACACAAAATTGCCAGAAAGCTAAAGCAAAAACATTCTTACAATAAACTCATTGGCATAAAGTTAATTTTCTTCTGTTTGTACTGTAAGTCATGCAGCATGCTTCCAGCAGTTGTAACAGTGCTGAGCTCTTTCGAAAAAAATTTTAATAAAAATGGAAGACCATGTAAAAATGACTGATTGTATTCTGTCATACCTAAAAATACATGTAAATAATATAATCATGAGGAAAGGTGTGAACACTGGCTACTATGAATGATATTATTCTTGCTTTAAAGTATTTTTACTCTTGCTTCACAAGCTTGGTATCTGATATTGGTGATGACTAGAAGTTTCAAATAATTCATGGTGAATAATGGATTTAATTAGTTTTAGCTCTGTTTCTGCATGTGATTTTGTCATGAACATCTTATAATTTTCTCAAATGTATTCATGAGATAATTTCTCTGAGTAAGTTTTAGTGTATATATTGTTCACAACTGCAAATATTTGAAATTCAATGTCTAAGATGTTTTAAAGAGCTTTGATTGGATGTATGAGTCACATAGTATTTTTCTGTTCCAGGACTGGTTAAAAGAAACTTATAAATTTTTATGACTAGTCGCATTTACAAGTTCAAAATTTGCTGTGTTGTTATTCTCTAATATTCATTTAAAAGGTCCTTTTCTGTGAACTATTCTGCTCTTTGAGTCCTTCGCCTGAATCGGCACACAAAATTATACTCAAAATGAGTCCTAACACAGCCACAGTAGAGTCAGCATTTTTCCAAGTAAATATTTCTGGAAATTCTACTCAGGTAGATATATCTCTCATCAACTGGCCATTTCAAATGTGCTTTGACATACTTGGTTTGAAGTGACTTTATGACTGGACTATTTAGATCTTGAAAATTGAGGGAGGGTAGGAGAGGTCATTTGTAATTCTTAGGTATTTTGTGCTGTGGTTAAGGAAAGGCATTTAGTGTTCCTTAGTGTCTGAGTTCATGTAATCAACACTGAATACTAGCCCAAAATGTCTGGATGCAACTATATACTCATTTTTGCATTCACAGTTCACCTGCTCTGATAGTGCTAAAGGAACTAGCCCTTGAACTAATACTTGATTCTACGGTAGGGTTAAGAGGTGTATATGTTTCCCTTACTCTAAATTCTATAACTAAATCAAAAGTGTATTTCTGACATATGAGTAATTATATGTAGTGATTAAAAATTAAAACTCTGACCTACTAATACCCCAAGGCAGCTGTTCTGTTTTGCTGATACATCATGCTGAATTAAGCCGGTCACTTTTGGCCTGCTTACCTAATTCACATGCTCCCTAGTGGAATTAAATACTTTATTACATTTTGGTTGACCTGCCCTTTACCTCTAATAATTTGTGGAAGAGATAGAAACAAACAAAATCCATTGATTACATACTCCACAGTTGTGTAGTGGTTAGTATAATCTAAAAAGAAATTTATGCATGAGAATACGCTCATTAGTATAGACTCATACCCCCGATGTCGTTAGGGTCACGTCCAGAATGGCATTTAATATCATGTACTTTAACCATAAGTAATTACATTTATAAAAAAGACTTCAGTGGGACTAATTCAAAATTCAGAATATGCTTAAATTCTTTGTAGACTTGTAACGTATAAGAATTGCAAATACTCTATGATTTCCACTATGGCTCTTCCTGCTCTGTCGTAACTAAAACCAGGCATATACTAGTCTAACCAGAAGAAATGACATATATTTTACAGCAAGCTTTAAGTGTTCCATGGAGTTCATTCAACCCAATCCAATATTCTGTGCGTTTGCTACATCAGAAACATTTATTCATACATCTTAATTGCCAATGATCTTAAAGACTCTTTTCAAGTAGCATTTCTAGGGCTACGGTTATCAGCAAGACAATTAGTAAAGTGGGGTCTTAAATAATACCAGTCAGGTTTACTGGAGTTGGTATATTTTAACCTCCATTTTCGTTCACTTCTGTAGTCTCAGGTAGAAATTAACACTGTGTTTCCAAACCATATAGCAAATACTGCTTTCAGCTATATAGTCTCATTTCAAAGTAACTATTAACTTTCTGAAGAGTTATTCTGGAACTACAGAAAGGCAACTGAGGGCAGAGTATGGCCAGAGTTTCCACAAACCACTATCCCTCTCCTATCAGTGTATCTTAATTGCCTGGGTTTTATTTCAAGTAGTTAGCAGATGCTCCTTCTGGCAACCTTACACAAATCTATGAGGCTGTTCCCAGTAAATAAATTACTGTCTTGAATACCCAATAGACACCATTAAATGCATGTTATTTTTCCAGAGCTATTCCACCACTTGAAACAGGTAACGCTCTGACAACAAACACTATCTTGGAACAAGATGAACTTTTGTATTTTGCCCTTTGTAGAGATGTGCTTAAAAAATCAGCAACGCTATCTAGCAACCAAAAAGAGTAATTATAGCTTTCTCCGTCTCTAACTATGTAGATTCATTTAAGAAAATGAACACAAGGCTATCCCTTATGGTTTATGATGGCTTGTTCTTCTGCCTTTTTTTCACGCAGAGGGACAACCATACCTTACATAGGATCCCAGCAGGAAAAACCCTAGAAATTCCTGGAAGCCCTGCCACCTGTTGGAGCATAGCAGAATGGGAGCTCTCACATATGTAGGAGGTTTTGGTCCATCACCTCTTCTACACTTTCTGTAAAGAACAGAAGATAACACACAGCCCTCCATTTGAATTTTGGGTAAGCCCCTTTAACATAATTCTTATACAAGGCTGTCGCTGGCTTACCTGAGGCCCTCTGAGATCACCAGTTTGTGATCATCATTATTTTATTACATTAAGTAAAAATGAAGTAGTGAAGATGGATCAAACTAACTGACACCAAATGAACGCAGGTTTTGTAATTTTTTTTCATGTATGAGCTTCATCTCCTCAGACAATAGCTAAAGATCATCGTTATTTATCAGTGTACAAATTTGGTAGCACAAAAAGAATGTAAAGGTTATTTCCTCAGCGAATGGCTTTGCGGAGATAGTATCCCACTGACAATCCTTTAACGAACAGAGCAGCTTTATCCAATATTCCTGGCCTTCCACAAAAATACCCTGTGCCTCCTTTTTTTCCCCTTTTTTAAAAACAAAGGTGGAGCGGATAGAAGAGGCAGAATGAAATGACATAAAAGTATTTCCTGTGCAGTCCCTTTCACTGTGCTACTTTAAACAGTTTATCATAGATATCACGATAACCACTCTCTTTTTCAGTCTATTTAAAGAGAGAGATAAGGCATATTTGTTATGAAGGAGCATACAGATTGAAAATAATTTTCTGCCAAACAGCATGGTGAAATAAGAGCAGAAAGGTCACGTTAGCATCTGGGTGGATTGTGACAAGGAAGAAATGGAGATGAATGACTAGTCTTAGATTAAAGATTCTCAAAAGTGTCTTACAGTAGAGTAATCATCATTGCAAAGGTGATTAAAATAGCACACTTAGTCATGTTGTATCCACTAATCTGGAGCTAGAACATTATTATACAGCACTTATTCACGTATGTAGTGCATGAAGGCAGAATTTTAAAATGGTACGTCCCATTCGGCTTGTGAGTCAAGCGAAGATTATGGAACACCCATTTAATTGCCTCTGTAATGCCACAGCTGCAGCGTGTGTATCTCTGCATTCAAATACTAGAAGCTACTTTCCTAGCTTTTTTAGCTCATTTTACCTTCATTCTCTTCACTTCCCTGCTAAATCAGCTGCCCAAGGCCTACAGTGAAAAATGGCTTTCTGCAGTCTTCCAGAGGAAGGTGCCTCCTGCACCCAGCTGCTCTGCAGTAAATCACAAACCTCCAACATTTCTTCTCGAAAGGGAAAAAGCTTCCATGCTCTGGCTGAAGAAAACGTTACTGACATTCTTAACAGACACCAATCTGCTCATGAAATCTTCCTAAATTCTTTTCATCAAATTTTACTTAACAGTTGTGCTAGCTAATCTATCCAACCACCTCTTATAAATCATGGAACTAATTCCTCTGATTCTTAAACAGATGCATGATCTGACAATTCCTGCATGCAGCCTGCATGCTGGAAACTTCAGGCTACCACACTGTTGCATTAGTTGTGGTTTATCTTTTTTTCCCATCAGTTTTAGAAGAAGATTCTTCATTCATGATAGTTCCTGGCCTGAGGGATACTAGCCTGCTTGTTCTCCTTGTAAAGGCAAGGTGACCCTGAATATCCTGCAGCCTCTGGGAAATTTAAGAAAATAGTTAAGTATTGAAAGAGATCTTGTCCAAATGTCTCCAAGACGAATAAACTATCCCGCATGCACCTTTTTTATCCACTTTATGGTCATATTTTATTGTGCACATGGATACCGATTAAGGAAGACAAGATATTCATTTAATGGAAAATATTACCGCCACAAGTAACTCATTTAGAATCTGAGGATGAGATTGTAAAACATAGCGAGAGTATCTTATCTTTGATACTTTAAATTTGTGAACTGAGAATGATTTCAAAAGAGAATTGACATTATTATTGCAAAAATATCTATAAAAATAAAAGAATTAGATAGAAGAATATGTGCATTTCCCTAAGTTCAGTACTTCTGGTTCTTGATTAATCAAGGGAATAGTTAAACCTGGAACATATCTTAAAGGGAGCTGCAGTCCCTGACGTAGATGGCTTTGTGAAGCCTCAACCTCGAGGGTATTTACAAGAGACAGTGGCAACTTCCCTAGCAAGAAGCAATATAGCTGCGCTATTGCACTCTGCTTGCTTTAATTTGTTCTGCCGAGGAGCTGTGTGTGTTGGACCAGGCACGTCCCCGCTCCGGTGTGACTGCCATGCTGCTAATCGCCGACCTACTGTGTGCTGAATGGTGCTGCATAGCCGTAACTGAAAAGGTTTCTTCTCAGATAAAAATGTCAGGATAAGCAATTATGAAAGATTTTCATCTTTCATACATTATTCTGAGTGATATTACCTGTTCCTCATTCTAGTCTCCTTTTTTCCTCATGTAGAGGAAATTCTGGTGTGGTCCCTAGGAAAATGATTTGTCAGGTGTCGTCATTCTCGAATCCCCTGTGATACCCAGAAGATTTTTTTGAGATTATCTTGCATAATTTCACTAATAAGGGACAGCTGCCTACAGAACACAGCTAAAAAAATTAGCCATAAGTTTATATATTTTTTAATACATTTCAAGCAGTTTTTTCATTGCTCCAGTTTGGACTATAGATATTGATTAATTACAAATTCAAATAATTTATAGGACAGACTCAGCTAGTCATGTCCTTTTGACCAAAGAAATAAAACTATTACTGCTACTTGCTGGCCCAGAGATGTCAGCCCACTGGAAGGAGCTGTGCCAAACTGCTTTCCTCAGCTGATAACATCCAGGGGAAATAGGCAAGATCTTTTTCTCTCTTCTTCCTCCTCTTCACCTGTGAAATGTATTCGACTCAAACAAGAGATTGGCCTCTTCCCAGGGGATCCAGAACTTCATATCCCTAGAAGCTAATATTCTTCTCTGTTCTGCAGCAGTATCATGATTATTATTCAAGAGTCAAGATACTGTCTGTTCTGCCAGAGAAAAGAAGGCTTTTGCCAGATCTTAATCATGAACCATATAACCTAATAGTCTATGTTTAGAAACTTCTCTTCCAGATGGCACACATTTCCTTTTCTCATCTTAGGATTTCTTCTACTCAGTTGGACTGTTTATGTTATTCCTTCCTGATTTTCCCTCCATTTCTCTTCAAATAAGGCTCAGAATGAGTCGATACAGTTACTGCAAAAATACAAAATCATTCTCAAAGTAAAAGTCTCTCATTTGCAATAGGTAGACTGCCTCAGGGTAAAAATCGGTATTTTTAGATACTGTAGTGCCACTTTTTCCCAGATGACTCCAAAAATATATCTGAAATTATTTTATAAGTACTCTGAATGTTCTGTCATTTCCTTTTATTTGAGGTGGCAGTAATTTTGATGGATTCACATTGCAAGGTTACATTTTAGACTTCCTTGCACTGATAAAAAACAGTAAAGTTTTGAAACTGAGAAGTTTGAAAGGCATTGTTCCTTAGGGACTGGACTAGCAAGAAAAGAAATCATAAATCACTATTGCCTAATTGTAGGGGCATACAAGAAAAGAAAAAAAGTTCAGAAAAACTCTAAGCTTACTGAAAAATGTTCATTAGAAAGGAAGGAGGGAAAATTTTTTTGTTTGTTTTCATGGGAGAAATCATACCATTCTCTTTCTTGCAGGGGCGTAGAATTTCAGCAGGAAAAAAATAATCGAGAAGCAGTGAAATGAGTATAAATACTGCCAGGTATACAGTGGGGCACATGTTTTTTTCTCTTGGGTGTGATAACCCTCACCTCAGACTTTTAAAGGCGCACTTGATCGCACGGTGGCAACGCTGTGATGCCGATGAGCGCCTTTCTTTATTGCCATCTCTTTGCCAAAGGGAAAATGCTGTCGTACAGGAGCAGAGCCCAAACAGCTTTACTTTTGCTGTCACTCGAGAAGCTGTAGGAAGAACGGTGGTACGCTGAACATCTGAGAAATAAAAGTGAAAAGTAAAAATAGACATAAAGATAAGCAAAAAAAGATTTTAAAAGGGAGAGAAGTGGCAGTAGGAATCAACATGAAGTCCAACAAAACATCCTTAGTAAAACCTCCATCTATTCCACTGCTCAGGCCTTGACACTGCATCTACTTATAAAAGAGTGTTGCTTAACGTTAGGGTGTTACTGCTGTTTCCATTCCCTTTTTAATGCTTAGGAATTGTAGCAAGATATTCTGATACGATATATAATTGTGGCAAAAGGCTCATGGAGCACAGCACAGTAGATCAGCGTTAGTATCTTAGAAGAGCATCATGGGATTAGTAATGAACTATATAACTTGATGCTGTCGTGATAAAGGTGGTAACAAAAATGAATCGTGGTAGCCTTAAGTTATCCCCGTTCTATTAAATCTTTGGCCAGAGTCACCAAGGCTTCAGGGGCCACAGGTGGGATTTTCCTCTCTCTCTCCCTCTCCTCCTGTCCAGCCGGTCTCGTCTCGGTGGACTAAGGTCACGGGGGAACTTGACTGTATGGTGAAGGCTAAAGTTCATGAGGTTTGTGTGCTGTCCTATTACTCTCCTCCTAGATTCCTTTCCTGGGATATGGGGTCCTGAGTGTTTTTCACTCCCTCTCTTCTGGGGCGTTACACCACCAGCTCACAGCTATTGTCTGCTTCAGCCCTTGGGAGGGAGAGGGGGAGGGAGGAACGCTGCAGGCTGTGGGGAATGATGTGTTTCAGGCATTTTACATCCCCACTGTGGGGTAACTATGGAGGTGGCATCTCCCCAGCTTTCAGGAAAAAAAATGTATTAAGAGGTCAAGGGAGCAAAAGCAGATGAACGGCGTTGGGAGTACTGTGCAGAACCGAGAACAAGATTCACGTTGCGGTGACCATGATGCTATGGCAGTATCGGTGCCTAATAATTCTGGTACAGTTTAGTATTGCATCCTTTTAAAATCTCAGTGGTGTTGGTTGTGTAGTATGGTAATATATGGTGATACTGTGTCTACGCTGATGAGGATGTTGGGTTTTTGAGTAGCAAGGAAGAGTGAACTCCTTTCAGGTCATACATACACATCCACATTTTCTTGCAGCTAGATAAGCTGAGGAATTAGGAGCATCATATGGAGCCTGTTCTTTCTTTTTGGATCTGAAATCCTTCAAAGCTGACACAAGCTGTTAATACTGAGTTGTTAATACTGCCGTTTGATGACTCTGGAGTGGACTACGTGAAATGTATTTCATGGCTGCCATTCTAGCTTCTATATTTGTCACAAATTGTCAGTGTTGTTGGTTAAAGACTACGTGTACTCAAAGGCAAAATTATTCGCATGTCTGTGGAGCTGATGCTTCCAAAAATGGTTTGAAGAGTGCTGGCAGGGCTGTGGGGAAGTTTGCAATGGGAACTGATATACTTATCTGGGGGGGGAATGTGAACTCGAAAGAGTGAGCAAAATGACCAAAAAAGGTTTGAAGAAATACATAGACAGTTGGAAGCAGTTAAAAGAGAAAAGCTGAGTTAAGTGTGAACACGAACAGAAAAAGAAAATATAATCATAAACTGAATAATAATTACTATGTGGAAAATTAGAAAGAACAACTCACAGGACAATGAATAATGAATAGGATTAAAAGGGAGAAAATCTGAAAATTACTATATAATTAATTGCTATTACACCCCTGAAAGAAGATTATTTTTAACTCTATTTTTTTCTCTAAGCTTGTTACCGACAGATACTGTATACCTAGATAGCTGGATCATCCGTTTTGCATTTTTATGGTATCTGGCAAAATACATTTCAAGTATATTTTGACTATTAAAGGTAGCTTTTTTCACTTTCCTCTTATTGATGACCAAAAATAATTTTTAAAAAGGTATCTTTTCTGGCCACAAAAGCCTGTTTGCATATTTTTGAAGCTATTGATAAGGTGATAGTGACAAAGTGATAGCTGGTGATAAGAGCCTAGTATGGGACATTACTTTTTCCATTAGTAAAGGCAGATCAAGATTCGTATTACAAAAAAAAATTTCACATGTACATAAACTCACACTTGAAATCAGCAATAGTTTATTTAGGGGATATCTAGCAAGTTTAATTTTTTTTTTCCCCCAAATGAACTAATTTCAGCAAGTTTCAACTTTTGCAGGCATTTCTCCTCTTCTCGTTAGAAATTACGCTGTTAGGAAGCTGGTATCTCTTGAAGAGTGCCTTTAAGAACAATTACATAATATTCTCGATGGATATTGACACATTAAGAGATTTTTTCCTTAGTGAATATTGAAATATCTACTGAATGAAATTCCTGAAATTACAATCAAACTCCACTGATTGCTTTGCTAGCAATATTTTCAAATTATTTCAAAACGGGTTTCAAAACAGTATTTCAAAATGATGTTAAACAGCAGGTGGGAACATTGGTGATCAACAGGGCAATTCATATGAGTAGGTTGCTCTGGACAGATTAGCAATCGTGATGACTGGTGATTTTGGAAAGCATGGAAGATCACTAGAACTTTCGTGCATCGAGAAGAGAATAGAGGTGAGACCAGTTATTCCTTCTGCAGGATATTTTTCTGAAGTGGCTTCAGCTGGCGGGACAAGGCTATTTTTTGGACCCTTCAGAAGACAGAAGGCTGAACACAGAACGTAGGCCTGGCAACCTAGGCGAAGCTGTAATAGGAGTGCGTTTTGTGTCTTCTTAGGTGTGAAAAGTGTTTAGCCACTGCCGTCTGGAAACCTGCTGCTTTTCCAGTTGCATCAGCCTATAGTCAGGCATTTTAATGTTGGCAAGTCAACCACTGAAGGTGTTTTAATAAGAGCAGGTACTCTGATAAGTCAAAATATGTCCGCACTGGCCATAAAACTTCGGTTAAAAAAAGATGAATTATAGTTTTTAGTCCCTGAATTATATAGTCATACATAGCTAGTATTTGCCCTCTCCCCTCTGGGCAAAAGACATAGCAAGTTCCAGTTGATTAGGTATGATTGATCCATTAACATTAATAAATATCTGAAAAGGACCATTGTACCATGATATTTTGAAATTTCACCCTGCTCACACAATGAAAAATGAAACTCTTGCCTGACATAGGTGTTAACGGTGCTATCAGTCCAGACCTTATTCTAAAAGACCCCCCTGTTCTCACGCTGCCCTGTTTCACAAAAATAATTGCTATTTGTACGCTGAAAGACGTTACTTATATCCAAATTACAGGGTGATATTCATTTCATATGGTAGATGTTTGTAGTGTTTGCACCCAAGAAAGATGTTTATACAGAGGTGGTGGGCAGGGACCAGGTATACAGAGTCTTTCAGAACACTCTCAACGGGCTGCAAAGCTCTTTCTTCAGACGTCCTCTTGGACTTTGGGGTCATGAGCAAGTGAACACTGTGCTTTAGTTGGAAAGCAGATTTTATGCTGTGAATGGTTAATGTCATGTATGAAATTATTCCACACTAAGGTATCTACTTTGATTTTGTTAGTAAAATACATTATTAGGGAGATATGCAACTTAATGGCATTTTTCAGTTAAATGCAATTCTAGAGTAATAAAACTATAGCTTTGATGTATAACAAAATAGTAGGCTGGAAAACTAAAGTAACATAGAAATAGTCAATGTGCAGGACGAATGCATTCCTGTACAACTGTGGACCACAACAATTTGTAGGAGGGACCATAGCTGCTCGTGTTGTGATTCCTAACATGGAGAGGGTCTGTCTGTCCCGTGCAACTGGAAGAATGAAGAGGCTTTCAGTGGTCTGTGTTCTCAGTAGGCTTCAGGGCAGGGGGAGATAGGCCAATACACTTGGGCATTGTCAATCACTGCTCTTCAGTGAGCTCACCTCTTCTGCGTCATATCCAGCCTCCGTTCCTGAATACACCTTTTTCTGTCCAGTCTTCCTTTTATTGACTATTTCTGGCATTTTTCTAGTTCCTCTCTCTTGTTCTTCTCTTCTAATATAAGTCTTCTTTTCTGCTATTGTTCAGCTGCTGACTTGGAGGCATAGCTGGGTTTTGTTAAAGCAACACAATTCTCCTCCTTCATTCCCTTTCTCATCCCTGAGAGATGTAGCAAGGTATTAACTACTGATACCGTTTTTTTCCCCTCATGTTGTACTGTGATTGGTGCTAAAAAAGAAACATTTTTTATGCCCTTTCTGTAGTGTATTTTCCAGGAAGAAGAGTAAGATTTTTAAAGGGTTTTTTTTCATTCTAGTATGTTTTCCCTACAATACAGTCTAACAATAGCCTTTCAATGACTACCACACATCTTCCTAAACAGAGGCAAAGGATTCGAAAGTAGCAAGGCTAGTCACTTCATTTTAACCCATCCAAGACAGGCTGTCCTTACATTGAAGATAGTACCTGCCAGCACACCTCCAGAATTAAAGTATGCTCTTAATCAAAAAAGCGAAAATCGGAAAGATGCACTGCATTTGTACTGTGTGAGCGTCCTCTGCACAATAATGACCATGGGATGCACCATTAGAAAATTACTCTGTTAGTTCCTCTGAATCCTTTCCAGCTCTTCCTTTATAGTTCCTCGGTGTCCTGAGAACAAGGATTTAGCAAATGGCCTAAAACCTGAGAGTGACCAATGAGCGTTAAACAACATTTTCCTGCTTTTTATAGGCAAGGATAATGACATAGAGGATCAAGTCGGCAGGGAACAACACATATGGATGAATAGGCTTAAAGAGATCTAGTTCAATGAGATATATTTAACCTTTTCTTCAGCCCCAAACTGGCAAAGATAAGCTGCCATTATCAGATTCTTCTGAACTGGGGGAAAAATACATTACACTGGAGAAATGCCTTTTCCTTTTAAACAACACATGATTAAGAATAACTTACAGTATTACTAATTGATTTTCTGTGAACAAGATAAAAGATACGTGAAGTTTCTTCACTTCTCCAGCATTGTTCTGCCAGTGATACCAGATGCAGTTCATAAACAGGACAAGAACATTTATCACCCAGGCTCTTTTATTATACAGGAGATAAAGGATTTAAATGGTCCTTGAAAAACCTTCCTCTTTGAGATGTAGAATGATTAATTCCAGGAAGGTATCATGGAACTAAATGCTTAATCTAGACCCTGACCAGCACCTTGATCCCATGTGAGTGCCAGTACAATGCATTTTTGCATATTTACTCTATTTAAAGGGTCTAGACAAATTTCTGTCTTCTGTCAGAATGTCACTGAGCAGCTGCAGCACATTAAATCCCTGCAGACAATAAATTTGCTTTTGCACATGATATAGTTTAAAAATGTATGAAAGGTCTTGTTAATTTGTGCTCACCAGTAAAAGATGAAGTTCTGTCATGGGAACTTAATTTGGCAAGGATATGGCCTGGAACCATTTGGAAATATGGTGGATTATTTTTTATTTCATATAGCTACTTTTCAACAGCTTTTGTAAGACCCATGGCATCTGCAAGGTGAGAGGAATTTGCTAGCTATGGTAGCATATGCTCTTTTTCAAAAAGTTAACCTTCCCTAGAATCCTTTTGATAAGGCAGGATCTGGCTATCATATTAGCCTTATCTATTTATCTTTCTAAGACCGCCTATTCATAAAGGAGAATATAAATACACACTTCAGGTTAATCAACAGTTAATTTACAATATGAATAAGAGAAGTTTCTAAAACAACCTAGACCTGTATTTCTTATGATTGTGTTTTATCTCCTATTTTTATGACAACTGTAGAAAGACATTATTTCTCGGTCATTATATAGGTGGATTAGTCAGGATATAGAAAAGGGATGTAGAGCAGTATCACTTCTTCCTTCCCTGAGAATTTGGATTAAATTGATGACAGCAGCAGTGGACATACAGTTAGCATGTCTCTGGCATATTCCTGTTCTTGAAGGATTTCTATTCATACTATACAAACCAGTATTAATTAGATCTGGCTTCTAGGTCAGCTGCTTAGTTTGGCAGAACAGTATTTCAACACCCATTCAACAGTGATTGAAATAGCCTGGGACTGGCGGTGTATGGAGCGGACACCTGAAGAAGGAATGGATGTGACATATTCATGTACTTTCAGGTTCCACTCACCTTATCTTTTTTAGGTGGGAGGAAAAGGGATTCTGGCTGGAACATTAATAAGGTCAAAAGGGGTCCACAATTTGGCAGAGAAAAAAAGAGCTGACACATTGGAAACACCATGGCCTTCCCTTCGTGGCCCAAAGGCAAAGAAAAAAAAGTGAAATTAGACTAACAAAACAGCTGATATAAAAATTAAAGTAGCAGCT
>JANXJC010000064.1:14912656-14937111 GCA_027564655.1 Leptodon cayanensis | reverse complement strand
ATTTTGGGGGGGGGGGGGAGCTAATGGGGGCACAGGAGGCTGTTAAAAAGAAGTCTGGACAGGGTATGAAACTTTGGCCTCTCTCTTAACTGATTTAGTGCTGATTTAGCACTGCAGGAGCAACCTCCATTTTCACAAGATGGTGATGAAGTAGGGGAAGGACTACCTATGCAGCACGCAGCCAAGCCTCTAGATCTCTTTGCTTGAACTTTTCTTTTATAAACGCAGCTCCAAAGCAAAGTGAAGTAGTAATATCTGTAGCAATTATTTAGTTATCATGGTGTATATATCCTGGCACAAATTTAAATGTTATTTACAAGTGAATGTTTGTTGAAAAAACATTTATAATCCTTGCTGGAATAATATCTTACAGGACTTATATGGTTTTTAAAAGAAAGCTTAAAATAATTTAATCTCAAGTGTGCAGTTTAGTTTCATTTTATTATCTTATTATCTCTGAAAGTTCAGGACAGCACCAAATTTGTGACCTTTTGTTAATTTTCTACTGGTATATTTCCTGGACGTCTTTTCTTTTGTTTTGATATATGGCCATGGTAAGTTCAAGGGTACTAATATTTATTTCTGAAGGTGTTACATTGCCAAGTGGAAAAATGAGGATCAGAAGCAGTTGTAAGATAGGAAATAGTCAAGCAAATCAGAAAAGGAGGAAGAAGTAGTAAATTTTGATTTATAGATAACGGATTAAAATACATAGTAGGGAAAAAATGTCACCATTTTTACTGCTCTGTTTTCTTGCTTGAGTAATACTCTGAATGTGCTATAGCATGAGAAAAAAAATCTAAGCACCTGGAGGACGTAAGGGCATTGGAGTCTTGGATAAATCTGTCTTCTGTCCTGTCGTTACTTACAAAACATGGAGGTAGCACAGAAGTTTTCAAATCCTCTTCAACAAGCACTAATGGGACACGGAATTATTTTAAAGCACTTTGTACCTACTGGATTAGAGGCTTTCTGCAGCGTTGTTACTTGGCTTGCTCATAGGCGATCCGATGTTGGGACTCTCACTGGGTAGATAACAGGCTGAAGACAGCTGAAAGCAGATATTTCTCTTGGCTGAACTCTCCGAGGGCTTACGTGGTCTCAGAGAAATGTTTGATGTATTGCAGCTCGGACCCAAAATATTCAGCACGCATCATGGTTCTGTGGCGGCTGCCAGGTAAAAATCTGGTCCAGCTTCTCGCGCAGTGCGTATGGAAATGTACTGGTGCACTGCAAAAGGTTATTTTTTCTTTAGTGCTTGGTAATTTGCCCTGAGCACTTTGACAAGGAACTTGGAAACAGGATTTGTGTGTTTGCTCCGTTAGCTGTGATGTGCTAGGACGTACATGAAGCAGAGTTAAAGATACGCCTCTTCCCAAAGGCATGAGACACCCGGCTCTTGTGGCACGGCTGTTCAGAAGCACAGGACTTCTGCATGCAGCTGATTCACCGTCAAAGACCTTGTCATGAGCTGGAATTGCCAACTGCCAAGTTTTGAATATGTCTACTTTTAAATAAATGGGGCGAAAGGGATCATAGAGTGGAAGAGAACACAGAGTTCTCTAGGCAGAGAAGACCAGACGTAGAGCAATGCGGTTTGTGTTAATAGTGGTGAGGACTACTTGAAGAGATAATTGAAATAGTTAAAACAACCTAACTCAGGGTGAAATAGACCCACGTAGGGCACAGTTTTACATAAGGTGAAAATGATCACTTTGTTTTATGAAAATCTTCAATGTATAGAGAAGAGCTGCATTTTGATAGAAAAGACTCCATTCGCCGAAAGGCTTACTTTGAACTTTTCAGAAAAAAAACCCTCTGTGAGTTTCATATAATCAGATATATACATTTAGTTGTTGTGCATAACAGACTTTCAGTTTTTGTTAAAACTTCACAATTCATTATAATCGTTCGGGAGAAGCCAGCAAAAGCACTTCCACAAGAAATAAAAAACATCTCTTAAATCTGGAGGAACTGGCTATCTCAGAGCGTCAGCCAAAGCAGTAACAAAATACCGTCAATTCAAAACATGAACCAAATAGAAAATAACGTTTCACTTCAGAGCACTTTAAAATAGTTCGTCCTTCCTCACACTGGACATACTATCTGATTAGCAGAAAACTGTTAACTGTACAGTTCTTTATTCCAGTAGTTAATCAAATAATAGGAAAATTTTCAGCAATAAGTATCACTGTTGGTTTTTTTTTCATAATTCAATATGGGCATCATCCAAAGCCCATGGCAACAGGAAGGAAAAGTAATGGTATCTTCCTGAAATCCATCAGCTCATTATGGAATTAGTCTCCCTGGAGATGACATCTGAACCCCTTTCTACTGAGTTTTCTATTGCAAGCGTGAAGTGAGGGTGATAATAAATATAGCTGTTACAGAAATTGGTCTGCTTTATCAAATGCAAGTTTGTTTACTTTTAATTAGAAAAGCTTTTCTGAAGAAAAAAGGTCAGTTTAGTCTTTGTACGCCATCCATCTTTTTGTAAATTAGTCTCTTGTTAGCGTGCTCTGTCTAGTTTCTTAACTAACTCTTGTCATGCTAGCAGCTGAATGTTTCTTTTTGAAGACATTCCTTATTGCTGAAATTTCTGCAAGAAGGCATGGTAGTGTGTATTTTATTATGAAAGGCTGCTATGCCTGGACCTTGAGCTAACAGTTGAAACTATTGAAGTCCTTTCCAGTGACATTCTGCCCAGTGTGTGCCCTGGAACTCTTTGTGGAATTAGAAAAAGACCCACTGAAATATTACTGTTATTCTAAATCCATAAAAAACACAGTTCTTCTTAAAAATCAGTGTTAAATAGAAAGAAAAAATTCTGATTATGAACTGAAGTAACAGTCAAATAAAGAAGAATTCTTCTGCCTGCTTTAATAACTTTTCTTTTCTTCTTATGTTTTAGGTTATTGTTTTCCTGCTTCAGGACAGTCCTCCCCTCCCCTTAATGTGCCAGAACTGCAGGGCTTAGTCATCTTTTCCCCTTCCTCTCCTCCCCCAGTGACAGAACTTTTCATTTATGCTTTCGTTCTTTGAAAAAGCTAAAGCAACATTTGTGTTCTCCTCATGATTTATCCGTAATCCCCTGAAGTTCAAGGAAAACTTGAGCAGAGTATTTTTCAGAATATATGGGTAATAAAATGTGCCTCAGAAGAGCTTCTCAAGTTCCCAATTTAAAATTCTTGCTTTGCTCTTTCTGCTGTTGTGGACAAGACCCTAAACAATTTTTTAATGTTGATCACTGACTCCTGATCTAGGAAAACAGGATTCTCTTGAGAACCCATTAACACCATGTAGTTACCTGAAAGAATTACTGCTGGGCAATACAGACACCTCCTCACGCGTAGGGATTAAGCATTTGGCACCTGCAGAGCCATTCATGCTTAAATTGAGAAACCTGGGCATGAGGTTGATGCTAAATCTTCTTCATGATAAGGCAAGGAAAGTAATTATTGGTGGGCTATGGGAGCAACTGTCAACCTTTTTTTTTTTTTTTTTTTTTAATGGCATGTGCATGGGTTCGGGTAAAAGCAAATAGTAGCTTGGAGATTTTCATTTGTTCAAAAATATTACTAAACTAAAGCCATTGATCTTGTATTTTAGAAGGCTGCTGCTCAATTTAAGGTATTTTAGAGGAGCCTTGCTCTTGGGATGTCTAGTCATGAACAAGTGTCATTAAAACATAATGAACCAGACCTCACTGACCATCCTTTCAAGACCAGTAAATCGATTAAACTAGGATTATTAGAATTTGGTCCAAAAGGGAGGAATTCAGGGTCACTGGCTTCTCCACGGACGTTGATGGAGGGGGACTAGACCTTGTGTTCTAGTCTGGTGGGAGGTGGATTCCCTAGGCATTTAAATCACTATTTTCCCACAAAATATTGCTGTTTTCCTTTGACAGTTACGTAAGAATAAACATTTCCTATAGTAAAGAGAGAATGTGGCAGAAATTCAAAACCCAGCTACAACAGAAAACCAAACGATCAAAACCAGATTGATTTTGACCAAGTATGCCAGGTACCGCTGTGGGCAGCGCAGATGTACTCCGTAGGGATGATCACCGGTACTTCACGCTGTCAGAGTGCTTGCCTGGGAACTCTTTAATGATTTCGGTTCTGCAAAGCGCGAAGCAATTGCCCGAGTACCTGTGGCTCCCATGGGCTCGCTTTGGGTCACCGCACTCCGAGGCATAAACCCAGAGAGAGATACTGCACCCCTGCTGAAAGCGGGACCGTAAAAGACAGAGAATAAGAAAAAGTGACTGCTAAATAGAGTGTGGAGAGGAACTGATAACGCTTTCTGCTGTAGGAAATTATCTGGCTTGCTTGGTATGTTTTATATTTAGTAGGTGTCCTGGTGTTTTGACTGCTTCCCTTTTATAGGATGTATTTGGGTTGTAAAGGGCATTGGTTACTCCCTATGCATTTGGAAGCATAAATGCCAGGTGTTTCCGATTATATGTAGGTTATCATTGATTAATGCGTTCACTGAAGGATCAAATAGTAACATTTTACATACAGTAGTTTACAAAATACAGTCACTGTGGCATGCTAGTGGACACAACAGAAATAACTTCTAGCATCTTTAAATTTGCGTTTCACAGAACTTGTAAATTTGTGCCACTGGATGCACTGATCTTTTTTCAGCTTGATTTTTAAGGTATTTATGGTCATTGGCTAAATTAGTATTTCTTCTGAACAGCTCTTCTTTTCCAGAACTTGAATTTTATTTCACAAAACCTAAAAGCTGTGTGGAAAAACAAATATGTGAAATAGAAGCAAAACAATGCAGCAAGTCTACCTACGTTTGCACAGAGTACTTAAAAGAAGTTCTTAATTTTAAGGTTTGAGAGTTATGAATAGCAGTTTGCCTCAGCATTTAACTCCGTCAAATGAGGAAAAAGGGAAGGGAAGGAGCACGACGTGAAGGTTACAGATCTTACCCTGAACAGCAGCTCATTCTCGGTGTGGGAGTTTGGACTTAGGAATTGCTACTGCTTTTTACTGTCACTCAAAAGGAATGAAGTAAAGTCCAGCAAACCATCTGAGCCTTGCTGGGGAAAAGGTAGAGCAGCGCTAGTTGGCAGAGGACAGAGAACACCCATGGACATAATTTAAGAGTACTTTCTGCTGAAAGTATCATATTGCTTTGTTTCCCCACGGATAGAGACTGGAAGAGTCAAGGTATTTTCCCCAAATATCTTTACTGCCATGAAAGTATTTTCAATTACACACACTGGTAGAATTATCACAGTAAATTTGATATACATTACTGAAATGAGGAAAAAAACATAAAGAGAGTTATCTATTCAGATAGGAGCATTTGGCCTTTAATAATTTATCCTGACATATCCAGGGCTTGGCTAAAGGTCACTGGCAAAGGCAAATCCCTTGGATTTGTGGGGTTTGTCCTGTTGAATGTGGGGAGTTTTCATTCTGTAACAGTCCTGGTCGTGGTCCCTGCTTAGATCCAACCACCCCGCCTGCCATGTGGGCTTGAGTCCTTGAGGCATACCTGCCTTAATGCCTCAGGGCAAGTAATACCTGCAGCAGAATAGTCACAAGATGAAGCGTGCTGATTAGAAATGTGCTGTAGCCATTCTCAGAGTGATTTACAGTGAAAGAATAACATTTTAAATGAGTTACATTAATTTCTGGTAATTACCATGCAATAACAATTCAATGCGACAAATATTTTGTCATTTAACTAGGGTAGTTGTTATCGCATATTACAGTTTGCTTGAGATGTTGTATAACTTACTGATAGGCAAACCTTCATGTGTTCATATAGAAATTATAATATAATAAACGTAAATGTATTGTATAATGCTCACATCTAATTGCAAATATTACAAGGAACAGCAATTTGAGAATAATATGATTGCTAATTGTCAGATAAGATTTTTTCACGAAGTTAAAAAGAAGATTACTTTTCTGAACTCTGTTTTTTGCTATTTTGAAAAGTCTTTCAAAGTTACCTTCTCCTTTTCTTGGTTATGGTGAGCCGAGTTTCTCTTTCAGTGGTAATGTCACTGAAAGCCTTCTAAGTAAATGTATCAGTGCCTGACCCCAAATAATTTACTTATTAAAAGACCCTATATAAATACCCTAGAATGAACTGGTGGCATCCATGTTTACCGAACTAATTTCTATCCTGCTTAAACAAGTTCCAGTGTCCAAGGGAGTCAGTGGGAAGGTACCTGGGTAACTGAGGGCAGAACTTGGCTCGTATAAATTCATCGTTCAAATAGAGACATTATTCTAAATGCCAGCTGTGAACACTGAAGCTAGGGCTTCTTTTTTAACATACAATTAACACCAAAATATCTGCAGGCCTTACTTGCTCTGACTGCTGTGCTGCCCTGTCTCTGCCATAGGATCACAAGTGAGTTAAGCTGGAGGGGACCCCTGGAAGCCATCTGGGCCAAACGCCTCCCCAGAGCAGAGCCAGGTTAGATCAGTTTGCTCAGGGCCTCGTCCAGTCAAGTAGAAATGACTCCAAGGATGGAGATTCAGCGGCTTCTCTGGAGAACCATTCCAGTATTTCTCTACTCTCATTGTGAGTGGGTTTTTTTTCTGTTCTCCAGTATTTCCAGTGTTACCACCGGTGTCCGTGGGTTGGCCCCTCACGCTATCGCTGTGCACCTCCGAGACAAGTAAGGTGATATCTGCTCCGTACGCTCCCGTTAGGTTGCTGGAGACAGCAAGAGCATCCCCTCCGACCCTTCTCTTGCCGACTGCACACGCGCAGTTCCCTCGGCCTCGGCTCAAGGGGAGGGTTGATGTGCAAGAGTAACTGCTTACCTACAGCTGGACTAACAGCTCCTAAGGGTGGGCACTGTGCAGCCCCCTCCTTCTCAGTTACGGTGGTCGAGAGGCCCAGAAGGAAACAGGACCAGAAAAATACGTTTTCCAATACTAAAGTCCTCAGATACAACTGGGAATATACATTAGAACCGGAGGTTTTACGTGTCACCGCACCATTTATATTCAGTGGTATACTCCTTTTACCCTAAAACAACCTCTTCGCATTAAAAGAGACTACTTCTTTCATAAAGAAAGACAAAAAAAAAACCCTTTTTTGATCCAGTGTACAGTTTCACAAATATATCAGACTTTTGCCTAAGCATTTAAAAAACACCTTATTACTATGCTACCCATGCACTAGCGTGAAGAGATGTAATCTAATTTAAAAGCTTAAGTCGAGCAGTTTGTGTGCTTGGGTAGTAAAACTCTTCTCAGCAACGTCTCCTGCAGCTCTGCTCTCTGGTCAGAAATTTACAGGTATCTGCTGGAGGATATTGTTTCTGCTCAACTTTCTTCAGTTAGTTAGTTTTGGGCTACCACAGAAGCCTGCACTCGTGGGTGGTTTGGGCAGCTGTCTGTCTATCTGACCCCACTATAGCAGCAACATAAACAACACAGCAAATGTGGTATTGGAAGCAGTTCTGCTGCAAAGACAACAACTTTTTTTCTTTTTTTTTCTGCAATCTTTCCGATGACTTGAGCAAAGGCTCGAGGAAAATGTTGTGCTTTTATTTCTCCTAGTACCTTAACAAGACAGGAATTAAGTTTTCAGTCAAGATTTGTCCTACAAAAACCCAGCATGCTTTCTCTTCGATTCCCTCACAAGTCGAGATTGTGACTTTTTTGGTAAATACTTCCAGCACTTTGTCTTTCTGTGTCATCTTCAAATTGGGGGAAATCCCAAGTGTTTTCTTCAATATGACAGCCAGGTGAATACCATTCCTTCCCTTCTGTAGCGAGCATAGGGAGGGAGGCGACTTACTCAGGTTATGCAAAGCGTCTGGCAGAAGTATAAAAACTTCTCAGAAAGAAGTTACAAGACTCATCAAAAGTGGCTGCTCCATTTGGTGTTATCAAACACCAGCCTCTGCCATAAGTAGCAGCACGATTCCTCCCTGTTCTTGCAGGAAATAAGCTGGGAGTAGTAATTAAGCACCACAAAGTAGCAAATTGCTGGGTCTGCACTTCCTTCCTCGTTTGCTTTTCCTCAACTGTCCACTACATGTCAAAAATAACTGTCACTTTTGGACTAGTCTGTTAAACTTCATGATTATTATTATCATCCGAGCTAGCTAATTTGTGCCAGTTCTCTTTTTTGCCTTCTTTTTCAGAACACTAAACCCTCCCCGTTTCACAATGACAGAAATTTTCTGCTTTGCCCTCTGTGCAGCCAGAGTTTACCCTGGGCAAAGAGAATCTCTCTTTGCTCACAAGCAAAAGGTTTGTGGGGAAGAGGAAGGAAAACAGAGAAGAGGAAACGGGAATAGAAGGGGGACGGGGACACATAAATGAATACGGGACTTTGAGGAGAACAGCCGTGACAGGGTTCCGCCGTCTGTGTTCGGGAAATCCTCAACAAATAGCGTGCAATGCGATTTTATTTAAATGTCTGCTTTTCCTACTGCAGAGATGAGTATCAGGAATGGATATGATCCTAGTATGCATAGCATACTTATTAGGGATTATTGTCTACTTCTTTCTTTCTTTCTTCCTGCTCCACATCTAACATACCTATTTGCATTGGAAGCAGCTGGTTGTATTCACTTTGTAGTCTGTCTTCTGCCACAGTTCTTTTGTAATTTCTTCAGGGCTAATTCTCACTAGTGGCTCCGGTGGTTGGCTAGGTGCTAGGTTTCGTCTTTTTTTCCTTACATCGTCATATTTATTGGTCAATCTGATAAAACGGTGGTTTCACACAGCTTTATAAATGCTTTATTTAAACCAAACTGAAAATTTTATTAGAGGCTAGGATGGCCACTGTCTTACTTTGAACCATCTTTATAGAAATGGGGTGCAAAAATAATATCAAGCTTTATTATGTGAACAACATTGACAGAGAAATAACAAAAACTACAGTGGAGCAAATAAACCTTGGGCTTGAGAGACGAAATACAAAAATTATAAAGCATTAAATAAATCTGGTTCGACTAAGGGCACAGATTTGAGGAATATTTGCGTAACTTTTCATACATGAACAGTAACATAATAGTCTGCAAATGACTGAAATACCAAAGAAGGAGACGAATTTTATTCACAAAAGAATAAATGGCAGCAAAGGCGTAAGATTAGTAATAGAAAAAAAAAACTGAGTGTTCAGTATCAGATTCCCTGTTATAAGATTTTTATACTAAAAATGTAAGCATGTTCACTTTTGGTTCACAAAATTTGTCTCTTAAATGTCTTACTTTGAAAGTCTAGTCCTCATTTGGGACAGTCGTTTATGGACCTCAAATGTCTGCTGCTTGGGTTTCCATGACCATCACCTTTTTAGGGTTCCTACCATGAAATTTAGGACAGTATCTTGGCTGTAGAAGCATCCTGGATGCCAGGCTTCCTCACTGTTAACAAACTCCTTTTCACATTTCCAATTTATACCACCAAATCTTGAGATACTGTTCCAAAGGTGATGTTACTGTAACTCTTGCTCATACTTGCCACGATTGCTCTTTTGTCCCAGACCCCCTTTTTAGTCCTTTATTTTGTAATACAATTCGTCTTGCTTATTTCAGACGTTAAAAGGGTGTGTTTTATTGTAATTTTTACTGTATTCTATCATGTTTTTAATAACATCCAGAAACTCTACATTTATCAGGGGAGTTCTCATTTGGCAGTTAAATTATTTTTATCATAAAGTGGATATTATCAGACTCCTTGAGAGGAAGCATGAGACTGAAATAATGGGACAAAGATCAAAGCCAGCAGCTACACAGCATTTCTTGAGAGGAATCCCTGACTGGAAGAGAGAAGCTGGCTGACGGCATTTTTTTCTACAACTAATGAAAACTTCCCAAGAGGTTAAATCTTCTAATAGTTTGGAAGATGTAATAAAAACTCATTTCAGACTAATACAGAGTTCCCAGCAATATTTCATATGGATTCAGTTTGCCCTTTACTGCTGGCACTTTTTCACCACTTCAAGCTTCTGTCCTGCAACCGCGCACAGAATCAGTCCTGTTTGTGTCAGTGCTTATTCCCAGAAAATCTGTAAAGCAGGGTCTCGTTGCTGCTGCTTTGTCTCTAATCTTTTTAATTTAGATGCTCTGATCTTTTTAGCAGTGTTTTTATATATTATCAGCACTGAAATTGAATCTCAAACCCTTTGATTAACATGACGGAATAACTGCCTGTGAGCATCCGTATTCCTTTACTAAAATGCTTCTAGATAAATGTAATAATTAAAATTCTAGTAAATTAGTAGAACCGGTAAAATATTAGTACATTTTCACCAAACTTCTTGATATCTCATTAGGAAGTTTCATAAATTCTGACTTGTAATTAAGATCAAGTGTTTCATTCAGTTATCTGGAATATACTCACTTCATATGTACTTTAACTTCACTGCAAATGGATTTTTTTTTTTAATTGAAATAGCTTTTTTATAAAAGTTTTAAGTGCAGATCAGAGACTGCAAGATGCATAAAATAAATGTGGAGAATAGGCAGAAAAAGAAGGGGAGGTGACAGAAAAAAATTTATAATGATCAGAGAGTGATGCATCAAATGAAAAAAGTATGAGAATTACACCATTTAAGTAATTTATTGAATAAAGTGAAGCAAATTATCCAAAATAAGAGTCAGTCAGCAAAATTTATCTGTTTTCTGGGAAACTTTTATGAAGTATTTCTCCCCCTACAACTGCAAGTAATTAGGTATAATGTTTATGTAATATGGTCTGCGGTTTGTATACTAATTTGTTACTTACTCACAAGGAAGAGCACCATTCATTAAACCCCCAGAAGCATTGTGTGCAGTGTTATGGGTTTTCCTTACAGGAGATCCATCACAATAAAGAGGACTGCAATTATTAAGATCTGACATCTACACAATCCAAGTGATAAATTTAAAAGCTGCTTAACTGTGATTCCAGCAGACTATAACCTGCAATAACCTCTAAAAATATAAAGCAGTTCAACATTTTCATCCTGTACGGTCAGTTCTGAATGCATGTGGCTCTTCAGAAATTTTGAAAGGCCTATTAGGAAGGTAAATATTACCCAGAAAACGTGTGTTACATTTCTCGGTTTCTTATTTTTGTTGAAGTGTGGCGAGGGACAGCTGTTCCCTAAGGGAGGGGACCCGAGGGGGAGAAATATAGTCTCAAAAAAAGAAATTTTTTGTTCTGCATTGTGAAATCTCCTTACTCATGCTGCAGCAGGGTGTAGGCTGTCAGCTTGGACAGTCTTAGCACCCGTTTCCCTGATGCTCTGAAGAAAAGATCCTGTAAAAACTGAGGCGAGGATATTGAAAAAGTCTGTTGTGTATGAAGTTGGCATGAGTTGTTTTTTAATGACTTCGACAGTCGTGGTTTTGGGGGGGTGGGGGTGTGATTAAATCAATGCTCCATAGCCCGAAGAAATAGGTGACTGTGGCCTCAGGCTGAGTCACCATTTCCAGGACGAGCCATGGTCAGGTACCTCCAAGCCAAGTGACATTTTCAGCACAGAGAGGCAAAAGCGTTGAGCAGCTGATGGGACGGTAAGGGAACGATGCTCAGCCAACGCTCGTTTAGCTGGGCTGGGGAGTTCCTGCTCATTTAACACACCCCAGATGTCTTACAGTAGTATTTAAGCTGTCTTAGTGATCCAGTCTTTCCATCAGGATCAGGAGCTTCTTTTTCAGGGAAACTTCTCACTGGAAGTTCATTCCCAGTGGAAAATTTTCTCCCTTTCTTCTCTCAAAACTGGCCTTCATTGGAGAACCATAGCAGTAATTACTTAAATGATCTGAAGCCTTTTTTCTTCAGCAGTCCTGTCTGGAGAATAGGAACAGTAAATATTTCTGGCGATTGCCTTCGTTTATCCAAACCTGATAAACCAAAGTATTTCCATGAAAATGAATCATCCAATTTCTCCCTCTAACTGAATTATTATCTTCCTGGAAAGGCAATCTTCTGCTTCATGAAGACCACCCCGGCCCCAGCCTGGACTTCTTGCTCTTGGCAACTCTTTGCTCAGATCTTAGAGTCAGGCAATGTTATTAGCCTTTGCTAATAACTGTCATTGCATAAGACCTAATTTGAAGTATCCCTTGCTGACCACACATTTTTCATTAAGATAGAATCTTACCCTGATGCTGTCATCCTTTTCTTTTCTTTATTTCTTTTTTTTTTTTTTTAACCTAATACATTAGATAACCGCGTAACTGTAAAGACACTTGTAGCATCCCTGAAATCCAGAAGGCTACATTATTTGGTTACAGGTTTGGAGGGGGGTTGTATGTTTGGCAATAGGCCTAGCTAGGGAAGTCTGCCGCTAGACAGGTGATGAAGAATACGGGGAAAGGTGGAAAAGGAACTTAATTTTTGTCCTGGAATATGAAAAATACAGAGCAGCAAATCACTTTTTCCAGTTTGAAAGTTTACTGGGCTTCCGTTCTGCTAAAAGAGGTAAGGAAATAGACCTTTATAGCTCTAAAATATCAGCAAAAGTTTTTCATATGAGAACGGTAATGCTGAAAACCAGCTATTATAGTTAGGTCTGAGCATATCGGTGGCAGAAGTTAGATAAGTTTTCACCCAGTAATATATATGGTATTTCACTCCACTAATCACTATTTCAGCTGCTGCTAATATAGAGGAGAGAAAATGTAGAGATGTTGATTATCCACTGTTGATTATGCAACAGCAGAGCGCAAAAAATAATTACAGATAACACAACAGTTTGTATTTTTATAAAACGGTATACAAAAATAGTAAAGCTGAATTAATTTCTACATAAATCCCAAGAGAGCAATAACTTCTAAAGAAGAGTTAAAAAGAAAAGAAATAGTTTTGCAGGAACAAGTTTTCTTCACCTGAATTGTCTACCAAAAATAGATTGAGCATCGTTACTGAGCTATTAGCATATTTCCCCTCTATTTTTATCCAGGAAGGCTCCGTTTCTCTCTAGGCTCAGACTTAAGAAAAGTCTTTTGCTTTTGAATAACCTTACAATTGTGGTAGGTTGCTCCAGTGGCACGGCCCACTTGCTTTAATCACTCTACTACACTCCAGATTGGTAAAGAGTAATTTTATTCTGTCCTGTAATTCCATTATTCTTTATTTGCTAAGATCTGTAGTGGTGTGCATGTGGCAAAAATGCAAGGTACTATGAAATAGGAAGAGAAAAAATTGGTTCCAAACTTGAAAGTAATACAAATATTATTAAGATTTTCCATTTGAGCTCAATATGTTTATTTAAGATTGTCTTTTGTTAGGTTATTTTAGCAGAAGTAAATATATTGTTAAAATTGATTTTGTGTTATAATTGGCTTTAGTGATTTGGCCTCTAAAAGATGTCATTTATTTGATAAGACACGGTGCTTTAGTTGAGTAAATACCAGTTGATATAGCTATTATTTAAATGCCGCAAAAGGTTATACACATTATATTTATTTATCAACAACAAAACTGCCTGTATCAATGGTAAACAGAAGCAGCTTGATTTCATGCTCCAGATTGGAAAACAACTTCAAAATGCTGATTATCCCAGAGCTACCTTCTCTGACACCCTGAAAGCTCTTGTTTCATTATCACCACCTGCCACTGCTATTATAGATCCGTAGGTGAAGATGAAAATTATAACCAGTGAATCTTCCCATATTCTAATGAAAAAATAACTATCAAAATCGTGCACTACTGAAGGAAAAAGAAAAAAAAAAAGAGCAAGGTTTCTTTCTGGCACGTCCAGATTCAGCTGAGTGCAACAAAGCCAGTATCTATTCAGGAACAGGCTCAAGCTTACTGGTATTTTGCCCCATTTTGCCTGAAACAGCACGAAAGCAACAGAACAGCTGAGCAAACCTTTTACAAAAAGGAACTCAAACCCCTTTGATTGCTGTAGGTGAGGCTGTATTGGACGACAAAGGTGTGGGTAGATTTCAGGCTGTTGCACGAAAAATCCTTCAAACTAAACTGCCCTGGAAGATGGATTACCAGAGTTACATTTTTCTGTGCTTATACTTGGAGTTTGGGGTTTGTTATGCACTCGTGTCATTAATCTAGATACTGGTACCATTAAAAAGTGGCATAAAACAGGTAAATCAAGCTAAGTCATACAGCCAGCTCAACTCCTTTTTATTTTCTTTCTAACTGTGGGGAGGATACTTTATCATCTGGCAGAATTTTGATAGCAAAAATCTGAATTGACCTGGCTGCCTTGCTTATGCCTCCTTCCAGGCAGTCAAAGCCACTTTCTAAAAACTCCACCCTCCGATACGTCCATTCGCCCCATCACAAATGAACGGATAGAGAATTACGTCACGTCTTCATCTTCTGAGAGATTTTTGTCTTTGGGACCCTTTCTACATTCCTACTGCCACGCACACTGTGGAGTGCTGATGTAATGCTGGAACCATATTCATAAGAACTATCAGACCTTCCGATTTAATTAACAGCTAATTAACAGCCCTTCTGGCCTTTGTAGTTAATACTGTGCCTAATACAAGAAATAATTTGGGTAGGTAATTATGAATGCTGTTTAAAAATAATGAGTTGAAGCATCTACAAGATTTTACCTTGACAAAAATGTGATCGCTAAAATTGTCACTGACTAATACATATTTGGGAGGAATAGGCAGCATTTAAAAGGAAAAAAAAAGTGTATTCCCATTGTCCACAAAAGCTCATTAGAAACGAGAAAGAAATTTGTAAGGGCTCCAAAGAAAAGAACATGAAATGGAAGAGGGGAAAAAAGTCATTTCTTAGAAATCTTTTTTAATGGATGAAAAGATGCAACATCCAGTGCCAGTTGCCAGGGACTGGGCTTTGCAGCTTGCTGGGGGTGATTGTCTCGCTGCAACGCATATTACGAGATTGGGGACTACGTAGTTACTGTCATGCACAATTCAATGTTGTAGCAGTTTTTATTTAATTTACACAGCCTTGCAAAAGTTGTAATTTACAAACCCGTATTCTTTCATAATGTGGCTTTTCAGTCTGCTTTTCATTCACTTATGCCCATAAGTCACTGTTTTCTGCTTGTATTACAAGGTTACACTAATGTCCTTAATGTAACAGGATTTGAAGCAAAACATTTATGAAAATGAATGGTTTGCACACATAGTGGTAAATGTCTAAAGTACCTAGAGGGTGGTTAAAACACAGTCTAACTGTGTACAATACAAAGGTGTAAATTGGTCTTATATTTTTGGAGCCTTTTACCACAAGTCATAGGTTGTTGTAGCTACAGAGTTGCTTGGGCTTGAGATGACCTCTAGAGGTCACCTGATCCTTTCTCTTATAAAGCACGGGGTTTATTTAATTATTTCTAAATCACCCCAAGAAATTAAAGACTGCTTGAACAGTTTTTCACTTTAAGCTAGTGACGGCACACTGCGTTTTGTATGTGAACTCTTATTTGTTCAGATATTATACAGTCTTTCCTAATGTGTAACCTAAATTTTCCCTTCTACATGTTAAATGAGTTCCTCGGTCTTCTTTGATTAATCCAAAAAATGGCCTACTTTATGACATGCCTTTAATTATTTGTAGACAGTTCCTGCTATGTCATTTTCCTCCGGATGGCACTTGCTTAACTCTGTAATCCCACGTAGATCTTGTTTCCCAAACATCTCCGTTCAGCTACAGTCTACCCAGCTTCCTTGGCCAGAGCGCATCCTTTTAAATACCGCGTCCTTAGACAATTCTCTGATCTTTAATCACTGTCGAGCACTGCATAGCCATCTTGCGCAGTATTTGGGTTGTGGTTTTCCAGAGCGCAGGGAGAAAAACCATCTGAGCCTAGAGGGAACCCTACAAACAAGGAGGAAAAGGCCAATTTAAGGGAAAAATTAAGAGTGATGTTGAGAGGGGCAGGAGCCAGGAGAGTCTGGAAATTCTCTCCCCTGGTGTACCCGTGTCGGTCAGGTGTACCCACAGAACAGCAGGAGCTGATGTTTTGCTGACGAGCCCAGGAGGAGGGTGCGCGTTATCGCCCTTCAGCAACACAAGTGTTCCCATGATCGGAGACGGGTTCCTTAGATCAGCCCCTCTGCCATAAATTGTCTTATGGTATGACATTCCAGTATCTTAATACAGAAAAATAACACGTTTCTCTCCTTTGCAGCAGTGTGGAATATTAACGTCGGATCAATTTATGTTTGATCCTGGGGAGAGAATTAAAGGTCATTGTACCTTTGCTTTGCATTTGTTATGTAGCAATCCCATCTGGCCCTAGAAGATAGCCATTTTCTGAATCATTCCTGTGGGTTTGTATTTTTACAACATATGTTTTCTCTTTGATTACTTCCTAAAATTTGAATAGATTTTTTTCTTAAAATGATAAAGATTTTTCATCCAGTGAATATTCTCTAACTTTCAAATTTCTTTTATTCATTCTTCTTCTTATTCAAGAAACTGAAGTCACAAAATGTTTAATGCAGAAAATATTCTAGAAAAGTTTAACTGGAACATAGCTAGATTTTTTTTTTTAATTTTCAGTCTAAATAAAATAGTAGCATTGTAGTTTTAAAGCCTACTGCATTCATTTTCATGTGGGATCAGTCTTCACAGATATACTTCATAACAGTCCGTAGCCTTGTGCCTCCTCCTTTTCACCATGGTGCTTGTTCAGAAGGAATTTCATACTGTAGTGGAAGACAGACCTTGAGGGACTCTGCCCTTCTGGGAAAAAGTCGAAATCTTAATTATAGATCCCGTGAGAAAGTCACTGATTTGGAAAGTTAGTCAATGTTTTTTTGACTTGGGAAAAAAAAAAGTTATTCAAATGGAATATTTCATTTTGTTTTACTTATTCAGAACACACCATTCCAGGAAGAAATGCTTCGACTACATTTTCGAAATGAAAATTCAGTATTTCTAATGGCATGTGTTAATTATGAAGAAACTACATCTATCAGTAAATTAGGATAACTAAATAGGCTACCTAGTAATGATACTGTGTATCTTTTGATTCTCTTCTGACTTTTTTATGATCACTCTATAATCCATCTATCAATCTGTTAATAATATATTGACAAATTTCACACTGCAGAGTCTCAGAAATAGACCATTTGTATCTAATATTTGAAGCGTGCCAATATATTATAGCCACCATTACAATACAGCAATTATTTGCAGCATGGCCTTTGACACCAATACCAATATTCAGTATTTAGGGCTTTTTTTAAACTTGCATATGCATCTTACGGTGCCATTAAATATACATTTGAAGCCATATATTTAGTGTTGCTATACATTCTGCATGCATCCGCATGCATTTCTAAAGTCAAGGGAACTTTCTTTTCTCTTCAAAGCTGATCATCTCATGGTATTTTTGGACTAACTATACTGTCCAGCTCAAAATTAATTTTCTCAACTAGCCTTCTCTCTCTAACTCTCTGTGACCCATTCATTCCTTCCTTTATGACTTACAAGTTTTAAAGATAGTGCTGTTACAGGAAAAATAATAGAACAAAACAACTTTTAAGATTTTATGCTTTCTTTTTCTACACGAAGACGGCCAACTGTCCTAGCCAGGTGTCTCCTTCTTTCAGTTCAATACTCCATTACTGCTTCCTTTCTCCCAATAAAAACACGCACACTAACATTCACATACATTCACTTCATAGGTCCCTGTTTAGTTATCTGATTACTAGGAAGCAAATACTCTGTTCTACAAATCTGAGGTAATATTCCGCTTTCTACATTTCTTATTCAGGATTAACAGCAGATTTTCACTCTTTTTCATTGCTTTGCTTTCTGACCACACATTAGATTATATCTGTTCGCTCATCTCTTTATTTTCTTTTCTAGTTAGTCAAAGGTAGAATAACCACTGCGGTCACAAGAATAAAATGGATCTATGTACTTTTCCTAAATTTCTTTGCTTCTTTTAAAGATTCCAAGAATCATTAACCTCCTTGAAACCAGATTATACTTCATACTCATATGGATATTCCATGTGAAAAATTAAAGATGCTTCAAACTAGATTCTATATGGTCTTTTAGAAACTATTTTTGTATCTTTTTTACATCAATTTGGGTTGCAATGCCTCCTCACTTCTGGGGTCATTTTAGTGAAATAAAACCAAAAAGCCTCAAACCTGTACTATCTCAGGAGCTCCCTTGTGCTGTCTTGTGCTCTCAGAGAAACTGTCTTTACAAATATTTCATGTATATAACCACCACTGCCAGCAGTAATTGCCCAGTTCCTTTCTTGACACCTTATTCAGCGGCAGGTTAAGGTGGTTTGTAGTTACTCCATTCCTCTGGCACTCAGGTACTAGCCAGTTCTCAGCAAGCAAGAACCAGACCTGTGAGCCTGCATGAATGGGACATCTCTATTTGCCCAATCAGGTGATCTTCAGATATTAAATTTCTTCTTTGATTGATGTTTAATTTTTTTTATAGATCCATGAGATTGTCCTGGGGAAAAAAAAAAAAAAAAAAAAAGAGCATAATCTGTGTTTGCCAGTGAGAATTCCTTCCCAAACCCCACCACAGCTCCAGCCCCTGCAGAAGCTCCAGCGGTTCCAGAAGACAGCTCCAGTTATCTCTTTGGGTGTTGGTCCCACAATAACTGCATGCCCACACAACTTTATTTGAACTTGCTATTTCCAAAGAGACTGTATAGCCCAAATGTATCAGCTTCTTTGGACTTCTCTCCAACACTGGACAATTTTAAGAATAAAAATCAAAATTAATTCTGAATTATTCTGAAACATAGGCACTTGAGCTTCTGAGATTGGCATTAAAAGAAATGTATAAAGACAACTCTGGGTTGAGGAAAATAGCTCGAATTCTTTCTAGTTCTTAACTTTTCTCCTCTAGAATATTTAAGCTATCAGAAGCCTTTGTCCAATACAGCAAGATCCCATCCTCTGAGTGCTGACCCACCGCTGAAAATAAAGCCAGCTTGCAGGACTGGCAGTAAATTCCCCGAGACTTTCCTACTTAAACCAGCATTCTGTTAGCTTTCTGTGTTCAAAAGATGACAGCTCCCTTTCTCTTCCCCACTTTAAACTGAAGTCCCTGCTTCTTACCCAAGCCAGCACAGCTCCTTCGTCTACCTTCAGTTAGCGTATTCCCTTTGTCCTGATCTGCTGCAGCACTGGTGGCAGTGTTTCGGTCTCTGTCAAGTTACATATTATGAGAATTATGTACATTTATTTTACCGAGTGCATAGTCTTCATTGCGTGCTTAACTTTAAGGACCTTGTATAGCACACAATTCCACTAACAGACTTCTGTGACTCTTGTTTGCAGCTCTCCCTCTCCCCTGCGTCCCTTCCCCCCGTATACTCACCCTGAGCCAGCTACAGGGTCATTTTGGCAAGTATCATTTACTAGGAAAAATTCCTAACACCTTTTTGTTTGTCTACTGGATTCACAATAGGATTTTGCTTGCTCAGTAAACATACCTAAACAATTATTTTACTTCACTATTGGAATATTATAATGTTTATGTGTATTTATAATAACCTATGGTATGGAGTCAATCTGCTTGGTCCCTATTCAGGAAATTAAAAATGAATGTATTTGGCTCTGAGAAAGGATTGTAAAAGCAGTTCTGTTAAGTATTTTAAATCATTTTATCTTGCTTTTTATTGAAGATCACTTCCCTACTTGCAAACAAGAATTAATTTTATCTTGCTCTGACTTTCTAGATCCCTTGATAGAGTATCAACCAGTAAGGGTATGGATATCAGCAAAGCCATTCAAATTAGCAAATACTTATCTCTTACAAAGAGTCAAGTTATTATAATACAGAACTTTTCAGCACTGTTGAAAGAAAAAAAATTTAGCACAAACTTTTGGAGAAGTTATTTGAACAATCAGGATATAATATTTTTAAATTTTACTAAAAGGAAGCTGCTTCAACTTATTTTCAGAAATAAACTTTATTGGTAAATGACAATAATTTTCTATGTCTAAAAATTCCCAGCATGAAGCTGTTTATTAACAATGAAGTTTAAGTAGAAAACAAATTTCCTCCCTTTGTTCTGACAGATTTCATTTTCCCTGAAAATATGTGTGACATTGTTTGTCAGTAGGACAAATAACTGTTCGGGGCCATTTTGTTAAAAATCTAGGTCTATTTTGACTTGTTCATCAGAGAGCAGTGTGGTGATACTCGTGGTTTGAGCCTGGGAAATCTGGGATGTAATTAACTCTATGGATGTGATAACTGGTTTCTTTATTTAAAGTGGTCTTTTATGCTCTAGATTAAGATGATCCTTTTCCAGAAATGATCTAACCCTCCAATTTCTGAAATGTCAATTGTGTAAGACATTTCTGTTACTTTCACACGGAGGCGACTCAGGTCTGGAGTCTGTGGTCATGAACGTTTCTGCCTACAAGCGGTTTCCACAATAATGACAAAGGCCCCAAAGTACCTGATTTTAAGGTACATACAGGTACAAATACAAGTATAGGAAACCAGATCCAGTTCTCGCCATCCTTTAGGAATGGAGACCTCCTCGTCGTACTACCCCACTGGTCAGATATTTTTTTGATTCAGACAAATATGATAACGGTAGTCTTTTCCCATGAGGCTAGTTAACAACTAGCCCTGCTCATCTGAAATTCCTGCACACACCCTGGTCGAACCACTGCTGCTCAGCCTAAGTCACTGCCACGTGAGGAGAGTCCCATGGTGTCTACCGTTCGTTCTCCAACTTTTAGGACTTACGAGTTTCCTTCTAGCATCACGTCCGCTAAGAGAACCAGGTCCACGAATCAACCGCAATGAATGAAGCTTGCTGAAATGTGTAATGGCACCCCCGAATTCTGAAGCCACTCACAAGAACAATCTGACGGGATCGTCCCATGGCTGTAAAAGAAAAAGCAAGCTGCCCAGTTCCTTACAAGAAGAATCATGGCCACCAGAGCAGCTCCTCATAGTGATCTACAGACTGACAGATAAATGAAATGTTGGACCAAGCTTTGATCGCTGTGCTCAGCACATCAGCATACTTCGCTGATCAGTTCAATGAAAAACACAGGGAATTTTTAAGAAAAGAAAATTCTGTTTCTGATCTAATCAGATCTACCCATACCGTCACTGATCAAGTTTGGCCTCTACATACACATCTAAGACTTTGGAGCTTTGAAAAATACTTGCTCAAACTCATTAAATGGATCCCCGTCCCTTCTAACTAGATCCCCATTACTAAAATAAGTTGTTAATCTGCCTTCGGGAAAAGACAATTCACCACGCTTCTTGAAACACACAGTGGCCCACACAGCCCTCAAACAAGGCCCCACTTCTCACACCCCATTTCTGCCCAACCTGTGATCTCCACGAGAACATTAACTGAAGAAATGGCCCGTTCACACGGCTATGAGGGAGGCAAAATTTTTCCCTTTATAGAAACAGATGTCCCCGACAGAACCGAGAGTGAAGCATCCCACCGCACATTCCCGCTCTGACAGAGGTGAACGGTCCAGCGCTTCATTTAGTTTTATCTTTACTAAGCCAGTGCTGTCAGGATGCAGGGTAGGCAACCTTGCCTTCAATTCCGTAACGAGAGGAGGGTGACAGCAGCAGGACCGTGATGCCGTCATGCAGGTGCAGACACGTCTCACTCACCGCTGACACGGCCCTGACCTCGGAGAAAGACCTGCTGGCTGGGAAAGGCATCCAGGCACGGTGAAGGTGAGATGGTCGGACTGGGAGCTGTACCTTGTGCCGAAATCACACACATCTCCCCTGTCAGAATAGCACAACAGGCTGGGTTCACATTTGAGCTCCTCACCAAGCTTCTAAATTTCTAAAAAAATGCCCTTTCTTTCACCACCTCGCTAGAAAACCTTCATCCTTCCCTAAGGCTTGCTGGTTGTTACACGCTTGCTTCCTTCACGCAGAGCTGCTGTAGTCTGCAGTATGTTACAATCAATGGAAGTAATGAAGTTTATGGCAGGTGTAGAGAACGGCCGGCACTTCTACCGCGCTCTGCCGTCATCACATCGGGCTCACGCTGACATCCTTAACTTGTTCCTCCTTCGGCTTAGCAAGTCCATTAAAGTATTGCTCCTCACTCAGAAAGCTGTTAATGGATCACAGCCCACCTATACTAAAGATCTGATTTCAATTTATAGATGCAGATCACAAAATCCAGGACAAAGTCACTTGGAACTGTGCAGAAAGTCTCGTTAGCTGGAGAGATAGAGATCCCAGGTATTGGAAAAGTTTAGACAAATCCATAAACATCATTTGACATTTTAAGGAAATGCTGCCAAAACGCCTACTTTAAAAAGACCTGTTCATGTCAGAACAAAAATGACACTGACAATTTAGATGTAATATTTTATACTGCATCAACACGTTTTGAAAAGATGAAAAAGAAATGTTTTGAAATGGTCATTTTCATATTTACAGTCTAAACTTTCGGAATTGTATTCAGGAAACATTGCAAAATGTTTATGTTTTCTCCTGATTCAGGATGAAACGAAACTTTTGTGTGCCGTTCAGTCCTTCTCCGTATGGGCTACATCAAATCAATGTAAACACCAGACTGCATCTATAAGATTTTTTTTGAAAAAAATGGAGCTACGTGAAGAAGCAGAGAGTATTCAGTTAAAATCAAAATAACTTTCCAAACTTCATCCTAAGATGTGCTTTTGAATTAATGCTTGGGGTTCCCCGACATTGATTTGGCAGGGCTAATGAACTAAAATCAGTTATGATATAGAAAACTCTCTCTCTAGGAGTTTGCGTCACTACTCAAAGCATTCCTTTCAGCTCTTAAATGATCAAGAGTCGCTCTTAGTGGTTCATAGCAAAGCTTACTCTGCCTTCCCTCACACACCTACTCGTGCGTTCAAAGTCGGCACTGAGTTGAGTTGAGTCACTCCAGCTGACCCGTTCCACGTCGCCGAGCTCGCGGGCTATGCGCATGCCACAGCAGTGCTTTTTAGAGAGCAAGGGTGTTAATCAACACTGTTAATAACCAAAAGAACCATTTATGAACACGATCGTTTACTTCTTGAAAGATCTCCTTTTGAAAAAATGCAGCTTAGCACTCGTTGAAGACCTAACCGATGCTCTGAGGGACGTAGACTCAGAGCCCCAAAGAGGATTTATTTAGGTGCTCAAAGCCGTCTGTGCTTCAAGTTCTAGATAAGCGCATGCGGTTGGACATGCCGAACAAAAGGGCTCATGAATTAGGTTTCTACCTTTAGTCAGCGTGAGGTCTCTGAGAAATTCAGACTGTGGACTTGTACGTGCGCTTGGAAAGTTTGCCGTGCCGGTGTAGCGGGTCTGCAGCTTCTACCTCCTCCGCCCGTGTTCCTCCTCTTCGCAGAGGCTGAAAACGACTGCGAATTTCAGCGCTGTGAACCGGCCGCGTCAAACCGCGCCTGCAGAGCGACGCTTAATTTTTCCTTCGCTTTTTTTTATTAAGCCTTTTATTCCACGGAAGATGGAAAAGCCGCTTCTCCTGGAGACTCGGTAGCCCCAAAGGCAGGCTCGGGGCCCGTCTTGGACGGGTCTGCTGGGAGGGGGCCAGCGAAACGCAGCCGGCGTTACAAACCCCGTCCTCCCCATCGCTTCACCTGCCGGAACGGAGTCCAATTTTTGGATTCGGTAAAATGTTTCTTCCAGCCTCCGCTGGCTGAGCCTGTCAGATAACGTGCTCAGCCATCAAACGTGTAACTTCCTCGGGGAAGCGGAGTCAGAGATAACAGCCGCCATGGGGGGCTGAAAGTGCAACTCTGTCCTCTGACATTTTGTAAAGTTAAATTACAGGGGCGTTATCTTTTGTGGTTTATTGCCCTTATTAGACGGCGCGGGTGCCGCTTAATGGGATGCAGGCGCTGAAGGCAGCAGTCCCGCGGGACGCTTATTTGCTCGTATTAACGCCGGAATTCGAGCTCTGCCGAGATGGATTTAGACACTGGCGTTAAAAAAAAAAAAAAACAAAAAAAACAACAAAAAAACCCCCAAAAAAGCGGTTTTGCCGAGGGAGCCGCCGGCGGGGACGGACCTTCCACCGCCCCCGGCTCCGCACCGCGGACCCCCCTCCCCGCCGCCAAGGCCCGGGGCAGCGTTCCGCCCGCTGCCGCCTGCGCGGGTGGGCGCGGAGGAGCGGCGGGGCCCATATCCATAGTAACGGCGGGGGCGGGGGGGAAGGAGGTGCCGCGGCGGCTCCGCGCACCTTCCGCAGCGACCCGCGCAACGCAGCCAGCCGCGGTGAGCGAGCGCGCCCGCGCTTCCCCCCCCCCGCCCCCTTCTTCCACAGACCGCCGCGGGCAGCGCGTGCGCGCCCCCGCGGGAAGGCGGGGAGTTGTGAGGAGAACGGGGCGGGGGGGGGGGAAGAGGAGAAGCGCCCGGCGGCGGCTGGACGGGGAGGGCGGCGGGGGCTCCGGTGTGCGCGGCTCCGCGGCGTTCCCCCTCCCTGACTGACTGACTGACTGACTCACCGCGGGGAAGATGCTCAGCGCGGAGGGGTAGCGGCTGCGGAGCAGACGTCGGCCTTCCCCCCCCCCCCCTCCATCCCGGCCC
>JANXJC010000064.1:14892743-14910714 GCA_027564655.1 Leptodon cayanensis | reverse complement strand
CTTTTTTTTCCCCCCCCCCCCCCCCCGCCCCAGAGAAAGGAGATATGATAGTCAGGAAGACATAAATTAATCCAGTAAGAAGGCAAATTAAAATATACTATACATATTCATTCCACTTGGAAGGCATTTGAATGCAGTACCCCAAAATTAATTCAGAAAGCTGAGGGGCTGATGCTTTTTCTCTTAGCATTTTTCTCTGGGAGGGAGTGACACCTCTAACTGGAAGTGGGCACAGGGAGTTAAAAAGGGAGGGTAGAGGATGTGAAAATTAGGAACAGAGCTGTCAATGAAGCTGCCATCAAAGAAGGCTGCACTGAACTAAGAAACTAAAGCAGATCGGCTCTAGGTAAGAGTTTTGCTACTGAGGAACTTGAAGAGGGAGCTGTGACCCCGCTCAGTCGTGATTTGACTTACATTCCAAGAAGCAAAACGTTTCAATGTCGGAGGAATCAGAATTCCATGTTGGAAATGCTCATTTTAATTTATTTCCATCAATCGGGAGCATGCAGATTTTGCTTTGTTTTAACATTGAACAGCTCGCGTTTTGGTGAGGATCTCTGTATTTATTTGTTAAATGTTAGTGATAGGCATAATGTATAATATTCTTCACAAATAGTAGACTTCCACCTTGCTTTCAGCAGACTGAGAATCTGCCAAGCCTTGGACTTGAGCTGTCTTGGCTCTTGGTCCTGAGAGACCTGCTCTGCATGCAGACTGGAAGTTACAGCAGAGATGAGAGTGAATGGTATCGTTCTGGGTCCAATCTTACTCGTTTGCCAAATACCAAGCATGACTGTATTGTATTTATAAGACTGGACTTTGTTCCTGATGATCCTTTTATCACAATGCTTTGCTTACTAAACGTTGAAAATTTATATTAGTCTTCCAAACCAACAATCGTCGTGATGAACTGGCCAGTTTTTACTCTGAGAGGTATGATTTGGGATTGTTTTCACATTTGGGAACATGTTGTTTTATACTAGTTCACATTTTCAGTGTTGTCTTCACAGTTATATGAGCTACAAGCTTATTTTTAAGAAATCACAGTCAAATTTTGGAGAATAACACCTTCAGAAAATTGTACCAGCCTGGCACTCTTCACAATCCAATGTAATTTTTCCCTTTGTGTAGGCAATAACAGAGGGCTGCTTGTACTTGATCTTTTAGTCCATGTGCCAACTATGCCAGCTTGTCTACAAGACAGTAGTCTTGGTTCCAAGTATCAAGGGGTTATGCTTTAGATAAACCTGGCTTTGACAAGGTAATCAAGCTAAGGAAAGCATTTTGTTGTCATAGTTTGATTGCTGTCTCTATCCATAGTCTTTCTGTATTTTTTGCCTTTGAAGAGAAAAAGTGTCAAAATCTGATAATTTCAGTAGAGTCTTTGAGCATGTTAAGTATTTTGAGCATTGAGAGTCAAAGACCCAGGTCTCTCATACCTTATTCTTAACAACTTAGCTCTATATGTCATCAGTCTGCTCCCTTGTTTGAATTCCTCTCAGAGATCCAGAGATTTATGGATTACATGTAAAGACAGTGGGGCATTTTGGGGGGAGAGTTTCAGTGGTCATGTTGCTTTTGACATGAAGTTATATATACTGCTCAGTAGTCTGAGAGAAGAAGAGGAGGTACCTGGTGTTTGGTTGTTTGGGTTTTTTTTTGTCCCTGCCTTCTGTTTACGGACTCTGGAGCAATAGAATTTTTCTAAAGGTCCTTCAGTCAACTGGGAAACATTTCTTCCTCTCTCCAAAGATTCTTCATTTAAAAAAAAACCTCAAATTTGGGCTGGATTCACTCTCACAAGCTTGAGCATAGCGTTAAAGAAAGGAAAGGATCTTGTTGACATTGTCCCCTGTCCAATGAATTTCTCTGAAGTATCTTGCAACATTGCAAATGGCATTTGTGCCCAACTTCATGTTAGCTGCAGATAGCGATCATTATGTCCAGTGAAAGGGAGAGATGATACTGGTGTTGAACAAGCCTTAACCAAAGGAAAATCATCAGAGAGATAGCCTTTCTTCCTTGGTAAAAGAATAGTGATTCTGGGTTGAGAAGTGCTGGCAGACCTCCTGGAGACTCTCTCTGTCCTTGGATCACAGGGTGAAACAGGTTCATATTGTCATGGAAATGTTCAAGCACAAAGGAGAAAATCCAGGACCATCTCTGGTCTTCCTCCATTCCTTACTGCCTTCAGCCTCCTACTAGTGGGATACTTCTAACGCAGTTGACTGAGGAACATCTTAAGAGAGTTTTGCAATACCTTTCTTAAAAGACAGATGATATTGGCATAGTCCTTGCTTGGCCCATTCCTGTGGGGTTGGATAGGATCTTTGTGATACCTCTAGAGAAATCACAAGAACATACAGGCTGCTGTGTTATCAGTATAACGATACCCAGCGTTTGTCTCTTTTTCATTAGGACTCGTATCCCAGTATATCCCTGCACTGAGAACGGAGATTGAGTTAAAGTCAAATGGCTGAAATGCAGCTTGATCAAGAGAAGAGGTAGTGAGCAAGAACAGTGTTATCTGAGGACCTTCTAAAGTCTCTGGCTGTTCGATCACTTGAGGGCACTTGCTCGACTTTATAAAGTGGTCTTCAACACTGGGACATACTCATTCTGCGGATGGTTAAGATTTGTACTTTTTTTTCCCCTTGCAGATACTTATATCTTGACTTGTTTCTAAGACTTGCATGATCCCTCACTAAACAACCAAAAAGAAGGGCAGTTTTCCTTCGGGAAAACCAATTGGAAATTCCAGCTGGTCCGGAACAAAGTAATTGCAACCATCCTGATTTTTCTAAATCCGTCGCACGTGCTGTATGCTTATCAGCAGTGCCCGACATAAGTGTCTGGTGGGGAAAAAAGGCCTTAGGAAGCTTGAGATGGAAGTTCTTTCTCCCAGGCCTTTGCCTTTGGAGTGTGCTCTTTCTAGAAACACGGAACTGGGATGTGTTAAGGAAGGATATATCTCTTTGCTTATGTTTTTCCAGCTTTTTGATGCAGGAAATCCAAGGTGATTTGTATGAGGTTTGTTACATGTAATTGGTTTGTTCGTATTCATTTTGTCCCTGGTTCCTGTAGTCAGCAAATATCCAAAGAGATTTTTCTGTTATTTAGAATGTTTTAAGTTCTGATGCTGTAGAAGGGGTAAATTTAATAGTAGCTGCAGTAATAGCAGATGAAGTCAGCAGGGAGTTCTGCCTGTTTGACAGCAGATTTTAGCCCGTTGTTTAATTTCTGAAGAACTTTTTTCCAGAAAACGTTTCTCTACAGTGAAGAATAAACATTTAGTTTCTCAGTACATTTAAACGTAGTGAAACACGAAGGTGATAAACACTTGTTTTGCTTGTCCGGCTGTGGATGATCATCTTCATTTAGTTGACTGGTCCTCCAGACTGCAGAGTGGAGTCAGACCTTCGACGCTTCTGGGTGTTTGCATGTATTCTGCCTTGGCTGGTCCCGTAAACTTTGAAGTAAAGCTTTTGCAAAGATGTCAGTGAGAATATATGTCTCATTTACCAAGGGTATACTGAAGGTAATTTCTTTCTTCTTCGTGTATCTCTGTTCAGTGAAGAACACTATTACGTTTACCTTTTTATTTCTAAGTATGGTGAATGATGGTAAAAGCCACCGGTAAACTGGTAAGCCATAAAAATGGTTGGATGTGATTATTCCAAATACAGGAAAATGCAAAGTCAATTCCAGTGTTCGTCCAGATTTGTTATATAATACTGAAATGTGTATGTATGTGTATGTGTGTATACATGTATAATAGGAGTAACTTTAATTATAAAAGTTTTAATTGCTGTAATGCATGATCATCTGACTGTTTTTAAGCTTCATCTTACCCCCTTGAAATTGGAATTAAGGCTTTCATAATTTTAGGTAGCTTCATAAAAAGTGCTTGTAGAAATAATCTAGCAACTTCTTACTGTTTTATAAAGTCTTAGATAATGTCACTTATTGAATAAATAAATATGCTGGGTAGGTGTCAGTTTGCAAATAGTTAAAACACTTAAACTTTAAGATACCTGAAAACTGTCTAATTATCTCCTTCAGGATCCCATAACCAAAGAGCTGTTATACCATTGTGATGCTTTGTTAATGCTTTTATTTTCCAGGTATATTTTCAGAGGTAATTCTAACATGTAGGAAAAGTGTTACTTTGTTAATAGTGCAGTCACCTGGAAATCTCATTATCAATGAGTACCCAATGGGTTTGTGAACACCTGCATTATTATTATATGATAAAAATACACAGAACTTCAACTTTCTATACTAATATTTATAAACCACCACAGAGGTAAGTGGATATTGGAGTGAACTCTCACACAGAAAAATACTTTAGCAAAATCTAAGGGAAGTATTGTATGACTCATTTGTATTTTTACTGAAGGCATTACAAAACTGAATGCAAGTTATTATTTTTCTTTAAAACCTGAATGTGGTGGTGTTCCTACTCTTAGCACTACCAAGACAAGAATTCAAGGATTTTCTAGACCTTTGTGAGTACTTCTCAATCCTCATCCAGGTTATGCCCTGCTCAGGTGTCTTGGAAGCAAAGACTGGCTCTACAGGAGGCACATTATAAAAAGACTTCCAAACCTCATCTTCATTTAAAAACTCACAGTACAAGTATTAAGTACAAGTGCTCACAGGATTAAAAATCTGTTGCACTAACCTTTTCCTAGGGGTTTCCCCACTGCTTATTAATTTAGTGAATTGACTGTCCATGGGATTTTTATGTACCTGTGCAAAATGGCAATAAATCTTTAATATTGTCTGAATCCTACAAAGTTGCACTTCTTTAAGCATGAAGGTATGGGAAAAGCACTAAAAATCGTGACTATCATTTTCTGCTTGGATTCTATTGATATTGAAAGAACCTTTATGACGTGTGTGAGACATTAACAGGCCTTTTGCCTTAGCACAAGATATTAATTTGGGAGTTGTCATGTGTTGCTGTGACTTGAGCACTTCCAAACTGGTGTCTGCACCCAACCATCTCAGCACACTGCCAAACAGCTCCATACTTGGCCTGTAAATACTTTGTGTATGTGTTAGTCATGATCACAGCACAGTAATAACAAGTATTTATTTAGTGCCGTCCGCATCGTGTTCATTTCATAAGCATCCACCAGCCAGTGCAGGACAATCTTTGGCGTTGACCTGGATGAAATACTCCCTTCCCACCTCTAGCACTTGGCTGTGCCCATTCCTGCTCCCTCTCTAAGGCTTGCTGTCACCATTTTTGTTCTTTACAGAGCTGCATGGGACTAAGCGATAGCTCTGCAGTGATGATACGTGTGAGGAAGCGTAGGGCAGGAGAAGAAAGTGTCACGTACCCGGAGGGGTTCCACTCAGAGATTTTGAACAAGGTTCTCAGCTGGTGTAAATTGTCATAGCACCATTGATTGCAGTGACTGCACAGACCGAAGGTCATGTCTCCTGTACTTTGTCAGGAGTAATCTTCCTGGGTGCTAGGAAGAAGGACAAGCACTAGAGTACGTTCAGTTGTGACTGCAGTGAAGCAATGTTTGGGCAGCTCCTGACATAGCTCTCTGAAGGTAGTAAGCACCCCGCTATTGCTGTCACCGTCATGAGATCCCCAATGCTGGTAGAAACCCCATGGACTCTTGCTAAAGATGCCATCTTTTAATATGATTTTATTTACTTCTTGATTCATTTGCATTGACCAATTAATTGGGTAAAACTTCAGAGAAAATGAAATGTTGAAGAGGAAGGCTCGAGGCCAATATTTTCCATCTTTGTGGCCTAAAAATTAGGCTCTAAACTTTATAATCCACTATGTGGTTTTCAAAAGGAAAGATACCTTTAGAGGAAGCATTAGTATAGTTGATATTCTCTGTAAATGCCTAGTTGTGGAAATAGGAAACTGACGTTAGGCAGTCCTAATCTGGAAAGCTTGGCTGTAGAGTGTTAAGTTTCGCTTTGAACTCTATTTTGTTAAAGGTGCCATGTTCTACTATATAAACAAGCAAGTGACCTTCCTAGGTCAAAAATTTTGTTGAAGCCCTTTGGTCTTGATATTTAAGGATAGTACTCAGGACTATACTTCTGTAATAAGAGTATTGGTAATGTTAATTAAAAAATAAAGGCAATTTAAAACATAAGCTGAAGAACAAGTCATATCCCCCAAACCAGCAATTTTTGCTGTTTAAATAGTTGATTGCATTCAGGTTCTATTTTCTTTGTTACTATGTATACCGAAGACCACTCCAGTCAACAGAAAGTTGGGGAGCTTCTTTACTTTTGAACAGAAAGTTTTCTAATTATTTTCACAAGTAAAGAAAAGCTACCACTTATTTCTGCTGACTCTTGGTGTAGTGCAGCATTGTACATGTGTGGTACTGGAGGACTTGGTAATGCCCTGTAGCAGTGGGACCACACCAGCTGAGGATGGTAACTTGGTCAGACTGGGAAGTGATTCCCCAGCTTGCTGCTCTTTATGTCTGAGGTTGGTAGTCTATGCTGGGACCTTTGCAAGAGAAGAATCCATTTTTAGCTACAGAGCATAGCATAGAATTTGCTTTGAAAAAATGTCTTTCGTGCCCTTATGGTATAAGAACTTGGACTTTTTGTAAGAAAGTTTCTTTTGCAAAAGCAGTTTAGAACAGAAGTACCGTAAAAGAAACAATCTGAATTCGCAGCAGTGAATAAATAGAAAACAGCAGCCTCCTTTCCATGTTGTTCTTGCGTTGACATGCACCCTATTTTGAGTTATGTAACTTAAGTAATAAAATTGTTATTTGACCTCCATAATTGCATTATATCACTGGAGGTACAAATACTCACATAAAATAAAATTTCTTTTCTAACCAATCTTCACTTTTAGTTATCTGTATGCGATGATGATGTTATACTTTAATGCAAAACTGTTGATTCATGGAAGTAAGCCTGTGTTCGTGCATTATACAGAAGCTATATCTGGTATTGTTGCTATTGCTAGGGGCTGATGTGTCACATTTATAAAAATCTTATTTTTAGAATATCTTATTTCAGCCACCACAACCTGTTCTGGTTAAAAGCCTGTTATGTTGATCCTAATGCAGCGATGACATAACTAAGAGGGTGAGGGGGCTAGTTAAAAACTAGTAATGTCCCTGAAGTATTACTTTAATTTATTAAGACTGTAGGAAATCCTTACGAGTCAGGTGCTCCTTAAGAGGTGGTAATAGCAGAAAACGGTCAATTCAAACACGTAAATTAAGTGGCGTTTAGCACTTTTGGTTTATCTTACATTTTTCTGCCACTCACCTCCCCCTTGGTTCTTGAGTCTGAAGTTTATACTTTTACATATTATGCATCTTATACTTCATTATTCACATCTACCATTTCCAAAACCCAAATCCTAGCTTTTTGCCCTGGTGCCTTTGTGCTTCTCCATGGGCAAAGGAGAGGTGGAACTGCCCTACTGGAGTGTGTGTGGAGAATCCTCTTGACTGATGGCCTCCAAGGTGGATCTCGCCATCCAGCTTACCGTCGTTCCTCCGGTTCCTGCCCTCCCACCTCAACAGGGGGCCCCGCTGAAGAGGATGAGACGGTGGTCTGGATCTCCCTGCCCATGGGAGGGAGTGGGTGGTCAAAGCTTAGCTCAGGCTTGAGGTATCCCCACGTTCTACCCTGTCAAACTGAGGATTAGGGGATCATAGTATAACGTCAAGTCACTCTTTATCACACATCGCTGCAGTGAGCAGAGGGAGGGTTGAGTCCAGCAATATGAAAACTGACATAACTGGGTTCAGTCTAAAGGTTTTCATGTTGCTACGTTCACATGTAAAGCAGTTGGAGTTTGACTCCAACTTTAATGGGAGGTGTGTGTGTATGTGTAATCAAATTTGAAGGTATTTACATAATTACTGAATTATCAGAAGTATTAAGAGAGCTGTCATGCATTATTAAGCTATAAAACCTGATACCTTTTGTAGACTATGACACATGGAGTGGTTTTGTTTACACTTTTGACATACTACAAAAGATTGTGTGATGCATTCAGAAATTACATTGACACTATAGCAATCTCTGTCTCCCTTCTCTACATGGTAGTTCCTCAAAAAGAAGAATGTCAGTCATGGTTTTCTATAATCTGAAAAGGGGTGGAAGTTGAGGTAGTTCATCATAAGTGAAAAATTTTCATACAGTTTTTTCTGTTTTTTGAAGCTCTAAGTGGACTCCCTACTAATTCTACAGTACATTTTCAGGCTGTGAAACTTGGAAGTTAGGGACAGTAAACTTGTTCAATTGTGGACAGGAGTAGTTGAAAACAGGCAATTTTAATGTTGTCTGTTTGTATTCTGGAAGAGGTAGTGATGGCAGAAGGGAATAGAAACTTAAGGTCTGCAGGAGAGATTCTAGATACTGTAGTAATTGGACTGTAATCAAGGTTTAAATGATTACAGTTTTTATTTGTCTTCTGGTATCTTCTTCCACAGACAAGAATCCAGTAGGCATATTCTAATTTAGATTTCGGAAGGGCTGCTTTGAGACGTCATATTGCCTGTTAATGGTGGGGTGGAGTTGTTTTACTCTTTCGGATACAAAACTTACTGACCTGTATTTGTGAGGTTTCTGCAAAGGTAATTATTTTCTATTATACACCAGGCGCAGGCTGGGGAACTTGTCATGTAATCCAAGGACTCTGAATAGAGCTGTAGTCCACTCTCCCTAATGTATCTGGGAGATATTTTTATACCTATGTATGTTTATCTTGGGTATGTAAGATACTTCTACGTAACAGGGAGTATGCATATTAGAGCAAAGGGCATGTTAGTTTTATCAGAGTGCATCCCTTCTGTGTCCTGACATCAACTTGAAAATGCAATAGTCCCATTATTTAGCTGAACATCCACAAATTTCTGGAACTGGTGTATTTTGTATTGCGTACATGCTGCCTATAGCATTGCAGTGCTTGGTTAATGAGAACATTCTGGTAGATGCCACTTGGTAGAAAAACTCTTCCCCAAATGGCACAGAGCGTGAGTGGCTGAAGGCAGGTAGCAAACGTGACCCATCACTAGCCCTGTGTTGCCACAGAAGGCATTGCAAAGTCATATTTGTTTTTTCAGCAGTATGGAATGAGAGACCAGGGTCTCTGAGATGTGTGCTCAACTGAAGCAAATGCTCCTTTATGAAGTCACTCCAGTTGCTCTTATTCCCAGCTTTCTATAGAAGATTAGAAAAGATTATGCTAGTCTGCTACAAGCAGCCCAGTATTGGTCCACGAGTTTTGATTTTCTTAGAGTAGTGATTCAAATACTTCTGCTTACTGTAGTGAATCATCCGTCTGAGGCAAGGATGTTTTCTACCAACCAAACCAAGGCCCTGTCAGTGATAGGGTTGATTGCTCCTCCAAAGTATAACAAATCCCACTGGAAAGCAAGAATACTTTCACCAGGAGCACTTGGTCCGTGATGAAAGTGGAAATGGTTTTCTGGATGAAGTAGATAAGAAATTGAGTGATGCTCATTTCAGACAATTTTATCCTAAACTACTGACCTCCTCTTAAGTAGTCGTGAGTTTCTGTCAGCTCAGTAAGAGCCCAGGACTTTCATCTGTCTGTTTAGGATAATACTGTGTGTGTGATTATTTGACAGTTAAGAAGTTTTTGAGGGATTTATTCCCTGTGTTTGCTCTGCTGCCTGAACCGTACCTATCCTAGGAGTTGATTGCAGTATTTATCAAAGCTATGGAGCCCCTATTTGAGCCATCTGTAGGTAGTGGTTGTGCCATCTGTCACTAAAGACTGCGTTCCAGAGGGAGAGACAATATGCACAGACTTCGTCATGCAAAGCCTGTAGGGTATGGTCTCTGATGTTTGCTTTATCCTTGTGAGATGTATAAGTTGTAGTGTTTCACTAACTTCTAAAATTGTTATTGCAAGAGGCTTCTGAATGCCACGGTAGCTGATACTTCATCCTTGCCTGTCTGTATGCATTATGCATTTTACTGAACTCCACACATTCATCTGGGAGGTGAACTATGGTACCTAGTAGTTAAAGTCTGCAAGAATGTTAAACAAATGGGCAAAACCAAGCTGCAAAAGATTTCAAAGTAGTAATGGTAAGAGCCATGCAAAATGAGGTGTCTTTGGGTGCAAGCATATAATTTTCTGAATATTTTTGCTATGAATTATCAAGGATTGCAGCAGCAGCAGATGTTCGAGGTAGCATGATTTAGATTGTGTATGCTTTCTTGTTACGATTAACTGAGCCAATATCCTTGTATACTAAGAGATACCTGACTTCAGAAAGTTTCAAGAGAACATTAATAGCATGTTTCAGGAATACTTTCGCTACAGATGTTGCTACTGGGAGCAGGATTCAAAATCTTTGCGTGGTGTTTAGTGATCATCTAACTTGTGATTATCAGTGGTGGTTTGTGATGAGCCACTAAATTTGAGGTGAAATTTGCACTGTCTTCAGATGTATTTCATATTGGATCTGGGGGCAGCAGGATGACCTAGACAACGTTGAATATGAGAACAGTTACCTACAGATGAAACTGTGGGCCTTCAGGACAGCAATTTTCATGACTTCGTATTCTCTCTGTTGCACAAGCTTATTGGCAGTCCTTGTCGCAGTGAAGGGTATGCCATCATACTGTGCAGTCATGGGGCTGTGAATACTTCTGCTGCCTTTTGCAGCTCAGAGTAAAGTGTAGAGCAGACACATGCTGATAACCAGGGGTTTCAGAGGCTGCTGCTGAATTTGTGTGTTACCCGGGACAGTAGCTCATCTGCGCAAGTAGGGCTCCTGAGGTACCCTTGTTCGGTTTTGACCCGCGGAGTGTTGGCAATCTGTCACAGACATGAAATATAAAGCAACAAAGTGGTGGGTTTTGTAGTACATATGGGTTTTGGGTTTTTTTTATGCAAGGCAAGGAATAATTTGTACAAATGACAGTACCCTAAAAAGAGACATTGCATCAGTAAGAGGTGATACTGTGCCTTGCTATGTTAAACGGGAAAGGAACTGATTTAGCATAAGCAAACGGACTTCAGAAAAGCCCTGTGATAGCTATTCCTATTCTAATACAGATCAGATGTAACATTAAGAGCCTGTCATGACTTATACGTGTAATGTCTGTGTACTTATATATGCATTGATAAAATATTCCAAGAAATGCATAGCAAGAACATTGTCGGTAAGAGGTAATGCATGTTTAATCTAGACGTAGCTTCTGAAGATACTCATGAAACGTGGAGGATCAAACATTTTATTTAAATATTGAATTTCAGGGCATTTGAGTGGATTATTCTTTGTTCTTTATGGATGTTCTCTCAACGTGAAACCAAGGGGATATATAAATATATATATTTCCTTTTTTTTTTTTTTTTTTCAGTGTAGCAGGGACTTGCTCAGTTGCTAGGTAACAAGGTATTGCTTTATTTGCAGGAGCAGTAGCTGAGTTGATAGTAGAGGCAGTGATATATCCGAAATGTGTTAATATATACTGTAGCAGTAATAATGATTATTGAAATTGCTTATTTTTATGTGCTCCGTGCCATGGAAAAAAAAAATATAATCAGTTCATTAGAATATTTCCTTCTGCTGTGTGTAGAAAAGCTGCTTAATTACTAAGAATGTCCAGTTATTTAGTGAAGCAGCAGAATCTGTATCGTTTATTTAGTGTCTTAAAATAAGTTATTTCAAAAAGAAAGTAAGAAGTAAAGTGTTAACGAAGAAAGGGGAGTTATAAGGAGTAGTTATTTCCCTAAATTGTCATTCATACGGGGTTTTTTGGCCTTTCGCAGACAGGCTCGCTTTTCCAGCAGCAATACATTTTCTTCCAGGGATCAAGACCAAACCTGTCAGTCACCAGGGCGGAAGTTGGCTCTTTCCCGGTGGCAGGCTGCCATCTCGGTTCTGCCTCCAAGAAGACCCAGCAGGTGATGTGCAGGCTGCTCCACTGTCTCCTTTCTCACACGAGTCTGGAAATTCAAAATGCTAATGCTACCTGCATCCAGGGCTGGCCCGGTGACTGACTGGGTGGTGCTCGGTGCTGTATACAGGACCAAAAATGTCCCTGCCGTTCATCTTGTTCGGTTTTGCTGTTATTTGGGAGAGGGAAGCGTATACAGTCCTAGTGGATTGCCCATCATCTTGATGCTCCTCTTAGGTTCTTGATCGTCTTGATGTTCCTCTTTCTTAGCCAGATAACACCTTCACCCCTGTCTGTTAGGTGAGATGTATTAACCAGGTCTCGCTGCTGTTCATGGATGCAGGAAGACTACGTCTGAGTGCATGGAGTAGGATTTCTGTGGTCACACTGAAGAAGAACAGTTGTTCTTTCAACATGATGGAAGCCATATTGACTTAGAAGAAAGTTGTCTTCGGCATCTGCCAAATTAGTGAATGTAGTATGGCTGAGCATTTTTTTAGTATGATTCAAGTCACCCTTGCCTAAATTTTTGACACCTTTCCTCCTTACAAGGACAGAAGTTTAAGAATACATCACATGTATAATTCTGCTATTTTTAGAGCAAACATTGACCTTTTCCCCACATCAGTCAGTTTTTAGCAGTTGCAAATCATTTTAAGCCTCGAGCTCACCTGTTGGACTCTTGAACTTGGTTCTCAGACATTCACGTGTTGCTCCAGAAAGCTACAGTTCAGCTCCACTCAGGAGTTATTCCTCATACTGATTTTCTCATCCTGGTGGACTTACCTTTCAAAAGGCTATTATCTATAGTCCTGATCATTTTTTTTTTTTTTCCAAAGCAAGATCCTGCTTTATTTAAGCAGAATTAAAGTGGTTTTTATCTGTCTGTGATGGAGAGCAAGGTTAGTCTACAAGTGACAGTTGATGGGCAGGCAAAACCAGGATAGTATAGATGGCAAAGTTGGTCTCAATGTGCCTCACCTGTGCTAACAAGCATTTGCAGCTGTGGGTAAGATACTGTGTTGCTGCTTGAAAACCTATTTGCAGCTTTTATATTCTATCATACATGACATTATCCCTTAGACCTCTAATGACTTCTAACACAGTCGTTCACATAATCAGTTCGTAATTAAATAGCTGCAGGCTTGGACAGTGTCTTAAGAACTAAAGTATTCCTGATCCTTTGACTTTCATTTCAGCAAAAGAAATTAGTAGATTGAATAAAAAGGCAAAATGGCACTCTGACAGTATCTGGCTTCCTGAAAAGTTGCAGAAAAGAAAGAAGAGCCAAAGCACAAGAGAGTTAAAAAGAATAAAAGTTAGAAAACTATTTCTATATCTATAAATTTAGAAGATTAAAAGAAATAAAAGGAAAACAGAAAGGACAGAGGAGAGAAAATAGGTGCAGCAATAAAAAAAGAGCAGCAATTATGCTTCAGCATGAGTCAAAAGGACACATGAGGATGGTACTCTTCTGTGAATCATCAAAAGGAAGGTATTTGGAGCCATTGCAGGATGAGGCATTCAGAATATACAACTCTATTGTCTTGAAGTTAAGAGGAAATAATTTTTGTAATTTTTCCTGTACTATCAACTGAAAGCTGTCCATTAAGGAAACTTTTGCATCCAGGGTCGGTCACTACCTGTCTGCTCATCCTCACCTTCACTTTCATAAGTTTCAGCTCTTAGGACAGTGCCTAGTTGCAGCTTGTCGGTACTTGGTGTGTGGTAGCGGGAGCATCTAGAGAGTCTTTGGATCCTTATCGTCACACAGAGGCATGCTAACCTGGACTGTTGGACTCCATTAACTCCCCAGATTTAGTGAGCTTTGTGTAATTCACTTCCCTGCTATTTAAAATTCCCCAGTCTTAATAATCAGACTCTGATAGAGGACAACATTTGCCTGCTTGATGTCTTTGTTATTTGAACAGTCAGGATCACGACTTGGTTCTTCCCTGAATAGAAGGTTGTCTGTATGGCTATTTTGATAAAAATGCTTTCCTTAGTGGATAAATCATCAAAAAACTGGATTGTTTCTAATTTCAAAATGCTTTTAATATGATTATATGAGCACGTTATAAGCTTAGAAATCAATCTGTTGCTTGCTTGTCCTAAGCAGCAGGCCTCTCTTCCCAATCTCAGTCGAAAGAATCCTGCGTAGAAATTCTGGATGTGCATGCTCCGGTGAGAGAAATCACTGAAGACACTTGCTTAATTAATCACTGTTCTGACATGAGTGTGGAATGACATTCACTCTACATGAACATCATGTCGTTTATGTAGACATGAATGCACAGCATAGGTTTGTTTCGCTGAGTTGTGTTTTATTGCTGCTGAAGGACAGAATTGAGTCTAAATTTGGGGTGCTTTAACTTTTCTGTTTGTAGCAAAAGAGTACTAAGAGTATCATGCTCCTTTTATTTTATGAGGTGAACGATGATTAACTGTGGTTATATTGAAGTTACATAAGAAACAAGATCTGAAGTTCTTGCTCTGAGCTATAATTATTATTAGAAGACATGTATTTTAGAATTTTTGGTCACCGATTTACTCCACTGAAGTTTCCTTTTGGGGAATACTTTTTAACCTAAAGAAGTATGGTTTTGGCATTATGCTGTCAGTCTTTTGAACTCTCAAACTGATTGAGCATTTGAGCTGGAAGAATGGTTTCTTTCAGAGTTATTAAGTTCCCACAACTGGCATGAAAATGAGTAGAGGGAACCCTTTTAATATTCTCGCTGTGGCGAGGGTATTGTGCCTTGCAGTGCTGGGGTGGGAAAAACTGCAGGTAAGGAGTCGTAGAGCCATGGTTGAAAGCTGAAATTACTGCGAGGATTGGGGAAGCTGGAAATAGTACAGAGGAGAAAGAGGTACAGAGAAAGGCGGAGTTCTGGTCTGGGTCAAGGGAAGGATTGTGGAGACATAAGTGAAAATCCATAGGAAAATGTACTGTTACTTATGCTCCTGGTGGCACTTGTCAATCACCAGATGCCTCTCTAAAATAAGTCACTGTGTGATGAGTGGCATATTGGCTTAAGTAAAAGCACTCGCTCGGTTGCGAGTAGCAACTCGTACCGCTCTCCTCACTGTGCCAAGTGCCCTCTGGTAGTGCGGCATGACTGATAAGGGCAAGGAGCACCCAGCACTCCCATCTGCTGCCCAGGGGAAAAGCCTATGCCGCAGGGTAGCTGGATTTAGCAAAACATGAGTGTTTGTGGGAAAGGGCTTCTTGGTGTACGTGTTGTTGTGTAGTGGGTAGGGAAAGCAAAGGCAGATAAATACACCTTCCACCCAGGATGGAAGGTGGCGGTGTGTCGTGATGGATGGCTACGTTAAAAATTCACTTTTGCTTTCTCTCTCCTTTAAATTAGATATTTTACTGTTCTACAAGGATTAATATTTGCTAACCCTTGATTGGGCAAAGAGTACATATTTTTATAACGTTTTTTTCCTTCATAATTGTGATCAGTAAATGCAATGTCACTTATGTAATCATAATCATTTTTCACTTAAACTAGCAGTCCGTGAGAAAGGGTGTTGCGATTTTCATAAATACTATCACTACTTTATGAGAACAAAGAGCAGTATAAGAAAACAGTGTGGAACATCTGATTTTAGACTTGCAGAGAGTGAAGACTGTGAACCACTTCTTAAAGTGCCTGCCCAGACTGCACACAGGGTGGATGTTTTTTATGGCTCTTTTTTCACCCATTCAGATTGTGTGGATACAGCAAGTAAGGCCAGGATGATTTTGTGAATATAGCGTGGCATTAGGATTTAGGAGAAGTGGTTTTCATTCCTATTGGTATGCCAAGTTTCATCTGCAGCCTTAAGTTTATCAGCTAATCCACATGTTCTTCAGGTTTTCATTTGTTAAAAAGAAAGTAGGAAAGAGAAATCAAGTTAGTGGTGTTTTTTTTCTACTCTGCACTGATAGAAGCACACACTTAAATTGTTCACGGACTCAAGAGCCACACAATCAGCAGTATAGAATGAAGTGACCACATTGCAACCGGGAAGGTTGACTATGTAAAATTAAAGTCAATGCATTAAAAAATAGGTTTATAATCTGGTGCTTATACTATGGTAAGACTCACTAGAGTACAATAAAGCTTGATCATATGCACTGCAGTATAGTGGTTTAAATTTCATAATTGCTAATAATAAGTAATCCTTCTGTCTCCAGGGTATATAGAAGGTTGAAAGGCAGCCAAACCACTGCATTTTCGTTGTGTCAGTCTCCTTGGCAGTTCTCTGTGGAAGCATGCTGATGGGCGGGAGGGAGGTTAGGAAGAGCCTGTGGGCATGTATGGCATTGCTGTCAGGTTCATAAATTACACAGGTCCACTGAAAAGTAGGTGCACAGCAGCACGTGTTGCATATCCTCCTGTGAGACTGCAGCGTGGCATTCTTCTGGCTCAGGGGATTCAGTTATTCACTGCTCTCTCCCTCTCTTAATTTCATTTGTGAGCTCATTTCACAGGAGTCTATTCTACTCCTAATGCCTCTGCGTAATTTTCCTGAATGCTGGAAGTATATAAAAGCAATGAGAAGAGAATAGACCCCTGAGCTTGGACTGTGTTTTCACTGCACTAAATTCCTGTTTTACCATTCATAAGCTCTCACTCTACAAAACCTGTGCTGCTGCTCTACGATAAAATGTGTAGGTTTGGATTTCATTTTTCTAAGAAGCTGGATAATAGGCATAGAAGTGATGCATACAGCAGCATATCAGGATGGTTCTGTGTTATATTGCTGTATTTGAAAGTAAAGCTAAAAGAGCAAGTCTTTTACTCTTCTTCACATTTCTCTAATCATTTTTTAGCATACTGTGAAATAAAACATACTGTGTCATATAATTTTCTTCTTGAATCACATTACTCACCCTATTCTTACCTATCTAGTGAAGCAGGAGGCCATGTCTGAGCACATGTACTTTGCTCCCTGCTCTCTCCAGTTCCAAACTCATTTGATGTTCAGTTTACAGCCCTTTTTCATTTCATCTTGCTGGGCTGTGTCTTCTCTCGTACTTTGCCATAGAGTGATAGAAGTCTTGGGTGCCTGAGATGCAAGGGCAAGTCTTACCAAATTGAATGCATCCAGTTCCCTTCATTCCACCACGGGCATTGCTCTTCTTGAGACCTGGGCTGCTTTAGTTCCTTGTAGGCTTCTGCTGCAGTAAACCACAGGTGTTAATAAAGCAAGCTAGAAAAGTTGAGACTTGACAATATAGGATCCAGAGCAGCTATTAGTAAAAGTTGCTATCATCCGCATCTTGTACTAGTACGTCACTAACGTTGTGACGGGGAAGAGCTGATGTGTGGCTCTTGCTTACCGCCAACACCAACAGCTGGGAGAGGTTCCTCTAGGGTCAAGAGGAAGGAGAGACGTGTCAAAACTGCAGGTTGTCCCCAGCTTGTCTTGGATCTGCCTCAGTTTTACATTCTATATCGGTGGGTTGGGAAGAGAGGATTAGCACTAACAACAGTGTCCTTTACATCTGAGTCTCAACAGCCCTTTACGGAGCACAGCCAGCTAGAAATATTGCCATACAACTTCTCTCATTCGCCTTTGCATGTGGTTTTTGTTTTAGTAGTTTGATTACACTTGGGTTGTGTCCAAGCTTTTCTTTGCATCCCTGAGAGATTATGAATTCCTTTTACCTGAGTGCAACTTAGAACCTTTCATAACCCAGCGCTGTGAAAAGCTGAACGTTTATTGAAGGGTAACAAAGTGCCGTGTTTGTTTTGTCTTGGGGACCACAAGGTAAAAATTGTCAAGTTTGGAAGTAAAAGGTTTCTCCTAACTGCACTATGCATGTTGCCTGCAGGTCTAATTTGGTGTCTGAAAGGCTGTCTTTCTTGCTTTTACATGGTAATAAGGATTCTGCAGGCAGTATTTACAGTAGGGCTGCTCCAGCTTGCACAGGCTCTGCCTGTGTGTAGAATTTGGAAGTTCAGTTTTCCTTTAATTAGCGATTATACAGATGATGAAAAGCTAGTCAACCTCAGGGCTTCAGATATCATAGGAAAATTAAGGGGGGGGTGTGCCCCCGCCCCCCCCTCCC
>JANXJC010000064.1:14860343-14890364 GCA_027564655.1 Leptodon cayanensis | reverse complement strand
TATATTTTCAGGGTATACATCACCTGGCCTTTAATCTTAACATGTGGTATGAAGTGGTGAGCTGCTAAGTAAATATTGCCCTTTTCCCTTCCCTGATGTGTGGAAGAAAAATTTGGCTAGTGTAGGCTTTTGGCTTTTTAGTGTCTATTGAAAAATAATTCCATGCAGATCTTAGGGTAGACGCTCTTCATTGTGCTTGTCAATTGTTTCACAGCTTTACACATATTTTAAATGAGATAGCTGGACTATGCTGCTTTAGCATTTAAATGAAGCCAAATTAGTATTCTGTCAGCAAGCAGAAGGGGTTTTTATACTAGAAAGGTGTAGGAGGGAGATGGATAATGACGGATGAAACTTGCTGATACAAACACATGCCATGTTTTCTTAAAAATACGGAATTCTGAACCACTGAAGCTTGTAAATTGCTAAAGCTGACCCTAGATGATTTTAACATATATGCCAGTTCCTGGGGGCTTACAAAATTTATTAGCAAAATAATACAATGGTAACATACAGAAGTAAAATTTGATATTTTCCAAGTATTGCTTGCATCATGACACTGTAATAATTTTTGGTTGAGACAGTAAGAAAATGTATACTGGTGAACAGATTTCACAAGATTTTAGATAGCTAAAAATTAGATGCACAATTTAAAAAAAAAAAAAAAATCCCATAGCAGGAGCCCATGTTCACAAAATCACTTCTTTCTTCAAAACGTTGAATAGCCATTCTGCAAAATGCTTCCTATTGGTAAAACATTGTTTTCTCTATATGTTTTATCTCAATAAATAATTAAACAGTCATACTATGCCTGGTAGCATACTAAGTCGTCCTAGGTCACAGCTGATGAGGGGAGCTCATTGCAGCGCTCCTAGCAGAACCGCTTGTACAGAAGACTCGCTGTACAGACTACGAAAGAATAGAAACGTATGTGGGTGTTTGTTCTCTCCATTTCAACGGTATCCTAGAGGTGCAAAATAAGGACAGAGATTACTGAAAGATGAGGCGGTCTCTTTCTGCAAGCTTGGGTGGTTATCCCATAAATGACATCTATAATAGACATTAAACATACATTAAAAATGTTTATTACATGGTTATTTTGCTGCTTATGGAGGAGAGCAGATGCCATTAAATCAAATCTGATATTATTAATCCAGCAGCTTCCTTTCCATTTCTCCCTGGGCTTTTTACATTGCTTGTTGGTCAGCAGTTTTTGCTCGTCCTTTTGTTGTTGTTTCTCCCTGTCACCTCTGTAGTGGTCAGCTGGATGAGGTGGGAATATGGTTGCAAGTGCAGATTAAATTGCTGAGCTGAGTGGAGGGTGATAAAGAAATAAAGGGGACCTGGAGCAAAGCTGCACCAGGAAAAGGAATTTGGGGTCTGTTGAGCTGAAAATAAGATGTGAAAAGAGAGAGGGAGGTTTGATGGATGAGAGAGAAGGAAGTTGAATTTGCAAAGAAGAAAACAGGAAAGTTATCCGAACAGCCAAAACAGAGAAATAAAATCATGTACTCTGGTTTTTCACAAGTGCCTTGTGGATGTCACCTACTGGTATCCTTCGAATAGTTACCTTTTAATTTTATTGTAACATGTAAATCCTTCCATTAGCTATTTCTCACCTGATTACTATAATGACCCATTTTCTGGTCTTCCTATTCTTCTCCTGTGTTATTCATCCTCTTCAAATTTCTGGCACTCATTTTGTCTCTCTTAGGTTCCAAATTCCCATTTTACCTTATTATTTCAGGAGCTTGCGTTGGTTGTATCTGCAGTTAAGAAGTAGATTAATAAAACTTAACATTTGCATTTTAAGTTCCCAACAGATATAATTCCTTGTACAGTTAAGGCTTAGTTGTAGCTCATGGTGTCTCTCGCCGTCTTTTGGTTGATGATTTCCACACCGTGTTTTGTCATTTATTTGCCTTCCCCTTTGCTCCCTGACCATGGATGCAGAGGAATCCCCAGCCTGCGCGATGTCTTAGTTCACATTGGTCTGTAACACAAATGCAGACGGTAATATTATATAGTTGTAGCTCTCTCTGAAGGTGTTCGGTGCCACCCGCGCGTGCTGGCGATGAAGCACGCAGGGATGCGTTCAGCGTGCCCCTGAGCAGCGCTGGTTTTCAGCGGGGCGGTGGTGGGGAAACGCACCCGTTAAAGCATCCCACTGTGCTTCAAGCTCCTCTGTCCAGCGGCATCCCAGCATGCCGGTTTTGAACTGGTAATTCTATGTCCATCCCCAGTGGTCTCTGCCAGCGGAGAGCTGTTTTCTGGGAACACATTTTGAAATTTCAGGGGGGCAAGTGGGCACACCACACTCTGCTCCCGCTGTTTTCCAAACTGAAATACAGATTTTTACCTCTTGGGCAGCTCTGAATTGCCAGTACCTCTAGTGTTTTCTTTTAAAAAGTTTTGTTAGCTTTATGTTGTCGTTCCAAGTCTTCAAGTGTGAAGAATCTGGAGAATTTTTTCTGATCCATCCGTGCCGTGCTTCCATGGGAAAACCTGGCCGCACCGCTCTCGTGCTGGTTCTGTCCTCTGGGCTCAGGGCCGGGGAGGGCACCTGAGTCCTGGGGGCTCAGAGGGAACATCAGCACTTGGTAAATTCCTTGTAATAGGTATTAATTCACAAAAGATCAGCTGTACCTGTCTCAGACCAAATGAGGGTGAAACACTGAATGAGTTCCTGAAAATTAAGAAATTGCCTGCAGCTGAGTAAGCCCGTTGTATATGATACGGAAACATAACATTTCAAAAGCATATTTTAACCTTTTCCTTCAGTATTTTTCATTCCTACTACTAAGTAACACAGTCATTTACTTTCAGTTCTGTGCAGAAATTTGGTTTGCCTAAGCTGTTGAGTATCTGTGAGAAATCTGTTGATAAGAAAATATGAACACAAGTCATGAATGGAAAATATTTTATGATTCAAAGCTTCATATTACAGCAGAAACAAGTAAGTTGAAATGTCAGGGTTCTTAAAATAAGAAAAGCCTTACACTTTTCTGGCTCACAAATATGGGGACAATTAAAAACCTACATAAATGAGATGTGTACTTGAAGAGTAGAGTTTCTAAAACTACATTTAATTAACAGTGACTAAATTTAGGCTTACTTATTCTTTTGAAAAACCCAAAATGTTAGTTAATTCTTTAGTACAACTCAGAAATACGTTAAGTCTAAGTAAGTCATTGAAGATATCCCAAGTGGCTACATATTAGAACATAGCAAATATGTGAGTTATGTTATCATCTAATTGTCTATAATAAGAGGGTTTTTTCTCTTTGGTTGTTATTCATATAAATCTACTCTTCTGATTCATTATTAATCATAGTTCATGTGGTGATTTGGTGTAAAATGTTCATGACAGGATTTCTTATGTTATAGTGAGTTAATGTGATCTGTACTGTAGTGCACGTTTGTGACAAGATGATGTAGAAACTTACTTGGCTTCACAATAATACCGCTGGCTATTATACCTAATACTCTAAATTAATAGCTATAAATATTCATATAAACTAGTCTCTTCTCTGCTTTAACATTTCAAGCTCTAGCAAAATTAAAGGTCTGCAAACTTGTCGTCCCAAATGAAGGTGGATTTTCATGGCATTACTTCTGATCTGAAGGGTGATTATTTAACGTTGTAGTAACATTTGTAAAATAGGATTAAAATAGAGCATAATCTTCATAACGCATAAATTGGGCTGAATCAGTTATGGGCTGAATCAGTTATGTAAGGTTTAATTGAAGAAATGTGGAAGTGATTTATTTTGGAAGTACAGATCACATGAGAGAATATAACGAGCTCTGAGTATGTTACTGAACAGCAGTAGTGGGGAAATGATCTGGGCAGGAGGAGTAGAGCTACTGGGTATTTGATTGAACATTAGTCAACAGCATATCACAAAAAAAGGACAATGATATATGAATGTATGTTCTGGATACTAAACAAGAGGGGTGTGTATAAAAACTTGGAGATTTCTGTCCCCTGGTGTGGTTCCCTTTATGTTTCACCTGGGATGATGTGCTTATATGTTGGATTCCTTATGTCCAGTTAAAAGAAATTTAAGAGGGAGAGTTATTCTTGGTAGAAGAGTTTTGCGAAATTGCATGTATGTTATGATACATGACTTGCAAAAGAAAGGTGAACTGTTTTTTTTTTCTGTTTTATATTTTTTTATTTTTAAAGTACAATTTTTATGTGTTTATATTGCTTTTTAGATCAGGGGAGGAGGGATTGCTGGCTTTTTTCTGCTCATGTTGTATGTTAGAAATCATGGCTGTGTCTCGCCCTGTAACCAGATAGCTGGTGTATTAGGCACGTTCCTTCTAGTGGGAACAAGATTGAGGGCAAACATAACTTTCTGCCAACATGTAAGTGGATGTTATAAAGGAGATAATGATGAATTATTTTCATAAATCAGTGAGGACAGAACAAGAGCTAGAGAAGGGACAATTTAGGTTAAATATTAATGAAAACATAATTCAAGAATCAGAATGGTTAATCGTTGGGTTAAGGATATTTTGCTAAATTACCATATTTAGGATTATTAAAAGGCATGACTAGACATTGGGGAGATTCTTGACGACATTAAGAGTGGTTTGGGAATCGTTATAGACATGATTTGGAGCCTCTGACTTCTTGCAGCGTGGGACTGCTGTCCTGCACTTGGCTGCATCCACAGGTCTGCTAAGTCATTTTGGTTTCGTACAGGTCCAAAAATCCTCTCACGGAGCACTCTCTGCAGAATAACGACTGCTGGTGTTACTACTGCTGATGGGAAAAGCGGGGAATGAACTCCTTGGCACTGTCTTTCCTTCTCTCAACTTTATTGCATGGGTTGGATGGGTCTAAGGTAGAGAACCAGAAAAGCAAAGCCTGAGCCGTGGAGATTAGGTTTATCCTCTTTTTGACACTCCCTTTGAAGAGAACTTTCCTTTTTCAGGAACTTTTGATAAGGCTGAAGAAAAAAGAGAGAAAGACGAGAGGTGAAGAAAACGTGCTACACTACCCTGTATGAGGAGTCCTGTGCAGCCCTTCTCACTGAGAAAATTCAAATAGAATTTATAGCAAGAAAGCCTTTCCCATGATAACCCATTCACTGGTGGGTTTTGCCAGAATGCTTCATTAATAATGTATCTGCCCAAACTGTGGAATTCAAAAGATACACACATCTGTATTCTTTTTAATTTATAAAATAAGAAGTTTGAGATGACCAGAGCTTTGCTGGTTTTCAGTGTTAATATGAAGCTCAATTTATCTTTTTATTTAACTGTATTACAAAATCAGCCTCCTGTTTGGAGAGCTCTTCAGTACAGCTTGCCCACTTGCTTTGTTCTAATTTGGTTATGTACAAAAATGTTTCTTCCTTAAGCCAGACTAATGTTGAATGTTTAATGAAGGAATCTGCATAAGAAGATGTGTATGATCCGAACGGCCTTGCGGTTTCAATTTATCTCAGATCGTGCAGACAATAATCTTTTATGTTGGAATTTGTCGTGTTGCTCCGAGCCACAAGGAGAGAACTTACTTGAGCTATTGACGGATGAATATTTTTGCCACTTTGTTTGTATCCTTTTGTAACCCCACTTTTTGATGGTGTTCCTTCCTGCTCTTACCTCAAGGCATGAAAGAAAAAGATATTTTGAGAAATGATTTGCTGTCCCCTTGCTGCCCCTGGCAGAGTTAATCCAGCAGTCCTGCTGTGCTCATAGAGCCTGTTCTCTCCCACCCACGGTGCTTCCTCCTCACAGATTAAGAGTCAAAGTACAGCGTGATGCCGGCTCTGGCTATGATGTATGATTCTGCTCTGCCATGGTGGCCGTTGCCTTTTTTTAAGATAGTAGTAGTGTTGCTACAGTTGTGATGGCATAAAGGATATAAATGAAGCAAGGATGTAAGGGAGAACCGATAGCTTTTTTTAAAGCTGTGTCATCTAGTTGGAAAATGGACAAGATTTGGGTTTCAGAATCTGACGAGCAGCATCACAATCCAAACCGAATGTAGGTTAGACAAAATTGCTCTTAATTTATTTTAATTATGCTAATCAATTAGACTACCTGAAAGAAAACAGTAGATTACGAGAGCTGCAGTTGAGATGAATTGGTAGCTTTTACGTATGTAGTAGCTTCTTCCATTTGGTGTTAAAGGATGAGATTGGTTGATAAAGGTGGAGGGAGATGTGAAACCTGGGGAGAGGGGCTGGTATAATTTATTTCAAGGCATGATTTTCTTCCAGAACCTGTAGTAATTGTTTTAATGAGTTTAATTAAATAATTATGTAATGAGCAAGGATTGCAAGCCAGGATAGTGTAAGACAACTGGGAAAATAAGTTGGTGGAGGATTTTTTTATTTTTATGCTAAGGTTGTATGTCATGTCATAACCTATCCTGAGGTTATCAGTCATTCAAAGTTTATTCTTTTGGGGAGTGTCCTTGCTGAAAGAAAAACGATGAAATTGGTCAGCTGGCTGTTGCTGCAGAGCAGATGGAGCAATAATTGAGGACCCTCTTTCCATCATGTCGTGTATGTAGGTGCCTATTTCCTGTAAAGTCATGAAATTAAGATCTTGACAGAGGTGACATCCCTGGGCAGCATAACACACGGTACCCAAAAGAGAGTCGATGGTGCCTGTATTAGCACATCACAAAATGAGTTTTATGACATCCGATGTGCTAAATGCTGTCAAAGGAAGCGGTGTGGCCAAGGCTGAGCAGCCACTTTGCAGTAGGGTGAGTCCACGCTGGTTACTGATAAGACGGAAACAGTTATGAGAAACAAAAACATTTTTCATGAAATGACTACCCTGTCTCTGACAGGTTTGTTCCAGTCCTCAGGGGGAAGATGGCAGACACCTGACAGACAAGCTAGAAAACTAAATTTAGTAACTGCTGAATACTAAAAAGCATAGGCTCATAGACTGTGGTTTCTGTTAAAACTTTGGCAATTAGGGTTGTTTACAAATTTATTTTTATTTTTCTTGTGTGTGCTAGCTGGTCTCTTCTTTCGGGTGGTCCAGTTTGAGAGAAGCTGAGATCTCCCTGTGGTGGATGCATCTCACGTTTGGCTTGCACCTCTGTAAGCAGAAGCAGCTGCTGAAGAGGAGATTTCCACCCCTTACTCTTCCCCCATCCTCCGTCGTACTTTCCTGCCCATTTATTTGTGCCAGTGTTAGCTCTTCTGTGGTCAAGTAAAGAAGCGGATGAGGAGCTGGCCGTGCAAAGAACTGCTCCCGCCCGGCTCCCAGGTCCCTTTGTAAGGCAGGTGGGATCAAACGCTTTTCGCAGTTTTATCCTTACGATTCTTTTACAGCTCTTCCCTTAAAAAATTGGATAAATATTAATGCTAGCAGCAGGACAAGAACGCATGGTCAAGTTTGTAACTCTGGGCTGTTTAATACTTTAGGGGATAAGTGTGTTCAGGACTGCTGCGTGCGGAGTTCTGTGCGAACCGCTCCGTAGCACAGCCTGGACACAAGCCGGAGGTAGCCTCGGTGCATCGGCTTGGCTTGAACTAGGTGTTCAAGGGTGGAGCCCAAGCTTTTACTGTGCATGTTTTGCAATACAGCAGAATAATTTTATTAAACTGAAAATGCTTTAATACAATAATAATTAGATCTTCATGCATACAGTTGGTAGCTTGCAAGTATACTGGGAAACTGAATGTGTGCTAAATATCATCTCTTAACAACATTTGTTCTGGTGCATGGTCCAGGTGCTCCTGTCCAGTGTTTGGCTTTTCTTTCTGTATGTTGAAGACATTCTTTCTGTAGTTGTTGTGTATCTACAAGATGATGATTAAAATTCCAAAATGCATAGAAGAACGTCCATTAAATTGTACTGTTAGAAGGAGATACTTAACACCATCTTAGTTTTTTTCATTATTTTTACTACCATCTTTATGAGAGTATATAATTGCAAGATATAGAAATAAACAATCAATTTTCAATTCTAAGATATTAATATCTGTATAATTAACTGGTTGTATTCTCATATTACAGACCTTACCTTTTAATAACTGCATTAGTTATAAATGTGAGCTAAAATAATCTGCATTTTTACTCCAAGCAGCGAATAGCTGTTTGCTGCTTCTGGTATTATGAAGACATTCATTACTGTATGTTGTTAGAAACTTTGAGTGTGTTTATAAAAAAAAAAAAAAAGCTATTTATTTAGTAGACAAATGTGTCCCATTCTTTAAAGGGACTTGAATGTGTATTTTTTTCCTTTTGCTTGGAATTAAGTCCGTGATGAAATTGAATCAAGATCAGAAAAAGGATCAGTTCTAGAGCTTTTAAAATTTTCTACGGAGATTTGTATTTTATCTCCTATTTCTTGTTACACGAGCTATATTTCATGCTTGTGTACAGATTAATGTGCTTTGCTGATAATTGCATATTAAAAATAGATAAATAAATGATTAGCTCATTATGAAATGTGTTGTAGTACCAGTAACTTTAATTATAATTTATCTGCTATGTAAGTGATCCTGCAAAATATTGTGGGATAGCATATTGATATTGCAGTTGCTCTCTCGTAGTGCTGGATGAGTAACATTGAAGACCTCAAGGAGGTTGGCCGGCAATAATACCCCTGGTCTCTGTGACCACACATTTTCCAAATCTGATCTGAACTGGTGACTGGACATTAGCTCAGCACAGAGGTGGAAATGCGAGTCATCAGCAGAGGGAACAGTCTGAGATGTCTGTCCTCTAGGATTCAGTTTAGGAATGTATTCCACCTTTCAAACTGTCCAATACTTTTTTCACTTACTGCCTATGAAAACAGAAGGCTTGTTTTCACTTTATGTACAGACCTGCTTAGTGCTTGGTATTTTTCACGTAAATAATGTTTGCAGCCTTGTCTCTTGGAATAGGTAATCATTATCGTAATAATCTTTGTGTTTGTCTGCATGTATAATAGACTTTTAGGATTTCTGATTTATGGGGTTTTGAGCCTCATGTAATAAAAATACACATATGTAATGTTTGTCCTTACATCTGAAGCTTACAAAATCATTAAACTGCGATTTAACTTTATTTTTGAAGGCCATGGATTTAACTTCTTTTTTATTAAAAAATTGTTTTTAAAAAGCAGTTCAGCAGGTAGCCCGAGACACATCCTCAGGAGGTAAAGTGGCCATGTCTCAGTATTGGCCAGGTCTTGTTTCATTGTATTTTCCTCATTTTTATTAATGAAAAATTAAATTAATATTTTCCCACTGAAATACTAAGGGTTATTGATTACAAGCCCAAAATTACTATTACTTTTTTTTATCTCTACCGGAGCCAAAAGTACTAGCCCCTGATGTTTTCAGTCAGCCAATTCTTGAACTAATGAGAATTCAGAAAAAAGTTTAATGACAAAAATGGCTTGTCTGGCGAAGTCAGGCCAAAAATTCCAGCAGCGTCAGTAGTACCACAGACTGTCCTGAGAACTTCTGCAAAAAATAATAAATCCTCGCCCGCCTGAATCTGACCGGGATGGCAACAGCTGAACAGCGTTGTAACACCGCTGCTCTGGCAGCAAGCAATGTGCAGCAGTGCAGCTCAGAGGAGTGTAACAACCCGGGGTCCAAAATTACCTTTATTTGGAGAATATTTCGTATCATTATGATACGAGATCATAACTCTCTTACCAGCCTCTTCAGAGGCGTGATAAACAATTGCTTCCCGTGCAGTCGTGGAACCCAGAGATGCCTTGCAGCAGGTCTCTGGTCTGCAGGGTCATTTCGAGCCGCTCGGTTCTCACTTGCCTGCGCTTTTCTGGGCGGTCAGGGCTCTACAGGAAAATCCCTGCGCTGTTAAAAAAGGGCAAGGGTTTGTGATAATTTAGAGTTGGAATGAATAGGCGGTTGCAGTCAGGATGAGAAAGAGTATAAAGTATCCCGATGTGAAAAACGCAGCAGAAGTTTAATGTGGTTGGGACTGGATTTGGCTGTGTCTGGTATTGGTAAGCCAACGGGCGTTCAATATCGCAGCTGACTCAGGCATATTTATCTTTCAAAATATGCCCATTATTACACCATGTAATCTTGGTCAGCATGGGTGGTATGGGTTTTTTTTCGCTTTTTTGTTTATTTGGTTGGTTTGGGGTTTTTTTTTGCCTTAACTGTTCATTACTGACAGAAGTTCTGTGAATAGGATTTGTAAAATTTTGAACAGTTGTCCATGCTGGGAATTTAGATAGCAAGTGTATTTAATGCTTTTTCAAATTTTCAGTTAAACCAGTCATGGTGATAAGGTGAGCTGTACTGGGTAGTCTGGGCTCCCTTCCTGGGTATTCTGGGCACTGCCATGATTTTGGATTAGCCCTATGGGGCAGCACTGTGGTAATACTCGGTGTATCCTTCACCTGCAATTCCAGATAGCCTGGAGTTTATTCCAATATAACCAGCAGTAAACTGGTTAATAAAATCAAATTTAGCTAGTGTTTTGGGCTGTTTGCTTGTAGAGATAGGAAGATCACACCTGGTTGGCTCGTCTTTACCGTTTTTCTTCTTAAATTCTGACATGTCTGATGCTGTTACCAGAGAATCACTAGCACTATTCTGATCACTCTCTAGTTTTCCACTTTGTAGCTAGTTCCTAGTGTCTGATTGCTGATACGTGTTTAGTCCAAACTGCTTGTGCTATTATGGTACTAATTTTAGCCCATACAGGAACTTTCCAGATTATTCCAAAAGAAAGGGAATTGATGTCTTTAATTTCAGTAATCTTTATAATACTAACTTTAAAAAAAAACAAGTAGGATAATTATAAAAATACAGTATTGGATGATATTATTCAATCAGAAGAAAAGATCAGGCAGAGGAATGTTGCAAAAATAATGCTCAGTTTGAAATGGAATTACTTGTTAATTCCAGCATTTGCACATACACAGTCATCAGGGAGTTACTGGGCTACATGTGTTTGTTTTTTAAAACATCTGTTTTAAAACATTGTCAACTAAGTCAGAAATCTAAATGCAAAGTGTTACATTGGTTACATTTGTGGATTTCTTACATTTCCTAGTGGAATTTTGTTTTGTATGCTAATCACTGGAGAATATGGGGGTAAAAATAGGATTAAGTTTGTGTGCATGTGTAATTTCTTTGGACAAATGACTTGTGCCATTCATTCTCCTTTAATTGTACTACAGCATCAAATATAAGCAAATAATATGAGATGGAGTTGTATTATTTTTGTCTCAGGTATCCTGCTGTTGGTGTGGAAAGAGGCATGTGGTATATGTGCTTTTTTTTTTGCTTTTTTTTTTTGTCCCGGTAACAAAATAACAGACTGTGGAGGACCTCAAGCTACTCTGAACAGTTTCATGGCATGTTGTAGCTGATTCCTGCAGCCACACTACAAAGCTCATTTCACTGTCCTGTATTAAGTAGGCTACAATCCAGCTGACACAATGCTTCACTGCATAGCACTGTATTGACTGTCCCTATAGCTCAGTGTTACTGTGTTCACTGTTACCTGGTATATAGAAAATATTCATGGGGAACTAACTTGTGTGCTAAAGAAGTGCAAGACTTATAACGGTTACCTGATACACAACTTTAAGACATTTCTAAGGTACTGCTTTAGGCAACTTTGCCATTGCACACTGTTGACCTATATTTATGATATTTGACATTTTTGATAAATACTGTCAAGGATAATCCATCACAGACCAAGTTTTCAGGGTGTTTGTTAAACTCTCCTAACTCAAATACAGAAATGTTTCAGAAAACAGCATTTTATATTTGTAAGTTGAGTAACAGGTTTTCCAAGTAAGAAAATTACTATGGAGTCCATTTCCAGAAGAATACAGCCGTCTTCAGGTAACAGGGTATGTGGTCCAGGTGAGCCTGGGCTCCAGCTGCTTGTTGGCTGAGGACATTATGTTTCTGTAGGTTGCATCTTTAAATCCCTACCACTTCAGATTTGGGGTGACCACCATTGTAATGGAAAAACAAAATGTGGAATAAACTTAGCAGTGCTTATGGTGTTTAAAGATCTGTATTTCTTTCAAATCAAGCACAGGTTTTTTTTGAAATAATAATAACCATTTAGACCCATCTGCTGATCTCTTATGTGCAAAGTCCCTCAAGACTCGCGTCCTTTTCTCTGTTGTTCAACAGCTCTGTGAAGTCAAAGAGAATTGCTGTGTGTGGTTTGATATAGCTAAGAAGGCACTCGGAGCACTGAGGACCTCGAAACAACCCAAGGACTGTAGCTTGACTTAAAAATCTCTGGGTAAATGCTCTTGGTGATGGGGAAGCATTATGAAAGAAGCAAGTTCACTGAAGCACATTACCTGAGTAATGCTTAAAGCAGCTGTAGTTCACTCACGTGTTTCATATAGTTAAATACAGAGATAAACTGTGCACCCGTCTGTTTAACATTCAATGTAGACTGAATACATAACTAAGTCTCCCGCATGCCTCTGGCACATGCTGCGCTATCTCAGCTTCACTCGTGCTTCTCCAGATTTAGACTCATCGGAGAGCACGTAGCAGGCTTGTGGGACTCTGCAGCTTGGGTCTGCTCTTGAGCTGCAGGGTCTGCAGCATCCCTGTAATCTGCCTTTCAGAGGAAGGCCTCCATCTGTTTCATGTCATAGCCCATCGCTTTGTAGATGCAGGCAAACAAGGTGTTCCTGATGTTCGACAGTATCAGATAGCGCAGAGACATCCAAGAGAGGAAGTGTGGACGAATTCACGCGCCCACGGGTAGGCAGGAGTTCACCCAGCAGAATAATGACGGCACGTTGCTGTACCATATCCTGAGATAGCAGATCTAAGAGATGGCGTAGGGAAGTTGCTGGCGTTCGGGTTTTGTTTGTTTGTTCTCATGAATGGTAGCTCTTAGTGGTACTGCTTAAACCGAGGTAGTTTTTCAATTAAAAGGTAGCATTTTCAGGGTTTTTTGGGGCCTATTACTTTTTCTAGGTTGAGTGAGAAATTCCTCTCGACTGAAGGGTGTTGGCACACGGTGGTCCTAAATATAGTGGGAAGTACTGTCTTCTGAGAGGGAATGGAGGCAGCTCTGGTGTATGAAGCCATATATACAGTCTGGAAGCGTTACATGAGGACACTGCTGTTTGCAGAGGAGAGGCTTGCTTCTACAATTAGAGCTGCTTTATACTTTGAAGCCATTGTAGTCATTAAAGAATAGCATCGAAATAAGATTATTTTTCCACTGGTGCTTAAGTTTCCAACTTGCTGCTTCTGCCCTCTCTGTTATCCTGAGAGCAGCAGTGGTGCTCTACGTGGCAGGGACACAGAAAGATACAAGTGGGGAGTGGTTGCAGTAAATTTGGAACACCTTTTTGGCAGCGTTCTTAGAATTTGGACAGACACAAGGTATTTGAACCTATCCACTGATGGTCACTTTTGTGTGCAACAGAGATTTTTTTTCACTGCATCTGATAAAAGTAATAGACCTCCAGGACAAAGTTTGTCCGTCCTATGTTTCTTATGCAAGGATGATTCTACATGATAATGCAAACTGTGTGTGTCGTTTGGAGATTACCAGTGAAAGGCATGGTGAATAGATCTACAAGTGATAACATTAATTCATTGTGTGGTTCCTTTTTTCCCTTTTTGCCCTCTCTAAGCATTTAGTGGCTGTTCCTCACTCTCTTCCTCATCCATCCCGTGAATCCCTTTAATCCTCATCACTTGCTGTTTGCCTGCACCTCTACATTTCCTTCTCTAGCCTCTTCCTCCCCTTCCCTTGTTTTTGCTCCCGCTCTGCTGCCTTCTCTTCCTATTTCATTTCCCTTTCCTCCTTATTCTTTTTTTTTTTTTTTTCAGTTTTCCACATCTGTAGCTGCTTTGGTTTCTTCCTTCATTTTACAGGGTTTTTCCTCTGTTTGATCTCGCCTCTCATTTTCTCTGCTGATTGTTTGCCTTGCACTGCTCTCTGTCTGCTTAGCCTGTGTAGTGGACTAACTTGTTAAAAGATTTAAAGAGAAAATGGCTTCACTCTGAATGGCTCTTCATTTAATGATTGCAATGTGTTCTTTTTAACGAGGTATTTTTGTCATTATTTCAGGTCTTAAAAATCAGCTTGATTGGCCACCGGAAGCGCGTTCTGGCATCTTTGGGAGACAGGCTTCACGAAGACCCTCCTCAGAAACCACCTCGGTCAATAACCCTCAGGGTGAGTCCCCATGAAAATTTGTTTGTATTTCTCAAAAAGTCAACAAGCATTTTGTAACATTCACATGAAATCAGTGGCTGCTTCCAGTGGGGTTCTAGACGCCTTAGGATGACCTGCTCAGTCATGTGTCCGCATATGGCCAGAGGAGATAAATTGACATTTTTGCAGGGTGATTCATCTGACCTGTTTCAGATGTCTACCTCAGGATGAGATAAGTAGTATCTTAGAAGTACCAGCTTATCTTCTTTGCTCAAGGAACTAGCTCAGGACCAGGTGTGTACAAGCTGCACATCCGCATTTGCCCACAGGAATCCCAGCCCAGCCGATCGATATTGCTGAAGGAGAGTTACCATTTTCCTTTCACGTTTTCAAATGCTTGCACTTACTTTTCAGAGATATGCATTATGCTTTCTTTAAAGAGAGACTCTTGAAATTGTTGAGCTACAAATGCCATTAAGATGTTTCTGTGTATCAAAAGTTCCCTCTTGTCTTTAATTTTCATTTGTGTTCCCTCTTTCAGAAACCCTGTTGCAATGTCCCTGGGGTTTTTCTACACTTGACCAGATTTAATCTCCTCTCGTTACAACACCTTCACTCGGTTTCTCCTATCCAATGCCTTTGCTTCCTTGCTGTCTGTTACCCTTATCGAGTTGTGGTCTGATGACCTTCTCCTACTGTGTTCTCTCCAAGGGAGTTCATATCAACACTTTGTATTTTGATATTTTAAGTCACACCTTTTGCATTTGATTGGATCTGATTATTTTCAAGGGGCTGCATTTCTGACTGGAATCGCATTTGGGACTAAATTTCCAAATGTCAGAGAGTGTCCGTGCTCCCCAGTTTAATTTCCTGGTGTAAAGAGAAATAGAGAAAGACAGAATGAGGGCTCATTTTTACATATACTTACAATTTCTGTGACCAGTCTGTTTTCACCACGCTTATTCTCAGATGCCACGTATAGACATTTTAGACATACATCCCCACCCCAAATTCAACCTATTCCTAATGCCATGTTGAAAAAGGTCTCACAAGTCTACAACGTCCTGCTCTAAAGGCATGTTGCACAAATGTGTGGATATTTTTCTTGTATTTTATTTTTTATGTATTATGTGAATGATTCCTGATGCATGGCAGGTGTTAAAATACTCCCAGGAAAGAGGAATCATTTGAAAGTCACACATTTTCGTTCAATACTTTCAATGCTCTGGACTGAGGAATTAGTTCTTCTTCAGCAGGTGGGAAAGTTTCCACAGCCCATGTTATTGGTTAGGACTATATATTCTCAGTTAATAGTGAAGAGAAAACTGGATGTCCTCCATCTGCAGACAAAATGATAAAAAGTAGTCTGCTGCTCCACAGCTAGAGCTACTGATACGGGCAAGTGCTAAATGTCATTCATCACCTTGTGGTGTTGGAGTCTTCACACAGAATCCTAAAGAGGAGGACATCAGTTTGGATTAAGGTTTTCTTTCCCATCAGCTGCTACTGTGCCATTTCACATGCAATGAGGACATAGTATTTAGTCTGTAGTTTGCAATAATTTTTAGCTTGAAAATTGGTTTAAATAAACTGCCTGCTGCTACTAGAAGATTGATTTATATAGAATCAGAGAATGGTTTGGGTTGGAAGGGACCTTAAAGAAGGGACCTTAAAGATCATCTAGTTCCAAGCCCCCTGCCATGGACAGGGACACCTTCCACTAGACCAGGTTGCTCTGGATCAGTAGAAAAAATAGTTTGTTGTTTAAAGAGTCTACTTTTAAGGTCCTGAGGTCAGCCTAAGCATAGCTAACTCTTCATCTTTTTCTACTCTTTTTGTATTAACTTTTAAAATATTTCAAAGGAAAGAATAGTTAAACATTGAGGAAAAGCAACAAACATTAAAAATATCCACAAAATACATTATACCCACAATAACTGTGTACTAAGGAAAAGTTATTTTGATTTCAAACTGGAAAGATAGAAAATGCTGGATCTCAGGCTATCTATGCAATCTTGCTTTCCTTCCTTGAGTGCATTATAATCTTTAAGTACAGGACTAGTTTCAGTGTTATTCATGGAACCCCATCCTTACCTGCTCAGCACTGGAGGCTGGAATTTAAACTGAAGGAATAAAAATTTAGGCTGAAAATGTGAAGTTTAACACAAGAATTAATTCACTAGAGAGAATTGCTGGTTTTAGGAACGAGTTAGACAAACACCTGTGGGGCATGAGGTGCACCTAGGCAGCCTGGAGAAGATCTCTAAAGCTCCCTTCCAGCGCTGACCTGTGTGGTTCCAGCTTTACATGACTGGCAGGACTCAGAAGTGGGGCTGAAGCAGATTTTAGTAGTGAAATATATGATCAGGTGTCCCTACAGGGCATGTATCCATGCATTCACAAGAAGGTGGAAACATGATAGGAATACCTGGTGACTAAGAGCAGCATGGTACTGAGGACACGACAGCACCTGCACGGGCATCCGAGCCTGGTCTGCAGATCTGTTACGGAGATGAGAAAGTGGGTATGGAGTGAGGAAGAGGAATGAAGGAAGAATGGGAGAGAGACTCATGATTAAAGGAATAGCTGTAGCTGTGAAAATACAGATTTACACCTGCTTTTGCCACAAAGCCCTTGGAGAATGCTTGGTAAGTTATTTAGGTAATTGCCTCATAAACAGTCACTAATTGTATGTTACTGGCATTCTGCATATTTGACTGGAGTCTGGAGTCTGATTTATACAAGTGCTGAGCACACAGTGCTGCAAATTAGATCAATAGAAGTGGAGTTTTGAATACAAGCACTTGGAAAATCAGGCAATAGATATTGTAATTGGACATCCAAAGTGACTGATATTTTTTAACCTTTGTCTGTGTGTCTCAGGTCCCCCGCACTAAAGTGGTGATTATAAAATGCCAGAAGTCACAGGGTGTTGTGAAAATAAATTGATTGACATTTGTAAAGCACTTAGGAGCATCATGAAAATGACAATATTAGTCATCCTATCTTCAGAGCAGGAATTGAATAGAGTTTAGGGAAGGGGTTTGGGGCCATGAAACGAGGCGAGAATAAAATACTGACTACACGATAACTAATGATAACACAGTGCTGAGTACATGACAACATGCTGCACAGTAGAGGATCCATCTGTGCCGTGAAGGACGACTTTGAGAAAATAGCATAAAATCATACAATTACATACTGTTCCATAATGCAGCAGCACCGTAATTCTTTTATTTCTTGACTTTGTAATTCTTGCCTGTATTGCCTTGCCAGCAATCTTCCAATAATAGATCTCTGAGTGAATTTCCTCTTTATATGCAGTTTGATAAAATGTGAAGAGCTCGATGAGAGCTGGAATCTGTATGTCCATTGCACGGTCATCTGTCGCTTTGATGCGCTGATGGCCCTATCAGTCTGCTAACAGTGGGTGAACCAGGATTCGGATCAGGGAGAGGTTGCTGGAGGGGCGGGTACCGGTCATTAGAAAGGATCTCGTTTGGTGCCTCTCTACTCACTGTTATTTTCAAGGCAGAGGCGCCTGCAGCATCTAGTCAGAATTGGGCCCATGGAAGAATCGGGGCGAGGCTTCAGACATTACGCCTCACCAAACCTTCTGAGTGTGTGCAGATTACAGCTTTTCAGAAGCTTTTAACTGGGCTAAATGTAGGTGGATTTTTGTGAAGGAGGGAAAAAGACTATTCCTAAGAGGAAAACACTCCTTTCTTTGCCCTGGGAAATGTCAAGTGCTTGTCTCAGATCATAGGAAAGCTAGAGAACTAAAAAACGAGAAAAAAATCCCAGTTAATTAAAAGTTGCTAAACAGCTATGTATCCCTGGTTTTAGTCAACCAACCTGGAAAATATTAACCTGTTATTGTGATTTCAAGGAATAACGTCACGTAGACGCCTACGTTTCAAATACTAACATCAGATGTTGCTATCACTTGAACACATACAGAGAATTGCAACTTTCCTTTCCATCTGGAAGAGATTACGGTTCTCTGATTTCTTACACCAGACCTTGTTTCTTAACAGCATGGAGTAAAGTACCTTGATGCTTTTCAGAATTAGGTTTGCTTCAATGTAATTGTGCATGAAATATCCACTTTAATTCTTTCTTTAAATAAAAAGGCAGGGTTTTTTACCCTCCATGTACACTGGAGCAGGTCTTTGCTTCGTCTAATATCTTCAGGTCCCTTTTTCTTGTTCAGCATTGAAATAGAGTATTTACAGCAATAGGTAATTTAGACAAGGTCTGCACTGTGCAACCACACTCCCGGGTTTGTTCTGCCTCTGAAGAACTTACTATCAGGGAAATCTCTAGTGTCAGATAAATTGAGCCCAGTAACCTACACCATGAGAGAGGAACACGTTTCTCTACCCAGTTGCTGTGACAGTGGTTTGCAGCCCGCACTGGGGTGGTACGGCTGGCCAGTATGCTGTAGCTCTGCTCCTGCTGATTGCCATCGCCAAGAGAGTGTCGGATGGTGGAGCTGGGCACCAGTGTTTGCAACTGGTGTTTGAACAAGTGATGTGATGTGCATGAGAACAGGTGTTTCCAAAAATACGTACGGTGGCTGGCTGTGAGCGGTGCGGTGGCAGATCCCGGTAAAATGTATGATCAGGAGGACGTGTTTAGATGCTTATTAGATGGAGTTCATGTGTCAATTCGCTGTGGTATTTGCACACTGACTGATACAAGGTCACAGTTCAGCACAGATTACAAGAAAAGCCTGGTAAAATATTTGTACTCTGATGCTTTCGTGCAGTCTAGGAATTGCTATTTAGCTTGTTTCTGATATCCAGTACTTCAAGTTAAATGGATGTTCTGCAAGACATATAAAAACTGCAAACAAAGTGTCTATATTTTGTAAATGTTCATGCATTCCTTTTTTCCAGCAAGAGATGTTGCTAGAGTTCAAATCACTTTCAAATCACTTTCACAGCTCAGAGTGGCTGCTCAGAAGTGGTGAGAATGTATTTCATCTTACAAATAGCTAGCCCTAAATCATGGCTTTATTTGGGCCTTGACAAGAAGTAACTCACTGTTTTATCTCTCTAGCAGTCCTAGAAGGGAGCATATATTACACAAGGAGGTTTCGGAGAGGGAATTTGCTACTAGTTCATGTAAATAGTGAATTATTTTTCCTTCCACATGGGCTCTGCGCCTTAGGTAGCAAATCTCAAAAGTTCATCTAGAGCAACCTCTACTTCAGGAATTGTTCCTTAATTTTTTTAGTATGAATAATTCAAATACACTTTTAAATGTGTGGTTTGAAGTCAGCAATATGCTGTTCTTCTTATGCTGCATTTTTCTCCTCTCTGTCCAGGAACCCAGCGGTAACCACACTCCTCCTCAGTTGTCTCCATCACTTAGCCAAAGCACTTTCACTACTGGTGGCTCCCTGGACGTTCCCCACATTATCATGCAGGGCGATGCAAGGAGAAGAAGAAATGAAAACTATTTTGATGACATTCCCCGGTCAAAGCTGGAGAGGCAGATGGCACAGGTAGGATTAAAACGATGCCATTGAAAGGCTGTTCCTTGCTGCAATTTGTTACAGAACTAATCCTAACCATAGCTGTGGGTCATATATGAAGGCTGAATTGTAAACTACAAAGATTGACAATTTTTCCAAGCTGTCTGTTCCAGTTCTCTCTATTTCAACTAGTGTAAGTTGGTGTGCAGTTTCTCCTGAGAGGTAGAGTTTTGGGGGTGTTTAGGTGCCTGGAGGCTGAGATGAAGGTGCCTCCTGCGCACCAGAGCATGCAGACTCCCACTGGCACTGACTCTGCCTCTCGTTGCTGTAAGAAGGTGCAGATTCCTCAATTTCTGAGCAATATAGATAAAAATAAGCTGACGTCAGTTCACTGCCAGCAGCTCAGAGGACTTGGGGGGTGGTGATTGCTGCTTTTATTAATGGAGAGGGTCAGCATTCTGCTAAATTCTGTGATCTGGGGATATATCTTGAGTGTTTAAAAAAAAAGATTTAACTGCGCAACAACTCATTTGAGCGTTGCAACAGTGCTAGACTCAGCTGGATGTTAAATCAAACTGTTTGTGAAGGAAAGCCTAAAGTAGCCTCCCTCTCTAAATGTTTTCACCCAACCACAGCAAGAGTACTGATAATTTTAAATCAAGCATACGTTGACCAGAGTGATGTCTTGTACCGTTCTAAAGGGTAGTAAAGTTAAGCTTGGGCAGCCTGTTGGCGAAAATGCTTTAGGATGAACTCAGCTGTTTTTTGGTGGTACATTAAGATGAAAGACAGCCAGGTCTTTGCAGCACATGTTGGAAATAGGGCTTTGATTTGCTGTCAGGTGCAGATGGGCAGCCAGTGCGGTTCCCAGAGCGACTCGCCCCACGAAGGAGCAGGTTGCTGCATGCTGCAAAGTGTGAGGCTTCCCAGCCGTTTTCTGCCTGCCACAGCCCAAAGTAGAGCCTCTGTCCAAAATTCAGCCTCAAATGGAAACAGCTATGCAAATAACTGTGTTATGGTTAACATAATGAACAAAAGGCTGCAATCTCTCAGCTAATTGCATGAACAAGAAGTAATTAAGTAAACAAGCAAAACAAGGTGCTGCCGTTACCTGGGCACACAGAAACAAATTGAATTCCATTTGTTCAGGGGACATTTTTGGGGAAGTGAAATTGCATTTGTTTGGGTGGGGCTGTTTCCTTGCCTTTTTTTAATCTCCTAATTCTCTGCTGTATAATCTTATTGTACAGAATTAAGGGGAAAGTTGCCTAGTGAATGAGCTTGTTTTCAAACCAAAGTGCTGGGCTTTTGTGGCAAGAACAAAATTGAGCTGAAGTCCAGCAAGGAAAAGCCCAGTCCTGAACATGAAAATATTTCTTTGAAGGTCGTGAAATCTAAGTGTTTGAGCGTGAAGTACACACTTGCTCATGGCTGAGTAGGATGGTTCATCTACTTAGTTCATTTTATCACTTGATTCACAAATCCCTGTTCTCACTTCCTCTTTTAGTCACTAACATTGAAGAAAAAAAAAAAAAAAAACCAACCCAACCCAACCCCAAAAAGCATACTAGCTGTCTCCTTTTCACTCTTTTCTTTTCCTGTTTGAAGTTCTGGTATTCCCAAGAGGTATGACACACTCTCATATATGGCACCTGGAGATTTTCTTTGGGCTGTTAAAAATGTGTTTTCCAGAAGGACTGTGGTATGTTGCATATCCAAAGAGAAAACTGAGCGGTTAGTACTTACTAACACCACTCCAAACCACTTTAAAATCAATTAAGTGCTGGGATTTTTTTGTGGTTGTTTTTTTTTTTGGTTTTTTTTTTTTTTGTTTTTTTTTTTTTTTTTTTTTTTTTTTGTGGGAGTGTGTACCCACTGAATGAATGACTTCAGTGCCTTCTCTCTAACTTTCACTGTGGAATATAGCAGTCATCCTTTGGGACTCCAAAGGGGAAAATGGATTCAGATGAAAACCATAAAACAGTGTTTTGTGTTAGTCCCTGAACTCCAATCTGTTCGGAGTCTTTCTCAGCTGTGCCCCCAAATTCTGGGCTCCTGATGTATGTAAAATTCCCTTTGACTTTAATGGGAAAGTCAATGACTCCCTCTGGTGATCATTCTCACTAAATTGGACTCACCCCATTAAGAAGCTAATCAGGGATTTCTTCAACCATTCTAGCCCAAAAATAGATTTTTAAATTTATTTTTTGCAATATGTGCTTTGCTAAAATGAACTATATTTCCTTCAATCTTTTCCCCCAAAGCCCCTTTGAAATTAAAGGTAAAATAATTGTTTCTGGAAGATAAAGGAGGTCTAACTGTTTCTTAACGTGAGCCTTCTGCTCCATGGTTGTTTTTTTTTACCTAGCAACTTCCTCCTTGCAGTTTGCAGGTTCCTTTGGCTTATGTCAGATCAACAACAACTTCTGAGCTGATACCAGTCCAGCTTTCCAGCTAGAATACTTCTCACAAGCAGAATGATCTAGAGGGATTGCTGGAATTGCATTGAGGATATTCTTTGTTTTAACCCTTTCTTTGCTAGGCTGCTTGCATGCTGCTCTATGAATCTGCATGTTTACTGGATGCTATAGTAGATGGATGTGCATAAAGACATCTTTGATGCTGTGATTTTTTTTGAATGGTTTTAGGTATGTTCTTGACGATGAGATTAATAGGTATTTTTACGGCCTTGAAGAGAGAGGCCAACACAGTATTGAGAGCTTATTCATGGTATTGCTTTCATGAACTTAATTTTATTTCAGAAACGTTAGGATAAGACTATTTTTAGTCTCAATTTAAAATCTGAAGATATTCTGAGAAAATGGTGAGCTCTGATGTTTCCATCTTTACTAAGGCCTGTGTTTTCACTAAACTTTTACATAGGAGTCATCAAGCATGTTGATCTTAGCATCAGATATCAACCAGTGTTTGTTAAAAGTGAGCACATCAGCTTAAATCTGTTTGCCTTTGATCTGCTAAATGGGTTTAAACAATTCTCTAAACCATAATCAAACCTGCTTGTAAGTAATACAACACTTTGTTTCCTGGAGGAAGCACTGATTTAAATTTACTTAATGTGGGTGGTTTTGTCTCAAGGCCAGCATGTACCTTCATTCAGAGTTCCCTAGCAGACTGTTTGTGACCTGAGAGGGGAAAATCCTAATATAAACAATGAGTCTAACCAATTTGGATTCCCCACTGGAATAGGTTTGGTCATCCAAATCTCCAGTTGTTTGTCCAACTTTGAAAGTCTTTGACGTCTGGTTGGATAAATCACAACTGCCAAAAAGGTAATACAGAAGGTTGCGAGATGGTTTGTTTTCCAAATAAAAAGGAAAAAAAAAAATCTAGAAAGGGTTGAGTAGTCTGAATCATCTTTGTGGATGTTGAATTCTGAGCCTACAAACTGTATATTAATATGACCAAATTAATGTAGTTTAAAATAGCTGAAGCTGTTCTTAAGATTGCCTAAACCTTTAAAATAGAATTGAAATCATACAGGCAAAGCGTAAGGACTTTGGAACCAAAATCAATAGGAGTCGTCCCATTGGAGGGATTGGGCTCTTCATTCACTCCTGAAATCATGGGGCAGGGGTGCAATTACATATTTGCAGGGAAGAGCTTTGGAGGTTAGAAGGAAGCATAGCTAAGTTCATTAAAATACACCAGTTAAAATGTCAGGTCTTTAGGATTTGTAATTCTCCAGGCAGCAGAGAAGCTTTCGGTACTAGCTGCAAGCATATCCCAGGCTGCCAGCCCCGAGGCTGTTGCTATTTATTGCTCCAGCCGATGACATACGGTGTTTTTAGCCACCGTGGTCCGTAAGACCTGTCGCCGCGGCGGTCAGCGTGCTGCATCCTGCCCCGAGCCGAAAGCATCCGCGCTGTTCCTTGCAGAAGCCCGGCTGGTCAGGCATTGTGCTGCACCCTGAGACGGGAGAGGTCTCTCCTTTCGGGACACGGTGCGCGGATGCCTCTTTAGGGCTCCGGGGAAAGCTCTGGGCTGTGTCTGCCTCTGGGAGAAAAAACTGGTCAAGAGTCAGAGTAAGTTTTCTGGTAGGATAAACCTAGTCATGGCCTGTATGGGGGGCACCCCAGTGGGCTGTGATGGAAGGAAGAGAATCCTGTAAGATCTCGGAGGGTTGGAAAAATTATTCACAAAGGCTGGCAGGAGAGGTTCTTTCCCAAAGATACTGAACCCAGACTTAATTTGGAAAGCCTTTTGGCGTTCTTTGGTCCCATGGTCTGAGGGCTCTTACTATTTCCTTTTATTTATTTTTTTCTAAAAAACAAGTTAAATGTAAGGTCATTGTAATGACTGGGTAGTAGGTTTGAAGTAAAGCTACCCCGATTGTTGGGATTCTGCCTTGCAATGTTATTTTGTGAGATATAATAATTCATTGCAGGATTAGGATTGATGTGCAGGAGACGGTCATTTAGATGGAGTTAGTACCAGAGATCCTTTATCTGCAATAGAGGAAAGGTGTAATAAAAACAAGAGACAGAATTTGTGAAGTCAGGTTTATAGGAAAATTGTGAAATAATTTTGCTGCTTTCTGAAATAATACCTTCAACTCAATAATATCTTCCAGATTCTTCACAGATACTAATGCGTTCATATCTCCAGTGCACTGTGGGGCTATGTGGTTTAAAATCATGTTTTGCGTTGTACAGCTAAGAAAACTGGGGTACAGGGATGTTGCAGGTTGGCTAAGATGACACTGAAAATTTGAAGGAGCCAAAAATAAAACTCTTGCCTCATAAGACCCACCTTCAGTTTTTTAACTTTTAACCACAGTATGACTTTTTTTATTTGCTTGTTTCCTGTTTGTTTTCCTGTCTCCTTCTCTGCTGTGGAAGGATTTAAAGATTACGGTGAATGAAGGAAAATATGCCCGGGAGAATACTGGTGTGTAAAATGAGATTATCTAAGAAGCAATGAAGAATGGGTTTTATCAATGGTTGAAATTACTGGTGAAATAGCAGAATTCTTTACTAGTAGATTTAAGAAGCAATAAATACAAAAATACGGTTGTCTAGATTATTTCATTCTGTTGTTATTTCTAAGGTTTCTTCCATTTTTTATAAGCATAAAACAGCATATGTTGCGGGGATGAACAGACAGCCATTTTAAAGACAAGTACGTAAAACCCAGACAAAATGCTCTAAGGTTCATTTTTTTAGGTGCTTTTTATTTTTAATACAGAAAGATGACTGAACTATGAAGACCTTCAATTTAACATCAAAAGAAAAATGCTTAACCGAATCTATTTTTGTTGCCTGGTATAGGTGTTACTGACAGTTGCCTTTTTAATTCAGACAGATATTAATGCCATAGAGGGCTCTATCTTGAACTGTAAATTTCAGCAAAGTTTCATCTGTAAATCCCTTGAGTATTGTGTATTTAATGGACAAGTAAACTGTTAAAGACATTGTGAAAAATCTAAGTAATTTCTGCCTGGATAGAAAGATCCAATTTTTCAAGAATGTTACAGAAGCTAGCATTTCAGAAATAAAGTCGTGGGATGTGGATCATACCTACATGCTGCTTCAGCATATGGAATTAAGGAAGCCGCTTCTATATTTGGTATTAATGATCCTAACTAAAGCCATAAATACTACACCAAGAAGGGGACAGATGTTCTTTCAAGATGGGTACAGATGTTCTTTATTAATTTACTGTTTTTCACACTCAGTCTTGTGAGCTAGAAGCTCAACCTTGGAAAGACTGTATGAAAAATGGAGGAGGATTGTATGAAAAATGGAGAAGATGAGGTAGTTTCTACTGTCAAATAAACTATCGTTACTGAAAACCTGAATATTTCGGAGTCAAAGCTGAATTTTAATATCTAACATTTACATTTTTGAGCTGCTGGAAGACAGTTGTGCTTAGAGTTTGGGGTGCTCTTCTGAAAGCGCCTGCCTTTTTTTTTTTTTGTTGGGTTTTTTTTTTGGTTTGTTGTTATTTTTCAATGAAACGTAGATATCGTTACCTAATGTTCAGGGACCACAGCCTCATAATCTTTATTGGTGGTATTTGTCCAGAAGCTTGTGTCCTCCGTGCAAGGCTAAAAGGCTCCGGCAGTACCAGCAGAAGGGACGTTGTCCATCGGAAGAGCCTTGCCTGCTCAGGTCCGATGGCGGGGCCGGTGCTGCGGCTGTAAAGCTGCACCTCCAGGAGCCGGGCAGGGCAGCCGTAGCCTTCGGAAATCCTTAGGAAGACCCTCAGTGGGTCCTGCCCCGCAGGAACCCAAATCCTGGGTGGCTGGATGGAAGTCAAATGAAAACTGCCTGCTTCTCGGAGAAGATCGCCGCCATCGCCTGACGGAGGGTGCCGGCCGGTGGAGAGGGAAGCGCGGCTGCGTTGTTAGTCTTTTCTCTTCGGAGATAAACGTGCAAGGCACGGCCCTGCGTGGAGCAGGAGGTGGAGGTGTGGGAGACCTACAGCACCGACTCTGGCGATGCAGGAGGAGGCTTTGCTTCTCGCCCTGCCGCGGGGCCGGAGGGGTCGGTCTGCGGTGCTGGGCCGGTCGTCTCCCTTGGCGGGGTGTGCGGGCCATGGCGCGCGCCTTCTTGTGAAACCTCGCTGCGGGCACCGACCCGGAGCGTGCGCTCACGCCTCTGGCCCGCTGCCTGCGGGCAAGAACAGCGTTCCAAAATGGCTGGTGATTTTCTGGAAATCTTCACGGGAAGCGTTTGCAGGAGAAGCAAAAGAAATAACACCAATGCAAAACATATAGACTTATTCTAACAAGAAGTGTTATTGCTAGTTTCTGCTTCTCTAAAAGAAATACTAATTTCAGATTTCACTCTCCGTCTCTGAAGATCTCGTTTTCGAAGGAGGATCTGCGATTATTCCTGCCGGTAAGACACACTCTCCCCAGAGCTTTGGGTACATTCAGGGAAGCAGCGTCTACAGAGACGGCACAACTGCTCTCCCACGGCCCTGAGCGACGATTACAAAAGGGGCCAGACAGCCCCATTCATCCGATTTTCATTTGTTTCTTTCAGCTGTTGCACCTTTAAAGATCGTTCGCCATGCCAAGAGTGATATTTCTGGGATGTGATCCAAAATTCTCCTCGTTTCTGGAGCTAGACTGAATTATAGTTAGCGAGTCACTGCTAGATAACGTGCATCAGAGGGAGCGGGGTTTGCCGCCGATTCTCTCCTTCCCCCGGCGCCTCGCTGGGGCTGCAGTGCCAGGAGACGGGAGCCATTTCCTGAGGCTCAGCCCTGCAGCGAGGTCCAGAGGAGCCAAGAGAAAGTTCCTCCCCATGAGGAGAGGCAAGCAGGGGCACAGGTTGCACGCAAAGGCTGTCCGGTCTCTGTCCTTGGAGGTTTTCAAGACCTGACTGGATGAAGGCCTGAGCAACCTGGCCCCATCTCACAACTGCTCCTGCTTTGAGCTGGGGTTGGAATGGAAACTTCCTGAGCTCCCTTGCAGCCTGAGTTGTCCTGTAATTTATTTGCTTATTCTTTTGCAAGACTGATGTATTTAATTTGAGTATACTAAAACTTCCAGATCTTTTTGTGTCCTCTCCCCACCTGCCTGTTAAATCGCTCTGCTAATTTATTTGCTATTTTATTTGTGTATTTAACCTTACGTTCCCAAAGAATACCCTTATTTTACTGAATTTCATCTGACTGATTTCTGTAGTTCATCAAATCCATTTTCAGTTCTTACCCCATTCTGGGAAGTCCCTTACTTCTGGATCCTCCCTAGAGAGCCTGAGTGCTCCTCCAAGCCACGGCATGGAGCAGATCATTGCAGATTGCCTCGGCATCTTCCAGTCCAGTTGTGCTTAAATACCGATAATTATTCTCTAAAAGAGCATTTCAACTTCTTGTGCAACCTCTGCATTTTGACTCAGGCTAGTTTGTGTATGGGGCGTGTGTCCCGTGTGTTACCACATCAGGAGTCGTGCAGTCAGTGTCCGAGTCCTGCTGTGCTGCTTCTCCCTGCTGCTGGTTTAGTCGGCCAGTTTTCCAACAAAGGAAGGAAATTTGATCTGAGATGATTGATACTGAACAACCTCATTATAAAGATCTTGAATTTTTCTTGGCCCACAGAAGCTGTCTCAGGTAACCCATGGCAGGCAATATTATGCTTTTTCTTTGTTATTCTCAATAATATATACATAGATATAGATAGACGCACATACGCGCACATATTCCTAAGTATTTATTTCAGGTGGCCAGGAGCAACATCAGGAGGTCCCATAGGCCACTAGCACCAGGGGTGGTGACTGGATTTTTAAACAACATTTCTAGTAACTTGCTGTTCCCTGCAGTTAGGCTGGCTATAACTTTCTGAATCTTCCTTTTCTCCCATCTTAAGTATTCTTTTAGCCCTTCTTTGTCCTTTCAATATCTTTTATAACTTTCTGAGGGTAATTGCTCCTAGTTTAGGTAGGTCTTTAGCACCTCCTAAAGTGCCATCGAGTGAAGTTCACTGACCTGTGCTGAATATATCAGGACTGCCTTCCACCCAGCTCCTGCTTCTTCTGCATATGCTGCCCAGGTATTCTCTTCTGTTGCTTTCTTCTCCTTAGAAAGTATATAAGTATATATATATACACCAGTATATTACTGGTTTGTGATCACTTTCAGTACAGCTACTTTCTGTCTTCAGATTGTCAACCAAGTTTTCCCTGTCTATAGGGATGAAGCCTAAAGTTCTCCGTAGCTAATTTTGTTAACCTTATGAAACACTTGTCTCCAACACAGCCCACGACCTTGAAGACCTGTATATGTACTGTCCTCCAGATTTTCCAGTAACTATAGGAGTAATTAGAAAGACTTGAAGCAGATGGAAATGTCCAAATACTTTGTAACATGATTGGCTACTGACTTTACTACAGGTATCTGAAGTAATTATGCCCTATTGTCTTCTGTCGTGGAGGGAGTTAGCGAGAACAGTAAGAAATATTATTTCTTATGTGAATGTATTTTCTTCAAATCAAGCAGGATTAACAGGAGCAGTTAAAATGTCCTTAAACAATTCTTTTTTAAAAGACAGTCATAAAGTGATGAGGAGACCGTGTCAGAACTGTGATTGCTGGGAAGGGGAGGAAGCTGGATGGGTGGAGAGCAGGTAACGTGGAGCCTCACCTCCCTCCGTCCCTCTCACACTGTTAACCAGTCACCTGTACCCTGGGTAGCAGATGGCAGGAGCTGTGCAGTGCCGGCCGTTCCCTTTCCCCCTTCCTTCGCCCCTCATGCCCATCAGAGTTGTGTCCCACAGTGACTGGACGGGGAAATCTTTTATGCATGGGACATCTATAGCTAACACAAAATGGTATCGTGATAGCAGAGTCTTGTTGCAATATTACTTGTAAGCATTTATCTTTTGGGAAGAGTAAGATAAGCACATGTTTGATACTAATCAGGCAATAGCTGATGCTATGTTTTTGCTGCTCTTTAGCCTATTACTTAAGAAAATGTTCTTTGTTAAACTCTTTTTCACAGAACCTCTGTGTCAGTGGTATTAAGTGCCCAAGTGTATTTGTGTTTATTATGGTGGAGGTGCATGCACAGATTGAATTCCTTTCCTTCTTTCTGAGGGCATATGTTTTGGGAGCTGAAAATTACAAGTGTTTGAAGCCTAATCCCAATTCTCCCGCCTACTGCCTGTTTTCTGGCCTCAGATACTCACTTAACCTTTTTCCTTTCCTTGGTTCCTTCCTCTCCAGCGCAGGCATATGCAACTTTAAGTACTTCTCCTGGGGATTTCATAATTCATTAAAAAATTTCAGCACTTTGAAGACATAAAATATGTAGATAGTAAATGCTAAATATTTTTACAGTGGTGCAAGGAAAAGGTTGGTTTCTGAATTTGAATTCATTACCTTCTGTGAAATTAATGTTCTTTCTGTACTGCATTTCAGTACCTTAGTCATTCAAACATTAATGAGCGCAGAACTGAGTAATGAGTTTTGCACTGCTGCCCTTCTGCCTGGGCATTCATACAGTCGCAGGAAATTCTTGGTCTCTGCTGGTCCGCTTGATGTATTACTGATTTAATAAATTCAGTCACCTGTGTTTAAAGATGATTTAGCTTAAGCCTAGATCCCCCAAACCTTTAATTCTGGAGGTAGGTCTGTGTGATGGGGTCAGTTCACTTGAACGGTCCTTGGAGCAGAGACCTGGACCCAGAACTTGTTTCTTGCAGGTGAGTACTCCAGATGTCTGCCTTTATGCCCTCTTCTTTCTCCAAAGAATTACAAATAATAAGGGCTTCCTTTGTTTACAGAAGGGGTTGCAGACAGCCTATCTTCTGCTGCTTTAACCTGTGAAAGAGGAAGATGAAATACATAGGTGTGAATTCCCTCAGTCAGAGAAGGGCATCACATTGAGAGCTCCTAACTCTTGGGGGGAGGGTGCTAACCCCCGCATTTGTGTTTGGGAGGAGATGAGCTGGG
>JANXJC010000064.1:14825545-14857552 GCA_027564655.1 Leptodon cayanensis | reverse complement strand
GTTTAACCCCCCCCCCCCCCCCCCAATGTGTTGTGCTGCCCTTTCTGTGTTAATCTGTAGGCTTTGCCTAGCGGAGGAGCACGCCATGTTTGCAGAGGCACTTTTGGGGAATCAGAGGTAACACTGATGGTGCTCAGAATTTTCATCACTTCTGGGACAGAGGCACACGTGCTGTGCCCACGAGAGCAAACATGGTGATCCGTATTGCAGCGTGGTATGGACGACAGCCAGTCGTTCAGGTTTCACTAAGCCTAGTATTTCAGAGGAGCTGTAGGTTTCTCCTAATTTCTGTCATACAGCTGCTTCCTCGGAGCATTTCTGCCAGAGAGGGCCGTTTTGGCTACCGAGCTTTAGAAGCTTTTAAAATGTAAATACGCCACGAACCTTTTTCCATTATTTCAAATGCCAGATATAAGGAGCTAAAAAAATTTCTCTCGCTTTAGGAATTAAAACGTAAGCAAACAATGAGGATTTGGCTGGTCCACAGAAGATTCTTACAGGGAGAAAATCATTAATTTTTCAGCCAGAAGTGTTCTATCTATGTGTGCTCAAATTTATTGTTGTCATGGTGACTAATGCATGTTACCATAACTAGGCATGAGGCTTTAACAGGTGAGAAGTTGTAACACATGGTCCTTGTTAAAAATGACTACATTCAAGCCACCCAAAACCAGGCCTCCCCCTTTTCTCTTCTCCTCCCCCCCCCCCCAGCATGAAGGGTTTTTAACTTGACATTTTTATAAAAAGATGAGGCACATGTTAGATTTTATAGAAGTTGTATTGAGATTACTTCTTACCTGTGACTGCCTCTGCATCCAGGTGTCTTTAATGTGAGTCAAATACAGTTCTCAGAGAATGGGATGAGATAGAAAAATGTGCAACAATTGTAAAAAATTACCTAATAGCGGTAATCCGCTTCTGTAGCTCATTTGACATCAACCATCTCATCCTTTCTAGAGCACTGAGAAGTGCACATCTGCGCATTTTCAGGGTTATGAAGCACTGCAAGAGCATGAGATACCGATCTTTAAGGCTCTGACCTTTATGGTTAAAAATTGTCACTGTAAAAGTATTGAATCTTTACCACTCTGGCACCTGACTTGAGATGGTTTTGTGGTTGTAAATTCTTTATCTGCAAAATGTGGAGCAAAAAAATCTTCTTTCTCAAGGTGGCTGATGCCAGAGAGAGGAAAGGCACTGGTTAAAGGCATGGGGAGGTTAGAATACTAAAACACAGGCAGTACAGCGAAAACCATGTGATAAATTGCACAGCTGTCTGATGAACTGTAAAGTTAGATGAGGAATAAATTATCTCTTGCCTTTCTACTTCATCAGAGAGATAAAAATCTCCATACATATATTGTGTCATAAAAAATACATAAGCTTAAATGTTTGATTATTTCTTATAATTGCAAATTAAATATTCAAACCAGAAAATCCTTATCCTATCATACCTATTTTTAAAAATGAAATCAAACATCATAGTTGGTCCTTCACGGCAATTTGCGAACATTTCTATACTACTTGGAAGTGGTTTAGGTGCTTATGAAGGTCCCGAATCTCAATACATCACCCATGAGTTGTTCCACACCAATTCCTCAGATTTATAACAACTGGTAATTTTTCTACCCCAGACTTGAGACTTGTCATTTCAAGTCTTCTCTAGGTCAAAGATGTTCCTACTTTGTATTTTGCCTGAAGTTAATTGCCATCATCACATCCTAGATCTCAGAATTTCAGTATCTGACTAGAGTCAGTCAACTGAGGAGCGCCTTTTCTTCCTGTAGAAGTTTTTAGGCCCAGATTTATGAAAGTATTTAGCTGTCTAAATCTTGTTTAAAAGCCTTTTTTCCCTTTAAAAAAAGAAAGGAAAGGAAATTGCATGGGGAATATGTAATAGGAATTACACTTCTAAACATCTTCATGGATCTGGGCTTTGGAGACTACCCTGGTACAACTCAGTCTAAATAGGTAATGAATACTAGCAATAGTATGGTTTAAAAGTCTAAGGAGTTTGGTAAGAAACAAAAGGAAAGGAGACCAGAAGCCACTTCTGCTGAATATTAAAAAAACCACTTACAATACAGTTACAAAAGAAAATTTTATGGCTACGTATAACATGTCTTCTTCATCCATCATAATAATTTATACCTTATGATGTTTCATTTTATGCAGCTTTTCTTAGTAGCTGCTCCCTCTACAAGACACACTGAAATACATGAAAGGTCTTCAGGTGCGGTGGTCTGTCAGGAACAGCAGAAATCCTGTATCTCTGCATTCCCTTAACCTCAGCCGTATTGCATGCTTAGATCATCCTAGAGACATGTACAGCAATCTGGTCAATTCTGCTTTGTCTAATTTAAAAGGAGTAGGTACTAGGATGATTGTATATATTTAAAGAGCAATTAATGGATACAAACGAATGGTCTCCACACAGTCCCTGTCTAAGGGTCTAGCTTTATTAGCCTGGTTGAAGATTATTTCTCATTTCCTTGTGATTATTGCTTCCTAGCTCCTTTATAAAACTGAACCAATATGAGTGGTAATCACTGTTCCTCTTGTTAACTGCCCTTCATTTGCAGACAGAAACAATGTGATTCTCCATTTTTTTAATCTTTCATGCAAAGGGGAGTCAAACTGTAAAATGATGTGCTCATTTCATTCCTTATGTACCCTGCTTAATTTGTCAGTACTGTCCGTTTTCTGCATGCGAGGAAAGTCACCTGCAGACCAGCGCAACAAAAGGGTTTGGAGCACTACCCAGGGTCGCTTACTCCATAAAAATTCATGGCCGTCCCCATGCTTCCTCAGTGGAAAGACCAGTGGTCAAAAGATGTACTTTTATAGCTTCTCTGTCCTGGATTTACTCCTGTTCCATCATAGTAACCTTTTGCTAAATGGATAGGATGTACATCCCGAGATCTGTTTCCTTACACAGAACATGCAGGAGTGTATCTTTATTAGGAAAAAAAAAAAAAAAAAAAGAACCATTTCAAGTGGTCTGTTAGCTATGGCCTTGAACAGCTTGTAAGAGACAGTTGAGCACACTGTGAGAATTTGTGATGGGTGCAATCCATCTTCTCTTGTAGTCACATACAAACTCCATTAATAAGAACGTGGATCCTTACCCCTTGTAATATGATTGAAACCTTATTTTATAAGGAGAACTCCTTCCTAGAGAAATCAAGTTCCCACTTCAGATTAAATATGATAGAAGGTTTTTATACATTAGTGGTCAGAAGGATTCATTTCTGTGGATACAGAATGCCAAAAATTGGAGCAATTGCTCCTGCTGCTTTCCTTTCAAAATTTGAGGTTGCAGTCATATGCATAGCATATCGGCAACTTAACTAGGCAAAACAGAAATTACAGTACTGTATAATTTGTGGATGTGCTAATAGTGCCAAGATGAACTAGGTTCAACTTGTTTTATGATGTTCACTTGCTTGAAGTTACCATATCGGCAGCGTAATGTTGATGTTTCCAGATTTATCTCTTGCTTTTCATTGCAGAGTTGTGCAAATGTGTGTCATTTCATTATTTTGTGACACATGAAAATGATGTACTTGTTTTGTTTACTCTGTCCTGATTTAATTAGTAGGATGTGAGAGTTTGCCAGACTTTTGAATGTCTTTGATAAGAATTTTTTCATGTGTTCTTGATGCTTAACTTCTTTTTGCTTTAAAAGTCTTAACTTCTAGCCATATTCTGTGTGAAATGCTGGTGACAAATCCTTGCCAGCTTCCACACGTATTTTAACAGTATGACATGCATGGAAAATACAGAAAGATAAGTACAGGTAAAGAAAGAAGTAGCATAATCCAAACTGAATAATCATATAGGTGAGTGTAAAATAGTTTGAGAGAGAACAAGCAGGGGAGAAAGGAGAATCGGGAAGGAGAAATCTGATCCCCAAAAGACAGAGTGGGCAAGAGTGGGGAATTCAGAGACAGATCAGACCGAACAGGGTAGGGGAGAAGTGGGGCAAGAGGGCTTGGGAAGAGAAGAAGAATCCCTCCATGGGTCTTTTTCAGTTAAAAAGTGAACTGACACTGGTTTGGCAGTGACCCTGGTGTTGAGGACATGGGCAGTGTGGGCACATGTGAACTAAAAGTAAGAGACGTCACAGTTAAAAAAATAAATAACCTCAAAATAATGAGGTTTTTTTGTATGGGCCTGCAAGGTGGAAGGAGCCCCCAAAGGCCCAGAGCTCAGTCGACGTCCGGTGAAGCTGTGTCCGAAAATACACAATGGCAGGTGAGACCCAGACCAGCACTGCCGTGTTGGGGGTGTCCCCGTACCGATGCCTGCGTTGGCTCTTTTTGGAAGAGAGAAGAGTGTCCTGCAAAGGGATTTGGCAACAAACTGCCATCCTACCCATGTTCTCTGAGGGCTTTGAGGAAAGAGGGGAGATGACAGCTCAGGAAGGCGATCACCGATATCAGTGAGACTGATGAATGTGGAAGGGCAACGTTAGTAACTCTACAATAAGACATCAAGAGAGGGTGATCAAAGTAAATACTCATAAAGAGATTAAAGAATGCCTCATATGTTTGAAGAATGTATAAGTCTTCAGATCAAAGCAAAGTCCCAGTTATTTAGCCGTTTAGGAAAGTTAGTTAGCGATAATATGTGCTGGATAATGGAAGACTTATTAACTGTGTAGAAAAGCTTGTAAAACACGCAGTGGAATCTGTGAATGGCATTTTTGTGCATCTCATGATTTTTTTTCAAATGCTCTCATCCTCATATATGTATTGTAGACAGTCATTTTTAAGGAACATTTCCGGTGCCTAATGATTTTGTTCTCAAAGCAAATAGATTTAATTAAAGTCTCATTAAACACTACAGTAGATGACTTTGGATTATAAATTAAATCATGAAGAATGTTGTAGGAGTTGTATTCACTTATTTTAGTAAAATGGCTCTAAGGGTAGAAAATAAATTATTGTTAATTGAGCACAATGGAGGGCTACATTATAGCGAATTTGCCTGCAACTTCTCTTACATCTTGAACTGTGATTTTCAGACAGGAGACTGGGGAGAGCCTTCAATTACCTTGCGACCTCCAAATGAAGCCACAGCATCAACGCCTGTGCAATATTGGCAACATCATCCAGAGAAACTCATCTTCCAGTCATGTGATTATAAAGCATTTGTAAGTGTTGATAAATTATTGGTTTGATTTGGGGTAGATATATTAATCTTAGATTTTGATAGACTGTTGGGTTTTTTCATATATAATATTTTTTCAGTCACTTTTAATGAGACATGCCACTTCCTCTGAAATACTGTAATTGTAATAAATGAGAAACAAGGATGCACAGTACTTTTTGCTATGAATTTTGTGATCTGTTGCAGTCCATGTAGCAATAGCGTTAGAGAAATGACATTATGAGTAAGTGGCTAAGTGCTGTAGAAGTGACAGTGAGAGCAAACACCCCTACTTCTCATCTGTCACAACTCCCTGTCTAGTACTTATGGAAAAATAATAAAACATAATATGGAATCCTCATGCCTACCTTAATGCTGTGTGCACAGTAGTTAAAGTAAGTGTTGCCCTGCCTGAATTTTGTACAGCTGATTTTGGGGAAGGGAGCTGAGGAAGATGGAGATCAGGGTCCTGAAGCAGTGTTTTCCATCCATGGGACAAGGGCACATTCAGACCTCTCCCAAACTGATGACTACTCGAAGTACCAGTAGCAGTCAGTTCCTTCAGGGCAGGGAGTGTTTATTTTTACCTCCTGATAGCTGTAACTGATTCCCACTTCCTATCCCTGGAGAAACGGAGCTTCCCTCTGCAGCTAAAGACAATTAGTCTTCTTTGGCTGTTATCAATACTTGTGAAGGAGAGGAAGGTCTCCTGAAGTACAGAAAGTCATATTAGAAGACTTTGGGTTTTAAATGAAAAACACTTTTCTGAAGCCTTGAGTTCCCCATCAACAGGACGGGGGGTCTGGTGCTTCTGGGGAGCTGAAGGGGTGCCTCAGCCCACCTGTTTAAACTCTGAGATTTCACCTTCCAACTTTGCTGGAAAGTGCTGTTAAAGTTGCTGAAGATGCTTTCCAGACCACCGTGTCCTCTTCGGAGGTGGCCACTTAATGAAACGAGGCTAACTTATTTTACAAAGGAAAGGGGCTCAGTAGTTGTAGTGCCTTTAGCATGATAGCTGGGGGTTAACCACTTGTCCAAGGCATGGGGTTTAGATCCTCTTCACCTGAAGGAGCTTGATTCCTCAGTCCTTTTTAGGGTAATGCTCTGTTCGCCAAACACTGGAGCATTTTGGGGGAGAGTTGGGGGCTGCTGGATCTGATTTAAAACATATCCGGAAAGGTAGGAATTAGAGACTAAGTGCAGGCGAGACAGAGTGTGGCTCCCGCTGAGGAAGGGCAGAAGGGGTGTCACAGGCCTTGAGCATGTCTGTACCTTCCATCAGACCTTTGTGGGGTAGAAAGTGCCATGAATGCAGTGATTGTCCTTGGACAGGAACTCGAACTTCTGCCTTCCTCAGCAAGTCACAGTCAAGGTCCAGCTCTCCTGCTCTCAGTCTTGCTTCTCTCCTATGCAGCACCTCAAATGGAAAACGAAGCTCAGTGACTTCTAGTTCTTTAAATATTTTTCATAGTTTTCAGTGAAGTGAACAGGTTTATCTCCAGACTGCCTCTTATCTCATTACTTGATCCAGCAGTAAATTCGTAATCAAATGTAATCTTTGTAGTAGATTGGAAGGCATGTGGATCATTAAAGAAATGAAGTTGGGATGACCAGGAATATCCAAGTTCCTGGTGATTAAGGAATCGCCAAATCAAAATATCCAAGTTGTTATTGATTAATTAAGGATTGTGCATCACTGCACTGTCTCAGCTCCCTGAGCTGTAATGACCTCAGCCTTATTGAGTAAAACTCTGGCTTGGAAGTTATAACAAGGGCAGCTTTCATTGTATGCCACATCACTCAGTTGAACTGTTGGATGTCCTCTGTGTTGCTCTTGCATGCTCTGGGTCTTTGAGAACGAACATTTCCAAAAGTACAGCAAGTCAAAGGAAAGCAAAACCCTCCTAGAATTTCAGATTTTTCTGACAACTAAATTGGAGAGTACTTCTGTGATTTGTTTGTCTATTCCACAGTCCACCATGGGAAGCATTTCTGAATGTCTGCAGCTGGGGCTTTTTGCTGTTGTGCAGATGGGACAGGAGCTGCCTGTCTCTTCTCTTTCTTCCTCTTGTTCTGCCGTGAGCTCAAAAGCACTGCTTTTTTTCCCCTGGTGCCTGACCAACTGGTAGCTTTCAAGGAAATAACAATTTGTTGTGCCATAGCCTATAAAAACATAATAAAATTAAAAAATTTAAGAAATTGATTGCATCCTTCCCAGAGAAGGCTAAGGATGCCAAAGGTGTCAGACAGCAGGATCCAGAGAAAGATACAATTCAACTGAATATGCTTTTATTTAATTTTCTAATTTCAGAGCTTGCTTTAAATTTGTTGTTCTTCTGCAAGGGCAATCTTCAGCCGTCCCATCAAATTAGTGCCCAAAGCCCTATTCATGTCAGCATCGAGCCCCCAGCTGGACTCGCAGCTGCTTGGTTTATAAATCTTTCACATCTGCAGGCCCCCAGGAATGCCCTTCATTCGTTCCTTTCTGCTTGTGCTTATCTGGTAGTGTTGGTGTTGCTCATCCTTCCATTTATAATGCCCTGTAAAGTATTTCTCACTAATCACCATGTTGGCTACTGTCTACGTTGAAATATTTATGCATTTTTTGCAGGTCAGAGACTCCTGCGGTACACAGTGTGAACTGAAGGCTTTAAAGGAAATATCTCTGTTTAGGTCAGGAGACCAGAGAGCTGAACCAGTACACTTTCTGTTCAGTTCCAGCTTGCGTTTAGCTGTAAATGAAGTTATTTTTGATAGGTTCTTACTTAAGATGAAGCTGGTTCACTGTCTGGTTGGCTCAGCTTTGGCTGCTTCCAAGGGGAGTCAGTGTGGTAGGATGAAAGGGCTCAGGCAGCGGTGGTGGGCTGCAGCATCCCCGGGGAAGAGGCTCCTGTTCTCACCCGTGGCATGACTTCTCTTCAGCTCCTGTGCTGCTCTCTTAGGGCTGAAGCCTTAAGAGAAGCCATGGCATTGCACTGCAGTGAGAATGCAAAGAGAGACAGCTCTCTGCCTGGGGAGGAGAAGATGAGGGGTGGCTTGCTGTCCTCTTGTCCCAGTTAAGCCAGACTTGCATGTGACACCACACAGAAATACAGAAACATCCCGTCTGCAGAGAGCTCCGTGAACCTGTGCACACCCGCAAATGCACACGCCTGTAGCGTCTCTAGGAGAAACGCAGAGCGCGGCTCTCGCGCAGCCCTGTTACCAGTAACAAGGCTGCTCACTGCTGGGCTGCCTGCTCTCGGGGCGCGCGAGGGATCAAGCTGCACGTGCCAGCGAGTGACATAGCGAGGAAGAGGCCGGTAGGGAAGGGGATGTGTCAGTGAGGCACTCGCTGCCTTGTGTATCCTCGGAGATGAACAGGCTCCTCCGAGAGCACGGCGGCTTTCAGCGAGCTGAGCCAGGACCCAGCACCAGTTCCCTGCTGCTTCCTCTCACCCAGCCCTCCTTCAGATCAGTAAAGGCTTCAAAATAATCATTCAGGGTCAGCCATTTCTTAGGAAGAAATAATGGTTTGAAGCAGTTTTCAGTTCAGATTTATTTCCTCTGTTTGCTGACATCGGGCTCTGCTATTTGCACATAAATTAGTTACAGATTGTGTACACAGAGGTTAACATCGCTGCTGGCCTTCATGTCCACGTGATTGCACACATAGCAATATGAGTTGGGCAGATGGCAGCTAAAAAAAGCAGATTCCCCATTTTTTAATCAAATGGCTTTTTTAAAATGGAATCTGCAGTATTTGCTTGTTGTTTGAGTGACTAAGGTGATAAACTAGAAGACTTTCAGATACCGTTTCAAAGGGCTCCATCCGCTTCAATACACTTGTTGCTGTGCATTCCTGTTTCATAGATTAACACATTGGTTTAAGTGATTTATCAGAGAACTGCAGAGTAAAAAAAGCTCTAAAGCAATGTATTAAGTTGGCTGCTAACACTATGGGTTTTTTAGGCATTTTCAGTGCATTTCTGCAGATGTTTGTCTCTTCTGGAATTTTAGTTAAATTAAGTTTAATGGTTTTTTATTTTAGTATTTAGGTTCTATGCTGGTAAAAGAGTTAAGAGGCACAGAGTCAACACAGGATGCATGTGCAAAGATGAGGGTAAGTTAGTAAACCTACTCCTTTCTCTAGCATGATAATATTAAATGGTATCAGCTTGTGATTGCTTGTACTGTGCCCTTTTTGCATTTGTAATGTTCTGCTACCCATTTGTTTTCCATTTCCCTTGCATTTACATGGGTGTTCAGTAGGAATTCTGTTCTGTATTCAAGTAATTCCAAAATTTAAAGGTAGATTTTTATTTTGCATGTTATATCTAAAAGAAAAACAAATTATGCGTTTTCTCTTGAATCTTTGAGTATGTTTCAAAGTACTTTTGCCACACTTTAAATGTGCCCATATCACATTGCTTTTATAAACAGAATTTATAGCTCATATATGATAGTCTAAACTGAATTTACTATGTGAAAGTATATACTAGTATATATATATTGACATGTTACCGAAGCCATTGTTTTTTACGTATGGTCTAATCCTACAGTCACATAATCCTACAGATGCTTTTACTCACGTGAGTATTCCCATTAATTATGAGTTACTTACATGCTGATTGAGGGATGAAAAGGGATCTAATTCAGTATCACCTGATGGTCGAAAAGCAGTTAGGTTTCCTTCAAACTGGTAAGAATATGTTTTCCTGTGGCCCTTTGGCCTGATCGTGGTTTGTAGAAAATTACAATGAGGCTCAGTCTATCTCCAAAAAACATACTGCTGCTGGAAACTCAAATCAAGCCGCAGGCCAGCTACAACATTTATTTCCAAGTGTAGTTGTAATAAGAGCGCACCTGTTCATAGAGATGGCGAACATGTCATGGTCTAGCATGATTAATCAATGAAGAATATAATTGTTTGGTAATCTACCAAACGTGTAAAATTGCTTAGATGAATGAGTGAAATCCTTTCTTCTGTGGATCATAAGTCTTTTACGGAAGATGCCTCTGAGCGCTAGATGTAGCATTCGGATCAATTAGAAAGCTGGAAGATGTGTAAAATTCATGCAGTCAGACAACTATTTCCTATTGGTTACATATCTGCAGCACACAGACTTTGTACAAGCTGTTTTAGCTAAGGGCTGGCAGTAATTCATGCTTACTAGATTGCCTGAAGATCTGTGGCTTTTCAGCTAATTACATGCTAATCATTCCTTACCTGGGCTTAAACTCCTCTAAAAAAAACCCAACAACTTGACACAGAGGGATCTACAATCACATACATGTGTTCTGGGGAATTAATTGAGGCTTGCAGCATACCATCCAGTTTTCAAACTGTCAGACTTAGCAGTTCAATTTTTTAGGCATATGCCTGTGCAGATCTTAGGGCAGAATTTGATACCATAGTAGCATGTGACAACTTCAGTAAGTTGTTTGACTGAACTAGAAAGCTTAACATCAAAAAAGTCACTCTAAATAATTTATAGCCATGGTAAGATTTTTTTTAAAGTTAATACATGTGGCAAAATTTAAGTTCTATAACTGAAAAATTAAGTGTTTGAAAACAAATTTAATTTAAAATACAGTTTTTCTATAAAAATAATGGAGTTGCACTAGTAGTCAATAGTGCCATACAGGGCACTTATGTAAACTCCATCACTGTACTATATAAATTTATTTTTTACATTCCCTTTCGAAACCATTGTGGTGTGAGAATGTTTATTTTCTGGTTTGAGAGTTTTTTATTGCAAAGAGGTTTGAGTAAAACAGTTCTTAATCAGGATTTCATCTATTCCTTCGATGTAGTCCTTTTAATCATATTCCTATTCAAGTCAGAAGCAAAAAACATTGACTTAATGGGAACAGATTATTATTTTAGCATAAGCTTCCCAGTGAGAAAAATGTATCTTTTTCCAAAACTTTCTTCTTCTGGTTGTGTTCTGAAAGTTGGTGTCTATGAATTGGGAGTCCAGGTTGTCCTAAGCCATCCTGAAGTTGTCATGTGCTGTTCATTATTGGATTTAAGTACCACTGGGTTGTCATTGAAAATGTGGCTTCTTTTATAGTTACATTTTACTTTAAATGTACTGGAAGGGACATTTCACTTACAAAAAAGAAGTGAAAACCTAGAATATATTATTTGCTTCTCAGGTACTGAATTCTGTCCAGTCTTTTTAAGAGGCAGTAAGATTTTTACACAGAGTTGGACTAACATGATAGAGCAACATTTTTAATTTTAGTATTTATTTTCTTTTCCATTTATGTATTTCAAATCTGTAACATCCTATAATCTGAAACATGTTGGGGGGAGTGCATCACATATAACCTTGTACCATGTCGAGGTCCTTCCACACGATTTTTTAATCTTTCTGGAGTCAGCCGCACAATAGTTTTTAGGGAGAATGTATGAAAATTAGGTAGCTAATTTTCCTGTCAATGTGGCTTTAGCTTCTCCATCTTTAACCTAATGACGCTCAAAAAAAGTGTTGATACTCCCTGGATGCCTTCCAGTCAGCAGAGGCACAAGGACAAAAGAAGCCTATCAGTGAAAAAAGTGTCTCAATCTTCCTTAATCATTCATAGATCCAGAGAAACAACCAAAATGACCTGTTCACGGACTGCAGATCCCTCCCTGTTAGCTGGAGACGCCTCCTCTACTTTCAGTTATTGCAGTTGATGGGTTTGGTTCTCAAGGGACATATCATGCTGATATCCCTTACATCACGCCACAGAGGCGCTTGCAGCAGCCTCCTTCCCTTATAGCTTAAGAGTGAAGGGAGATCCTAAATCTTCTATAATGTAAAAAAACCCAAACAAAACCAAAACCCCAAACCAACAAAAAAACACCTGGGAACCTCTGTCTTAATAACTACTCTTGGCTCTCCACTGTACTTCTCAGCATTGTGCAGCAGTGTGCTCCAGCAGGGCAGATGATGGATTTGTTTGGGGAAAATCATGCAGATGCAATAGATTGAGCTCAGCATGGGGGTCAAGGTTATACATGCTTTTTTTTTCCCACCCAAATCGCAGACTCTTGCAGCCATCCAAAATTATGGATATTTGGCAAGAACTGTGCCTATTAAAGGGATTATACTTTCTTTTTCCATTCACATATTTGCGCTCCAAGGATGGATTTATATTTTATGGTTTCCTATTTGTTTCCAGCTATTTTCTCTCACAAACTCCCTCTGCAGTTGACGGCCCTGTCTCCTTATCTCCACTTCCCACCTGCTGTAAACTGACCTTTGCTACTTGGAGATTAAATCTTGCTGTCCTGGCCAGAATAGATTTATTAATTATGTTTGAGAGATGCCTTCGAGAACTTAAGAGCTTTCATCCTTCTCAGCATGGAATAGGAAATATTACAAGTTCTGTTTTCAATCAGATTACTGCCTTCTCTTCAAATCACCATAGGAACATGAAACGAGAATAAAATGTGTTTACATCAAAATAAAGAAAAGGAATAAAGTTTAATTGGAGCTAGGTGGAGACTTGTTGTCTACAGTAGACCCCATCTGGCATTTACACATCTGGATTCCCTGACCAGACAGGAAGAGGACAGTTTTATACTTACTGGCATGAGCACAGCAGCAAGACAGACTCTTTCCTTGCAGTAATGTTAAATCACTGATGTTGCATACCCCAGTTGCGTAGTCTGAACCAACCAGTCATTTACTGCAGCAGTAGAGAACTTCGATTTTGTCCTTGAATCCTGCCACCTTGCTGAATATTATGTGGCACATGGGTATTACTCAAAAGGAAAAAAGAAGCAGTGGGAGGTCTTAAAGATGTTATGCACATCCACATCATGCCATCCTATGGGATGGGATCCATTTGATTCAGCATCCGTGGCATCAAATCCTCCTTCAGAGGATTGTACGTCCTTGAACTCTGTGGCTGAGAGGAGTCCAAGGTGCTGGAGGGATGCGCTGCCCTTTCAGCAGCAGATGAGTGCGTACGGATACTGCAAAAGCAAAAAACTTCTCATTCTCAAGCAGATGAGTTGCAGGTGCATCCCCAGTTCATATTAATGTTCATATTAATGATGTAGCTTGGAGGTATCCACTAATTGTAGAGAAGTAAACAGTCTGGTACCACAGGGATTACAGATGCTATCTTATTCCAAGAGGTATTAAATTACATCAGTGATGCATTTTTAAGCCTTTTGAACCGAGAAAAGTTAGTAAATCTTCGTTACAAGGCAGATTGTAGTTTCAAAATTGGCTTCAAAACTAACTGGGCAAAAGTGAACTTTGACAATATCATGCATGAGATGAAATTGAAATAAAAAGTCGAAGTGATTCACTCAAAAGGAAGTGTTTCATGAGGCTTCATAAGTAACAGGCTTATGGGTAGGATAGTAGGTGGTACCAATACGTATTTTGAAATGTGCATTTTGATGCCATTTGGAATTAATAGTTGCTACCAGTATGGGAAAATGTTCAGATTCTCTTAGTGAAGTGGATTCCCGTACATAATTGAATAGTAAAATTGCCAGCTACAGTCTTCGGATAGCTATTAAAAAACAGTATAAGACAGAATTAGCAGATTCATTTGCAAAAGTAAAAAGCCAAGATGAAATCTTGAGATTTTACAGGCTTTTAAACTTGTACTCAAAATTTATGTATGGAATTGTTAGTGACTTGGTGTAGTTGAGTAATGTCTTTTTACTGTGTATTTGCAAGATCGAGTATAATTACATATGCAGGAAAACCTACAAATGAACATGGTTTCATTTTGGCTGCTGTATGAAAGCTGAGTAATCCTGTTATAAACGTATATGTAAGTACGTGAAAGTGGTCAACATGACAAAGTAGAAATACCAGTGTATCCTGTTTCCTCTTGGCAGGAAATAAATAGATGAGATGAAAGCATTGTGAGTGTGGGCTGGATTACACCATGTGCTACAGTATATCAGGTGAATGCGTGAGCATCTTACTCGGACACCATTCTACATGTGCTCCTGAATTTCTCATTCAGCTGCTTTGTGTGTGTGTGCACAGAGATACCATGTTTTGTCCACCACAGGAGTATTCAAAAGTGTTGGATTAGTGCTCTCAGTTCTGCGCAGAACAGGGTATTGCAGTACAATCCTGTCTTGAAAGGATTAAAGGCCCTTTAGGTTATATGTTTTATATTTGCATGTATGGCCTTTTTAAAAATAAACAGCTAGTTTATATTGCTTTATTCCTAAAACAAAGTCTTCTGCCTCTTAAGCCATCATTAATTATCTTGATTTGTTAGGTACACTGCTGGGTGGATCTCAAACTCTTTGGAGTTTAGTTTATATTCTAAATAAGTGTCTAGCAGTTCTGCACAGCATTTAACTCAAAATTAAAATACAGGTGGAAATGCTTTACCCACTTAAGACAATTTGTAGTACTATACTATATAAATCTGTTTAGAGTCTGCTTGTCAGTATGGTTGTTTTTTCAGTGAAACTAAAGAAAATTCATACACAAGATCAGAAGGAGGCTTGTTTTCTCACTCTCTCCCTCTGGCACCACTGCTCTTGCACCCCTTGATGACCAGTTTCAAAAGGAGGAAGGGGGACCAGTCCTCTCCAAGGCTACGCAGGGTTTTGGCACTGTCCTGCATAATGGCAGCAGTGGGTTCAGATGCAAACTCGGAAGGGTCTTAAATCCAGACCTTTATTGTAAGAGCAAGCACTGTAGTAACTAGGCAGTTTTGCAGAAGATGCCTTCTACCTCCTTCCACTGGATGGATCTCCATTCTGGGTGCTGAGGGGAGGAAGCAGCTTCATCGCAGCAGCTGCATCAAAATACAGGAGAGGCTGCTATTCCTGATACTCTTTATTCTGAAGAAAAAGAGGCTCTATGTGAACAAATGTTACATCAGATTTAGGATGGTGATGTTTTCTTCCATCTTCCTGTGCCTGCAGTCAAGCCTGCTTTATGGTTCTTGAGTTACACATGGCGTGCCTCCACGTAGTCACCTACCTGTCCCGTAGGAAGCATTTCTGAGGTGGGACCAAAGCTCAGTCTCTGGCACGCAGACTGCAGCACTGAGACTCCTCGCTGCAGGAGCAGTGCACCTGAGGAGACAGGGCGTGCACATCTGTCCTTACGGAGATAACCAGCTGATCGGAGACAGGCGGTGGCAACGAGCCTAGAAGGCCCTTGCTGTTCATCCAGATGATTCTCCTAAAGAAGTGTATTAAAACAAAGAGCCAAAGTTGCAGTCACCAGCGACAGAGTTTGTAGGAACTATGACCAGTTCCAGGCTAGTGAGCACTTGCCCAAAGACAGGGTCCTGTCACTATGATTGCTTCTACATGAGCTAAAATCTAATCCTGCTACCATGGTATGAACATGCCTTGGAGCATTAGACCATATGTCAACATGCACATGACATCCAATGCCAGCCTTCAGCTGTGGCTCCTCTAACTTTGGCTCAGGTCCGTCTGCTTCCCGTAGAGGCACCAGATGGACAAGAATATTTCGCCATCTCATCGTGTCCTCACAGAGCTGATACGATGGCTAGAACCTGAAAAGCCCAAGGAAAGGGAATAGTAACTCCTGCATCCCACCTTCTTCGCAGATTCTGGGCAGAGATGCCCACTTGGCCTGCACAGAGGTGTGAAATGTCTGACCATGAAAGCTGTGGGACTTCATCTCAACATCCTAGAATTTAGAGCCAAAGCAGTTACAGTGCCTGAGCGAATGATATTCATATTGTAGCTCTGAAAATTCACATTGCACATCCTGGCAGCCACCTCCATTAAGAAGAAAGGAACAACAAGCGTATAGTATGAGCTCTCCATGACAATTCAGAACTGTGGAAGTCTGGAAAGTGCTTGGAAATAGTAATTACATGGTGAACTTCAGTTACTCTATCATTGGGAGTTGAGTGGGGGGGAATAGAGCTGTGTGTTTTTCATGATAATACTGTCATAATAATGAAGGATGTTATGCCACTGCCCAACTCTTTGTTGCAGTGAGGGTACAAGTGCAGAATTGTTTCCCAAAATCATGTTTCTACACTGGACTATGGTCTTCCAGAACACCTTTGCACAAATCCTGGGGTTTGTATGGTTTGCAAGCTGATAAGGGACATCTGCTGCTCCTTACCAGCTGAGACAGTTTGGCTTAATAAATTACAAATGTCCATCAGTCTCTGATTCATTTCCTAATTTGCCAGCTATAATTTAATAGTATCTCGATGAGCTATTTCACTCAGATACAGTCTTCTGGCAGTTCACGACCTTGATTAAATACTAAAGATCAGGTCTGCTCTAGACAAACCCAGGTGAGTGTGGAGCAGATAAGGAAGATAATTAAATTACAAACTACTGGTCTAGATGAAAGAGGACTGTTAGTACAACGTGGCCTTGCCAACAGGAAGCTTAACCTCTATGGCAAATGGAAAATAGTGCAAATTAGACCAAAAAGCTAAAATAAATGAACTTTGTAGCCGTGTTTGTATAGCGTCTTGGAGGAGAAGAGGAATTTTGCTTTTTGCTGCTAAGGAGGAGAGGAAGGAGATAATTATAATGATCAAAATGGGAGACAAAGAGCTCCTGAGTGTAGCTGTCAGGATAGAAAGAAAGGACAAAAGTTGGATGATTGCTGGGTTGCCAGATTATTAAAGTGATGTTGTCATATTTGTGAATATTTTGTCTGTTTATGAGCATATGCGGGGTATTTTGCTTGTTATTCTGATAGATGTAGGTACTGCAGCTTCCGTACAGTCACTGTTGTGCTTTCTGTGCATTGAAATTGAATTTTATGAAGAGGGTCATTTGAGATCTGTTATAGACACACACACACAATCACACAGAGGTATGTACTTGCTCTTCTTTTTGGCCGGGGATACCATTTCTTTCTGCACTCAGTTCAGCGACATGCAAATCAGATTAGTGTCTTCCTTCAGATTTTGTTAGATTCTTCAGGATGTTTTACCATTTAAGCTTTCATTTTTTAAAAGTGCCTATCCTTCTGGATGAAAGAAGCTTTCTCGAGGATAAATTGACTCTTGATTGTCATCTTGAGTCTCTTGTAGTTTGATGCTGAGAGATGCAACAGTCTTCTCTATTACACGGATGGGTGGGGCTCTCCTTGAAACTTTAATTAGAGGTTTTAGCCTTCATGGCAGAGACAGTAATTGCAGAACGTAGCTGGATCTGTAGCTTTGAATTTTATGCTGGCAAAAATGGAGCATCATTTGATTCTGGAAGGAACAAGATCTGATAAGGGGACTTGATTACAGTTTTTTTCTTTTAAGCTTTTGTTCATTTTGTTCTCTAGTGTTAGCATCATCTGTTTTTGACATATTTTTTTCAGATACAGTCTCTGTTTTCAAGCTTATATCGATGCTGTCTTGTTTTTCTTGAAGAATACAAAACCACCACTGCTACTTTTGTTCAGCTGTACTAAAGATCTTTCTTGGTGCCAATTCTAGACCTTTCAATGTCTTTACGCTCTCATTCTCTGTGCTGATGGTTCTTCATATTTAGCTGTAACTGAACTTACTCTTTCTTTTCAAGAAAATGTTTGATTGGTCTCTGTGATTGTTTGCAGATAGTCCCATGAGTGAGTATCAGTGTTCTCTGAACGTTATCTAATTTATTTCTCTACAGTAGCTTTGTATAGAATAGTCTAGTCTATTATTGCCTTCCACCTTAAAAGAATTCAAGTCAGCTATAAACTATTATGCCATATTTGGGGTTTTGTTTGGTTGGTTTTGGGGCTGTTTTAGTAAATTTAATCTGTAAACTAATCAACAGGTTTTTCTGCAGAGAACTTAAACCTATCCCAAATATTTGCCTAATCTGTTCAGGAGGAAATATCTTTGCTGTGTGCATCACATTGAAGGCACAGAGAAGTAGACTAGCATAAAAGAAAAAATAGCCTTATAGGAAGACATGAACTGTAAGTAGGAGAACCTGGCACAGAGGGAATGCAGAATAAGCCGCCGTGCTAATTCATGTGTAAAGCAGCTTCCAGTAGCAGCTGCACTCGAGGAAGTGCAGACGGTCAGACGTGACAAGATAACAGCGCTGGACTGACAGATTGACTGGCAGGCCTAGAGGGCTACAGGGCTACCTTGTGCCACAAATACAACTGCAAGAAGGCAAGAGTGTGAAACATTTCTAAATAACAACTAATTGCAGCAAAGAAACAGTACTATGAGAAGTACCGTGCTTACCGGTTTTTACAGCTGGGAAGAAGGGAGGGGAGGCAGCGATGAATGAGGTGTATCAGATAGATGTCTTAAACACGCATGTTTTGGGAAACCCCTGATTGCATGTCTGGGCTTTTTAAGCCTGGCAAACTTACTTCATTCTATTCCCATTGTGCTAAGAAAAAGGAGAATTTTTACCATCCTCGCAACAAACTGTAAAGCTCTTTTTAGTTTTGTAACTGCAAGGCAGCTTTTTCAAAAGCCCGGAGCATAGTCAGCTCAAGAAAAAGACAAATATTTGGATAAGTACCTTTTGTTTAACTTACTTACATATTTTGTCAGAAGAAGAGGAGAAAGAGCACTGTTCTTGCAATGCAACACAACTCTAACAACATCTTCATTTTGATTTCAGAAGTCTACAGAACAGATGAAGAAAGTACCAACCATTGTCCTGTCTGTCTCTTACAAGGGAGTCAAGTTTATTGATGCAACAAATAAGGTATGTGCAATTGTTCATTATTAGCCTTTATTTCTTACAAATAGGAATACCTATGAGGCTGGCTCTGTAAGAGCACCAGGCCAGAGAGGGGACAGTTGCACTTTGTGTTTTCCTCTCTTTTTCCTCTTCTCTCCAAAATGGGTGTAATCTCATTGTCATTCTCCAGAAACTCAGTCTGGAGGACAAGTGAAGCAGCTTTAATGGCTCATTTAATGGCTCATGGAACATTGTGTCCAACCTTCTGCCATTAAAAGGCAAGCTTATCACAAAAGGCATTTGGCAGGGAGCCTCCGTCGAATCCTTTACCGTGTTCTTCCCTATACAGTTCCTTAAATATGCAGGAAAAAAAAAATATTTTTGTTCATTAATATAATTTTGGGGGAAAAAAAAAAGATGTCTTAATGAAGAATAAAGATGCAGGGTTTTATAGAGGGCCAGCCATTGTAAGAATAAGAAACATGAGCCGTGAATGTCCTTTTCAAATGTCAGAGCCTCTCTGAGGGCTGCTTTCCTGGTACTAGCCATTTGACTCCCTGAACTGCAGCAGCTTCTTAACAGTTGTTATTCCATATTTTTTCATCTTCCTGTGTGGCAATGCCCCTGTGCTTTGTTTCTTACATTTTAAAATACATCCAACATCTTTTAAAAAAGAAAAAGGCAGAAATTGAGAGATCAGAGAACTCAGTGATGGATAGAGCAATGGGTTATTGCTTAGCCAAAGTAAAATGTACAAGCTCTGTAAGCAGGAGTAAAGTAATGCATGAATTTCTCTTCTTCAGATGTCTAAAATGGCAAGAAAATGCAATCCATACTGATGGTTGCGTATGAATAGAAAAGAAATTATCTTTTCTGTTATGTGACTAAAACTCACTAAGCAATATAAAAAATAAGTCTGACACCCCAGCTACCTGACCGGGTTAATAATGTATATAACGGCTTTGTGTTGCTGAACATTCAGATCACACGATACATCTAGCCCAGTATCTGTCAAACTTGCCAGATCCGTCAGTTTTTAAAAGCGTTTAACTAGAACTGGGGTTTAGGTGAAGGAACAAAAGCAGATTTACGAACTTCTGCTAGAGTTTGGAAGCCATATCTAGGATTAGAAGATGGCATGAAAGAAAAAGAGAGGTGAAATTACTGTTAGGTCAAGTCTGGCATATTTGCCGGAGCAGAGAGGCCAGGGATTCCTGTCAGCTCCTTTTTCTTCCATTGATTTAAAATTGAGCGTCTACAACCCTCATTTCCTTTATGTTCTCTGATGTGCAGGGCATAAATCAGGACATTGTAACGCTATTGACTCTAACTTGGATAAGGCCGTTTTCAGCTCTTAAATCTCCTCCGTAGTGTAGAGGATGTAACTGCAATGTCCTTAGGTTTACCAAAAAATCAGGAGAACAAAAGGAGCTTGCTTACTTACATTACTATCTCTTTGCACAGTACATAGAACCTTCCGTAGGATGGAAACTTGAAAGAAGTTTGGAAAATTGCATTAGGTGGCTCTAGACCAGTCCCACTGAAATCTTGTGCCTAATAGTGCGATAGATGTATTTGATGGAGGTAAATAATGCCACAGTCCTGTGTTTTGTCTCAAGTGGTAGATTGCTTTCTCTCCAGTTCAAAATCTGCACTGCCTTTCCCTTCTGTAAAAACCAGGTAATAGCCTGCAACTCTCCCAGGAGCGTTGTTATCATCCTGGTCCACAGTGTGCTGTACCCAATTCCTTCAAGACCCAAAACAGATTAGCACTAAGGTGAGATCCTATTCAGACTTGTACCGCTTCCATACGAGCTTATAGTTGACAGCGCTGGGCACCACTTAGCAATAAATGCATACTTTTTAATGACAAAAATAGTTACCAGTTATGTGCTTGAAAACTCAGCTCTCATGGCTGTTCATCCTTTTCCTTTATGCCACCAAGCTAAGAATTTGTATTCCGAGTCGTAGCAGGCAAAGCTTCAGGTGACAAAGGGGCCCTGACCTCATTCCACGACAGCTATTTCAGTGGCGCCTTGAAGCTTGGCATGACACCACTTTGACATGACACCATTTCTTTGCGAGTGAGGCCAGAAAGAAATTGCTGCTTAGGAAAAAGCAGGCTTGCAGAATTTTCTCGTGGGTCACAGCTAACCCTAACTTCTGGGTGGTTTCTGCCAGGAGGGGGATTGCCTGACAGGAGGTAGGCGAGCAAAAGGAAGGCTGCTGAGCAAAAACCTGATCTCTCCGAGGTATTTCCTTGGCAGAACCAGAGCCGACTTTCAGCTTCCCTGCTTTTCGAGAAGCGCCGGAGGTTTCTCTTGCCAAACGGAGTGACAGTTTTTAGAATGACGCCTGTACAGTGTCGGTCAAAGCCTGAGGAGCGTACTCAGAGCAGCGAGCTGGTTCACAGCCTTGTCATTTCCACAGAATAAGACCAGTAGTGACCCCAGGAAACAGTAAACGCGTGCACTGAAAACATGTTTAATTTTGAAAGGCGATCACAGAGGATATCCTATAGAAGCTAGGGAAAAAGCTCAATTTCACTGCTAATTTTCATCCAGAAGATTTATTTTTGGTATAGCTTATTTTATTCAAAACAAACATGATATGGATACGTATCCAAACTTCACTTGGTTTAAAGTTAAAACATTAAAATAATCTTTGACTAAAGTGAGTTTTTACTAAAGCGCAAAGCCCTGTGCCAACCCCAGGTCACCTCGGAAAAGTTTCAGCATAGCAGAGCTCTCTTCACGTACCCTGCGTAACTTCAGCTGATTACTTTGTGGCTCATGATTTGGCATAAATATTTCACATGATTTTAAGACCTTCCGAGCTTTAATTCTTTCTGCCTTCTAAACTACAATGTTGCCAGTACAACATCAATGACAGTGTATTACAAGTATATCTGTGGCTATCTAAATAAATCCCTGGGTTTCGTATAATTGTAATTCTCACCAAAATCTTTATTGAGGGTAAAAGTTATCAATTTGAGAACAAAGCAAATAAAATGCTTAAAGTAACATTAAAAGCCAGTGATTGTTAAGCAGAGCTTATACGTGTCATTATAAATTGGCATATATTGAAGCATAAGTACTGGTTTTGTCATTTTTATGAATAATGCATTAAAGAGAAATAATCAAGTATGCTGCAACAATTTAAGATTAAGAGGATTATTTCATTTCTTCAGTAACGGTTTCCTTATCTCATTTTTTCCATAATTTGAAATTTGGAATGCTTTTTATTAAGATTTTTCCTAAGCCATGATTTCTTCAATTAGATATATTAATGTGTCTTTTCGAAAACTTGACACCTACATGCAAGGGGGGGAAGGTTGCCACTTAGCAAATGAAAGAAGATATGGCAAAGCACCTTCAGTGACTTAGTTGCATATATTTCCTGTTCCTTAAAAAAAAAAAAAAAAAAAAAAAAAAAAAAGACAGGGAGGAGGGGAGTTGGGAAGGAAAAGAGAGGGGTGAGGGAAAACCACAGCTGCTCAGAGATTGTTTTAACTTGGACAGATGCCACTGAGGCAGCAGCAAACGGTGGCTCGGCGAGGGACCAGGACACTACAGGTGTCCCACGTTCTGTGGTGCAATAGCGATGTCACGCTGCAGCAGGCTTGTTCACTTTGGGGTTTTGTGGAAAAGCCAGAGCTACAGCCAGCAGGGCCACAATTCTGAAAAGCGTATAAACTAACGGCTAAGTAAATGCCTATTCAATAAATCCTCCTTCTGTTTCAGTAAATCATTGGAAATGCATGTGTTGCTGAAGCAAGGCCTAATCATAAGCCGCTCTGCAGTATCTTCTTCTCTGGCTTCATGGTTCCTTTGGCCTGAACACAATAATTACATATCAGCAATTTATGTAATGAATATTCATAGTTTTCTCCAAAGCTTTAAGACAGCTTTTTTCTATTTCATCGGACAGCCATGCCCCACCTCTATCTCAATAGTGTGCTATAGCTTACATTGGCTGTTGCAAGTAGTGTTGCTCGGTGCATGAATGGTTTAATTTTTCTACATCTCTCTTACAGGATGCTGTTGTCAGTAAATGGAGAAAAGTTGCCACATCCTCCTGTAGTTATCATTTTACTAAGCAGAAGCCTTTCAAGAGCTCAGGGTTTCAGTTATAAGTGATGTTTAGTGGTTTGTTTTTTTCCTCTTGAAAAAGTATAGCTGAAATTTGTCAAACCAGCAAGTGCAAAAACCTGCATATTGAGCCTGTTGGGTTTCACCAGATCCTGCCCGTCAGTAGACTGAACCAGTGTCGTGTAGTGATCATTATACAGAAAACCAGCAGCACCATAAGATGCTCGTGTAGTGCTTTGAGACTGTATTTACAGCTGTATGCCAGGAATGGTGTCCCTTTGTTACAGGACACTGACTAAACCGTACAGAATTCAGGCAGACTTATAGGGAAGATACTAGAACATAATTGTTTCCGACCAGATTATTGGCAATTTTAGGCATCATTGGAGAGGGTCAAAATTCCAGTGACCTCTGTAATATCACACATGGGGTGTGCTGAATCTCGTCTTATTAAGAAACTTCTGAAATACTTCAGCACAGCAAAATGCAAATCTAAACCCACACCTTTTACGGCTCTTTTACATTTAATTCCTAAATTGATTGAAAATATTTTTTTTAAACAGAATATTATTGCTGAACATGAAATCCGTAACATTTCCTGCGCTGCACAAGACCCTGAAGACCTTTCTACATTTGCGTACATCACTAAAGACTTGAAGACCAATCACCACTACTGCCATGTATTCACTGCGTTTGATGTGGTCAGTTTACAGAATATACTTCATTTAATGGTTCTTTGTAACAGTAATACATCTTTAATTCTGTTAAAACATTTTCAGGGTATATGGTGATTAATGGAAGGTGTCATTCATTTACCGCATGAACAGACTAATCTACTATGGGATAGTAAAAGGACATTTCTGGAGAAGAGCAAAGATTTTCTTTGAAATTATCTCATTTCCCATCTGAAATAACTCACCTCGGTAATCTCAGCTGTTGGCTGTAAACTTAGGGAGTAGCTTTTCATACAAGTCTTGACAAGTAATTCTTCTAAGGGAAGCTGTAGCCTTCCAAGAAGTTTGCCCACCCATTCTGAAATCTCAGTGCGCACCAGATGATAAGCAAATCAGAACTGGATCGAAGGGCACGATCCGTCCCGCCAAGAGGTAGGGTCAGGAGCGAACTCGAAGCGGGTTTGCGGGGCAGCCTGCGTTTGTGACCGCGCCGTAGCGCCTGTGCAGTCCGGGAAGGACGGGCTGGGGGACGTCCAGCCTTTTGGCTTCGTCCCATGCCAGCCACCGAGGGTTGGCCGCCGTTGTGGTCAACGCCACAGCTCCGTTGTGCTCAGCCCGCTGAGCCCGGGCACGTCCCACCTGCGTGCAGCGGCTGTGGGCTGCGTTTTGGACCAGAGCTCAGGTGTTACCACCGTAAGGGATTTCTTCAGCTGTCTTACCCTGCTGCTCCATGACGGTCGGTGTTGCAGCCCTCAGCTGGATCAGTCCCAATAACGCAAATGTCTCTCTAAATATTGTTTAGCCTTTTTTGACATTATATTGAATAAACTGGAAAAACTGAAGCTTCCTCTGCAAATGCGTAGAGACTGTATGAAGAGTTTTGTATTTACTTTAACCAGAGACCCAAACCACTTGCAGAGAGCAGGTAGCTGGTTATATATCTCGAGGCCCTAGGACTATTTGGCTACCACACTGAATCTGAAAGATTAGAAACGTCTGTGAAAACAGAGGTCTGCGCGTTGTCCTTTCTGTGGTCCTGTGTGAGAGGTTAGCCTGGTAACCGTCAACAGATTTTTATTAATTAGTTTTTATTATTTATTTTTATTAATTGTTTTTTATTTTATATTCTTTATTTTTGTTTTGTATTTTTAATTAATTTCGTTATTTATTAATAAAAATAAAATTATTTATTCTTTTTATTATTCATTATTATTTGTTATTGTTATTTCTTATTTATTATTATTTGTTTTTAGTCTTTTATTAGATATTAAATTATTTTTATTTAACTACTTTTCCATTTTTTATTTAATTATTTTTATTCTTTTTTAATTGTTATTTATTCTTTTTTATTATTTGTTATTTATTATTCTTTGTTATTCATGTTATTTATTGTTGTCTGTTGTTCTTTGTTATTTTTTTATTTGTTGTTCGTTCTTTTTTGTTTGTTGTTCTTTGTTCTCTGTTGTTCGTTGTTTGTTCTCTGTTCTTTATTATTTGTTCTTTTTTGCTGTTATTTGTTGTTATTCTTGTTTTGCTGTTATTTGTTATTCTTTGTTGCTAGTTGTTTATTCTTATTTGTTGTTATTTGTTCTTTTTTGCTGCTATTTGTTGTTATTATTTTTATTTGGGTTTTTTTGCTGTTATTTGTTGGGGGTTTTTGCTGTTATTTGTTATTTGCTGTTATTTGTTTTTTTACTGTTATTTGTTGTTCTTTGTTGTTATTTTTATTTGTTCTTAGTTGTTATTTTTATTTGTTATTTGTTCTTTTTCTGCTGTTATTTGTTGTTCTTTTTTTGCTGTTATTTGTTGTTCTTTGTTGCTAGTTGTTTGTTCTTATTTGTTCTTATTTGTTATTGTTATTTGTTGCTATTTGTTCTTTGTTGTTATTTGTTGTTATTTTTGTTTGTTATTTGTTGCTATTCTTTGTTGTTATTTGTTGTTATTAGTTGTTATTGTTACTTGTTGGTGGGTGTTACTTGTTGGTGGGTGTTACTTGTTGGTGGGTGTTACTTGTTGGTGGGTGTTACTTGTCGTTATTACTTGTTATTTGTCGTTTGTTCTTATTTGTTCTTTTTTATTTGTTCGTGGGTGTTATTTGTCGTTATTACTTGTTATTTGTCATTATTTTATTCCTTGTTGTTGTTAGGTGGTCCTTCTGTTCTGCTCTCCTCTCTATCATGTCAGCAGGAGTTCTAGCTTAACAAGTAATGCAGATACAGAATTTGAGGACATTTTATTTTAACAGCACCTTTACCTTTCCAAAAAGATTGCCTTTATTTGGAAAATAGCAAATTAATGCTTCAATTCTTACTTCCTTGTTCCAATCTTCTTGCCTAAAAATCTCAAAAATTTAGCAGAAGTCCTTATAGGTCCTGTTATTTTGGTGGAAAATGACTAAGTTCTTCCTGTATTTATGCTTCTCAGATGGTGATGGACAGACTACTAGTGTTTCAAAAAATCATGGACACATGTCAATTAATCAGTCATTCTGTTTTCAGCTAAATTTGGTGAAATGAGTAGTGGCTCTAACTTTTAGGACTGAGAGGGCTTACTGTCCAAAACTTTCATGAGTACTTACCCTTTGAGTTAAGCACAAGAGGAATTGGAGATGCTATTAAAACTTTAAAATCATTCAAGAAAAAATTATTTTAATATGATATAATGTGTATGAATTTTTGAAACATGCTTACATGAATCTAAGTTTAAAAAAAAGAGCTGTCTGAATTGAGGCAGCTGTTTGGGACTGGGGAAAGAGTCAACATTGCAGAGCAATAGCATGTAGGAGAGTTAAAATAACAAGATGTACAGGAAGGTGGGTTAGGAGGAATTTTAGTGTTTTGGTACAGTGCTTCTGTTGTTGAAATTCTCTGCTGACATTCTAGTGTCTACAGGGAGTAGAAAAAACTTCAAAATTGTGTTAAAAATAGACTATGGTCAACAAGATGTTACATTATATAGATTTTAGCGATAAGTGAATCAACTGAAATTAGACTGATTGAGTGAGGTTATTATTTCTCCTCATCCATTTAAATACTTCTTAATGGTTTCAAAGTACTGCAGTTCCATTTATAGGTTTAATAATCAAGCACAAACATAGACCCAGGTAGAGCAGATGAAATTCATTTTCTCCTTGCTTGGCAAGGAAAGAATAGTGATCCAGGAATAATTGCAACATTTTGCTCACTTCCCATACCTTAGGAGGAGCATTTAATACCCCAAGCACTTTAAATGGCTATTTTAAGCAATACAGAAATTTTAATGTCTAACTGTCTTAACTTAGTTTTCTCCTGCAACATAATCGGGGGGGAGGGGGTGTTACCTACTCAAATATTCTCTTTTTATGTTGTTTTATTTCTCAGGATCTATCTGATGCAAGTACAAGCTCCATAAAAAATAGCTAGGTATTCAGAATGCAAGCACACAGTAAATTAAATTTTCTATTTAAACTCTAAGCCATATATTAGCCTGATTTTCCAGTATGCTAATAGAAACAATCCTACCCCTTTGTCAATGGATAGAAGTCCAATAACATCAAGAAAAATAAGGTTTAAAATGGTAGAAATCCACATTAAGGTATAAAAACCATGCATCTTAAATCATATCTATTATGGTAATACAATACATGCAATGGAATGAAGAAATTTCACCCTTTTAAGTCCTTCAGTTCCTCAGAAAATGTGGGCAAGAACAATTTCTTTGCAGATAGGAAAGCATTTTAGTGTAGTGACATGTCAGCTACCAGCATTGATACTGATACTATTTAGGAGTGACTGTACATGTAACTTGTCTACTCAGAGTTAAAATTCTACAATCCAAATTTCAAAAACATCAGACTTGATTAAAGAATATTGAAGGGGACCAGGTTTGGGGGAAGAAGAGGATTCATTGCTCAATATTTGATATCTACTTCACTCTCATTCACTTATAAACCAGCCCTAAAACTACCAGCGAAGGATTCCTCTGGAGAAACAAACCATAACAGTTCCTATACCGAATTCCGGTTCATATGTGGGAGACATCCAAAGTAATTTCCATCAGATATTCTTTCATTGCCCAATGCACCTATGAATAGAAGACAACCAGCATAAATTGGAACAATTTCTGCTCTGGCTCGTGCCAAGGATTAGACTGGTGCTCTGCATAACACAAAGACGTTTTTCTTTTCTGTATTCTTTTGTCCTTCATTGCATAGACTTAAGCTGGATCAGAATTGGAAACTGCTAGTATACAAACTTAGCAGAGAAGAAAAAGCATGCGTTCAGGTTTCCAAGTTCTGTTCATTGCCTTCTTCCAGGGGATTAGGGGACTTCTTTCTCTCTGTTCCTATGATCATCCAGGTACAACCAGTGTGGCATCCCCATGTCTCCAGAACAGAAAATGTCTTTCCTTTGCAGTACCCCAAGACAGCATGCCCAGGCAGCCCCCTCTCTCTCCATTTAGGTGGAATGTGTAAAACCATTTCAGTTGCTCCTGGCAAACTTCTTGAGGTGGAGCACACTTTGGTACAAGGAGCTTTCGGCTCATGAGCAAACGAATCGCTCCTCTCTCATCTACATCGATGGCTTTTGCAACAGCATGAAGACCTGTTGAAGACCTGTTTCCATCCTCCCGTTGCATACAAGATCTCTTTCTGTGCTGTATTAAAAGAGAGGGATGGATTCAGGAGAGTTTGACCATCCACGATTGCTTTAAATCCCAAATGAGAAAGGATCAAGAATTTAAGTTGCCAGAGTACCTGATCATGAAAGCCTCACGCAGCCCAGGAGTCCACAGCCATCGCAAGCAAATGCCAACCGTATTGGTCTCATCACGCCCGCTCTGGCGAGCTGAGCTTTCTTCCCCTCGAATGCACAAAGGCTGACACGGTGGAAAGTGCAGACAAATGCCCTTTCTAGATCCACCCAAAAGTAAAAGATCTGTGGTCTGGAAGGATAAAGCATATGTGTACTTAACACTGTTAATGTATAGACATGCCAGCCCTGCATTGCTCATAACTCCCACTACTAGCAAGTAACCTTCCCTTCTTGTCAGGCTTTTATAGTAGAATTCCTCTACATTTGGCCTTGAAGACTCTAGTACGACTAAACAGTAGGCAACTGATTTCATCCCAAGGGATGGATATTTGAACTGGGTTGGGATTTTTCAGGTTTTTCAAATAAAGATTCCATATACTCTGTTCTGCTCAATTTTGCCAACTGCCATTTTAAGTTCGGTACCTTGAACACAGGGTGTCCTCATTGACATTCCTACATATCCGATGTGATGGGCAGCTCACACTAATCATCTGCGGAACTCCAAAGGAAGCTTCTTCAGTAAATTCAATCTTCAATAAAGATCAGATTTGTCATTGATCTTAAAGAAGAAGAAAAAAAAAAATCATTGATCTTAAAGAAGAAGAAAAAAAAAAAATCTTCACCTAAAAGCAAAAACCCATAAAATCCTCATTACATCAAAAGTGCTAGCCCAAAAAGGCAAAATGTTAGTTTTTCCAAAAATTCCTTTGCAAGTGACATTTTCAGTTTTTATAGCTCAGAAGACAGAGATCTTATTCTCTTTCTTAAAATATTCTTGAAGCCTCAACATAACTTTATAGAAGCATTAAAATGCAATGAAGAAGCAGTGCCTGCTGCAACTTAACACAGTAAAAGTCAGTTAAAATGTAAGAAAACTATTAGCTATTGTAATAGGTTGGCTGAGTTAAAGCAGCTGAAGAATCCTGACTCAGGCTCGCACTGGGGCATTGAATTGTAACATCACATGGCAAACAAGGCAATTGAATTCAATTTCTCATCTCCCACAAATTGTTGCTTAAAAGGCATTAGCTTACTCACGTGCCTTCTCTGCTGTGCCAAGCAATTGTAGCAGCCGCAGAAGCACCGTGGTCCTAAAAGTTTTGCCGCCGCTCTGCTCTGCGGAGCTTGGCGGGATGCTGTAAGGGCCAATGTCTTCTACAACGAGCACAGGGTCTACAACTTTTGTGCTAAGCGTCTTTCGGGGAGGCAGACCTGTTTCCTTCCTTTTATGACACATGTAAAAAATTCAAATAACCTCCTCACTCTCTCAGAAGAAATTCCACAATGGATTTTGTGGTTTTGGTTTTCCACCCCCATCCCCAAGGAAATCCTTCTCTTACCTCTCTGGTATAGCCCCTGCAAGAATCCGTACCAACTCTAATCCTCATAATCCTCTCCCAGTACAACAGGTGAGAGATTCTTCAAACCAAACTTATTTACTGCTCTTTTTTTCAAAATACAGTTTTTCAGATAGCTTTTTTAAATTTTACAAGGTACAATTTTAAAGCCCTCCTTGCCTCCATTTGCAGACTTCTTTTCCTCAAGGCTCTACCACAGTACACAATGTCTGAAATTTATGTACATGTTACGGTTCAGTTTACATTTTGAATATTGAACAGAAAGGTGAATGTTCTGTTTTATTTGCTATATTTCAAATATTTATTAACCACAGAAACAGTTACGTGTTTCCCATGGCTTTCAGGCTCCAGGCAGGCCTATTTTTTCATTTTACAGACTCAAAAGAAAACAAATCATAGCGACTTCTGACAAGATGCAGGACCCAGACTAGATTTATGGCTCAGCATGGCAAACTTTCTGCTTGTCTCCACTCTTATCTCAGAGCTTTTTCAGGCCTCTCAGTGACCCTTTTGTACACCACATTGGATGGTGCATTTTTTCAGTCCCACTAGTATTACAGTCTGGTTTTTCTCCAAGTCGTTACTACACCCTGTCCTGTTGATGTATTCCTTAGCAATAATAATATCCACTGTAGACAATCCCATGATGATACAGTACACTATCTTACTGTCACGACAGCTGATTAAGCTGTCTTTAGAATAATATTCTTGTCCTACTCATAGCCATACTCCATTTCAAATAATATTATTCTGTACGTTTTTAACAACTATACTCTGTTGGTCTTAATTCCATAGCCAGCTTTCTGCTAAAAGGCAGGGCACTTCATAACAGTCGCTTTAGTCTTTCATTTATTACTCTGGCAAACTGCATCCTCAGTGTTTCTCGGTCCTGGCCAGTTCCCTTAAGTTAAAGGGGAGGCAAGCGGGAGATGACTGCTATCAAATCAGGCAGACATTTTTATTTGGGAAGCTATGAAACTTTGGCTAGCTTGCTGTTGTGACTGCAGTCGTAACAGCTGAGAGCATATCCCAGTGGAGGAGTATAATTGTTTTCTGTCTGACCTAACAAAAGACCAGACCTGGCACCTTTATAAGAAGCTCTTCTAACGAGCTAAAAGTGCTGAATTTAGCCTATGCTATCTCAGTATACATGTGTGATAACAAAGGGAGGGAATTTCTTCATGACTACAGTGAAGTTACAGTGTAGGGCATGAAATAAAACGCTTAACCTTTTAACTGTGTTTTAAGGATGGAAGGGCAGAAAGTGTCCTTCCAAGTGTCCTACATTGCTTTCTGGCTTATTGCAAACTCAACAATTAGACTTGACTAGCTAAAGAGACATCTCATTTAAAATTACATCGGAAACATGGAAATTTTAAGGGATCACCTAGTTTCAAAGTAATGCAGGGTTGCTTCCAACTATGGGCTACAGAGGTTGAGGAAGCAGAGGGTAACTTCCAAATTACAGCAAAGATTTATGAATTATTCTGAGGAGACTGTAGGACGCAAGGAGGCAAGCCTGCAGGCTTGCGTTTGCTCTGCAGGGCTTCAAGACATTATTGCAAAATTAGTAGCCTACAAATAGGCTTTAGTAGGAACCTAGAAATAAATACACCAAAACAAACCCACAAACCTGAAGAAAAACTACCATCAGGATTCACTTGCAGTTTAGACAAGGTCAAATTTGAAACTCGGAGCTGCTTTTTTAGAGATGTAAACTGTACTGAAAAAATATTTATACCGACCCCCTGGTTCCTCATTCATGCTTTATAAACCTTTCAACAGGTTTTCTTCCACATATGTAATGAGAACTTAAAATATTCTACCTATACCACCAAACTGGTCTTAGTCTTAAGAGCCTGACTTCTTTGGAGATACACACTAACCCCCCTGCCCCCACTTACAAGAGTCTTCTGATGTGCTGGTTTAAGCTCAAACATTTCTACTTCTCGAAAATAAAAGCGCGAGGAGGTTTACCCGGCACTGGAAACGTGCATCCGAAGCGGAGCGCTGACTTTCCCGCACGCATAGGTGCCCTGCATCTGTGAAGCGGAGCGCGCGGTTGCGACATTGGCTTTTTGTCCGTTTGGAAGCATCGCACCAATGCTGCATCCGCTTCCCGGGCTGTTCGGTGGGAGCACAGGGCACCCCCAGGCGCACGCGTGGGGCTGCCAGCTCCGGAGGAGGACGGGTCAGCCGAGGAGTTCTGAAAGAGAGAAACAGAGCCAGGCTGAAGGTCAGATGGGTGCGACAGTGCAAGATGGGTGGGAGCTGGGGAGCAGCAGGTACAGGGTGAGCGGGGGGGGGGGGGGGGTTAATGTACTTGTT
>JANXJC010000064.1:14806843-14825445 GCA_027564655.1 Leptodon cayanensis | reverse complement strand
CCCCCCCCCCACAATGTACTTGTTCTAAAAAGAGATGACACACACTCACCCACTCCTGGTTTCATGTTTAGCAAGACAATGTTTTTCAAGGTTTTTAGAAGTAATTACTTTTAGTAGAATAGATTACATTTAGATTGGTTTTCATCAATGAGAAATCAAGCGACAGATGTAAATATTGCAGAGGCTTAGGAAGTTATTACCAGGGTGATTTTAATTATTTACATTAGAAATCACTTCTGTAGACAGTACTACCCCACTTCACGTACTGACGATACTTCAACCTCACTCCAATTTTAACTGTTTCTGTTTTTTTTCCAGAATTTAGCTTACGAAATCATTCTTACACTAGGACAAGCATTTGAGGTGGCCTATCAGCTTGCACTACAAGCACGAAAAGGGGGCCATTCTTCAACCCTCCCAGAAAGCTTTGAAAACAAACCCTCCAAACCTATTCCCAAACCACGTGTTAGTATTCGGAAGTCAGTGGTAAGTAGAAGGTAGTCATGCATGCAAAAAAAATGAAATTCAGCAAAAAAAAGTGAAATTCAGCAAAAAAAATGAAATTCAGCTATACAGTTAAGAGTTGATACACTAGAAGCTGTATAAATAAATATACCTCTCGAGTCAGAAACGCTCCGTGTCTCAGTCATGCCACCTCTGCTCATCAGCCGGTACAAGTTGTGTCTCTGCAGCGCGGGCAGCCATTTCGAACAACTGCTCATTTCAGATTCCTCCAGTTTAAGATGTTGCTTGGCTAGTGTTGTGCATATATCTTTTATAGTAATTGCAGAGCTTTAATTGATTTAATTGATTTTAATTGAAAACTAAGTCCAGTTTTTAAGTGCTGAGGATCACAGCCAATGCAGACCTCTAAAACTCTGCGGTTCCATGGACTTTCCTGATCTCCTGTCAAGAAATAAAATCCCCCCCAAACTTCTTTGGTACACAATCACTGCATATGTATCCTAATCAAATTACAAATCCAAATCAATTTACAATTGTCTTGTCAGACCAAGCAACTTCTTTTCTTACCTCCCTTTTTTTTTTCTGACCCTCAGCAGACCCTCCTGTTCTAAAACTGGGATTCAATATTTTCTTTGGAATCCCAAACGCCTGAGAATCCAAGCTCATTGGAACCTACTCGAAGTGCATAGGTGACAGAGAAATACTCTTATGGTAGAGCTTTTTAAAAAAATTGTGAAAACTATTTTAAAACAAGTGATCTGGGAGGGAAAGGGGAAAAATGACTGCACACTGTATTATATTCACTGGCTATAAAGTGAGAGCCATACTCTGTGATATTTAATTCTTGGATGAGAGGAAGGGGAAAAAAAAATGTATGACTGTACACTTTGTCATCCATTGCCACAGAATCTTCCTCCATAAAATTTTAAGCAAGAACATTTCCTGATGCCATCGTCTGTCGCGGTAGCAAAAGGACTTCGTAGGATCAAGGATGGCTTTAACGAACTATGATGCCCTGTAGCTTGGGGGTGGACACAGCTCTGATCTAAACAGCAAAAAGAGGGCAACCGTGGGTACGTGGGAGCGTAGACCACCGCACTCGCTGCTGTAGGACTTTGTCGATACAGGATGTGTTCTGTGTTCTATTCCTTTAAAGAAAAAACTTCTGCTAGCAGTGCTGTGCCCAGAGATGGTAACCCGTCTGTATGTTTGCGTTTGTCTTAAAGCAGATAGATCCCTCTGAACAAAAGACTCTGGCGAACCTACCGTGGATTGTTGAACCTGGACAAGAAGCCAAAAGAGGCATTAATACCAAGTATGAAACTACAATTTTCTGATACAAAACTGTCCCCCCGTTCCTTGTTGTGCCTTGCACGCCAAGCAGTCACAGCACAGCCTTTCCTTTATGGCAACGTTTCAATCCAGCAGAGAGGAAGACTGCACTGTATATGAGTGGCCTTGTAACTAACAAAAAAGGCTGACGGTCATTTCTGGTGATGTTCTTCTTCTTGCAGCACTGACAGAAGAATGACACTATATGAAGACTTTTCAAATTACAGTCCACAAGAGGAGTGAGAAACCTTATTTTTCACGCAGTTCTCCCTTGTGACTCTGCCACAGTGCTTTCTTTGATTTCTTATTTTAGAATTCTACTTTTTAAGAAAAACAAAAGGTCTCTAAACTAACACTAATGCTGCCTATGAGTAGAATATTTGATTGGTTTTTTATTTAAATCTTGGCAGTTTTTAATTGAAGTAGAACCAGAATTAATAGAGTATTTGTGAAACCACTGAATTCATTAATAATTACTGTGTTGGATAAAGAACTCATTAAAGTGACAAGAAATTAGGCACCCTGATTTCTGTGTGCGCTGGTTTTATATGTAATCATTGGTGTCCTTTGATCCTCTACAGAAATAGGAACCTCTTGCATTGTAACAAAGGATCAGAGTTTTATGAATGGTTAGAAAAGTTATTAATAATGCACAGAAAACATTTATTAGATATTTTTATGGAAGAGAAGTACTATAGGAAAACATATGAATATTTATGGAAGGAAGCCAGATTAATTATGACAAATAGTGTTTATTTTAAAGTTAAGTAAACCACTGCTATTGCAGCATTATGGAAATTATGAGAGTTGTAGCATCAGTGCACTGGATGTTCCGTGTGATCAGTCTGGAATGAAAGTGGAATGGTCATCCTACTACACCTACATACAGTTTATGCAGTTCAACATTGCTATAGCCATGAATTCTAATAGTATTTTTAAAAAATAATCTCAGTGGTTCTAAAAAAAGTCAAAACCATGGATTTTGCTATCAAGATTTCTGTCACAGAAAGCTTGTTTGGGAGAGTGTTGATAAAATTCTACTGCAAAACATTTTCTAAATAAAAATAGCGAGAAAAAGAAAAAGATTCCAAAGTAATAAAAATGTTTTCATGGAACAAAATAGTTAAGCATTTGCTTAATATTTGATTAAATAAGATTTACTTACATTTTCTTTGAAGTGTTTTAATTTTTTTAATGTCTGTGGAGTATTTGTATAATACCATGATGTATATTTATGTAGAACTGAAATTATAACAGTACAAATATCACTATAGGAGAAAAATGACATTTTAACGTATATTGTTCTATCCAGTCAAATTGTGAATCATTTTGAAGTTCATTATAGAGATATTGATAAATTGTGTGGTTGTCTTAATGTTTTTTTAATTATTATTTCATATCCAGCTGAGGTTTTCAGTTAGAATCATCAGTTGGTAAATTCCAAAAAAAAAAAATGGATAATTGAACTTGGTTTAAACCTGATAATTGTATATGGTTTAGTTAAACCTAATCATAGCGCTGAGTGATGACATACTTTTAATACAGTATTCAATTTACTTGAACAAAATAGTTCCTTGTACATATTTTTGCCTATTCACTGTTGATATGTACGTAGTCAACTGACAGTAAAAAAATAACACTAAAAATATGGTACCAAAAGGAAAATTGTATAGGAGAACAGTAAATAGTAGCCTCACTGCAACAAATACTTATGTAAATATGCTTGGGCTTCCAGTTATAAATTTTGTAATTTTGTCATCTATTTATATCCTATAAAAGCACACAAAATAAAATGAAGTTGTACAGTCCCAGCGCTTTGTGCATCCTTTTATCATTGCTAAAGGAAATAAGGGGCCTGATCCAAAGGATATGGGAGTCAGTGAAGGGTCCTCCCCTCCCCTTTCCCCCAGTTCACTGGGCTTTGGATCTTGTCCCACACAAACCCAGGCATTGCTGCGGAGACAGTTTTGGTTTCGAATACAGATTTTGTTTACAGATGGTGAATACTTTGTACTTTAAAGTCCTTAATTAACTGGTTCTTCAGCGCACTACTGATCCCCTGACTTCCCGTATTTAATCGCACCCTGTAAAGACTGGCACAGGGAGTTATGGTAAAACACATTCACTTCAGGCACCAAAAGTACAAAGTGGCCAGATTTTCAGGCTATAAAACGGGGGCACCTCTGCTGTAGCTCAGTGACCCCTGAAATTAAAGGATGAGACGGGAGCCGCAGCACAACTCAAAGCACATGTAAGGGAAAGGAGTGAAACAACGGGAAGAACGGGCAACTTGCAGGAAGAATTTGATCTAGGTTCATCAAAGAGATGTCAAAGCAGGTAAGGCGGCACAGTAAGCAGCTGAACTTGTTTGGCAGAGATAATTGGGGCAAAAGAGACTGAGGCTGGCTAGCAAGACTGATGAAAGAGGAAACAGGTGGGCAGGGAATGAGTGTGAAAAGTTTTGGGACACGATAGGGCAGTGAACAACTGGAGACACCACAGCAGACATAAATTGAAAGTGGAAGGAGAAATAAGAATTAACAGGCATAAGGCACGTCTGTATTTGCAGAAACCTGGGATTTTAGAGGGAAATGTTTCCCTCACTAACTGATACTCATGTAAGCCAGCTGGAGAGAAGTCCATGGGGTCCCCCCCCCGGCGTGGGACAGTGATTCAGCATTCCTTTCGTCAGATCCAAAGAGACTTCTACAAACCTGCACTAACCCAAACCAGTCACCACTTGATCTTTAGTCCTTTTTGGTCAAGGTGACTTTCCATTCAAGTCCCTCGTATGCTGGAAGTGTACAGGCAATAAGGGGACAATGGTCAGTCTTGAAAGTGAAGGTAGGGAAAAAGCCAGACACTCCAAGTGATCGGAAAGTGAGGAAAATTGCTATTCTTGACCTCTACTCAAGGTAAGAGGGAAGCAGGGGCAGCCAAGGTGAGAGTAGGTGAAGAAATTGGAGCATTTGGATGTTACAAAACCAGGAGTTAATTGCAACAACTGCCTTACAGTGGGAGGGTGGAGAACGGGCAAAAGAAGAGAGATGATATGGGAGTAGATTGCATTTGACATGAGAAGATAAGGAAATTAGAATCCAAGTGATGTAAGTGTGGGTGACAACGGATTTTGAGAATTATTTGGGTAGTGAGGTCTCTAATAATGCAAGGTAAAAAAAGCTGCTGCTGGGAGAAGGCTCACAGACTGGAGAAACTCCTGAGGAAAACAACGGGGAAATTCTGTGTGGTGGAGGTGGAGGGTTTCCTAAAGCAGACGTTGCATTTCAGACTGGACATGGTGACTCCTCCAACCTGGCCTGGTGTTTATTAAAAGCCAGAGGAGCTGCCGCCCACAGCTGGCAGGAGGAGACACTCAGCATATCTGGTTCTGGTATTGTGCCAGCAAGTTTATGAGAGGCTGCTTCTCCTGCAGAACCTCAGTGTTCCACATGCCCTGCAGCTTGAAGCCAACATCTCAGCATCAAAAACTGGCATGGCCATGAAGTGGTGACCATTGGGAAGAGAATTAGCAGGTCATGAAGAAGGTTGTGCCAGTCCTTTGGAAAAGAAAGCAGCATGCTAGACAACTAATAAACATCCCACTGTGAAATAGTTTATAGCTTCCATTCTAGATCAAACCAGGCAGTCTGTGCCACGTGCAGAACTCCCATTTAATTTTGCCCTAGATTCTTTCAATGTGTGCTCTTCAGCTGTCCCACTTCACACTTCACTGGAGGATGACAGGCCTAGGATGCCATCAAGACAACAGTCTAGAAATAGTAACTTCAACTGTCTCCAAACTACCAGCCCAAAGAGCAACTGACTCTACGGAGGAGCGCTGTGGCAGTGATGAAAGACGTGGCATAAGGATGAGAGACAATATTTAGATATGAGCACTTATCTAAGGAGAGGGATATCCATTATCTCATGTAAAAAGACCAGCTGAAGAGAGTGGGAGAAAAAAGGACTCTCGCTGGAAATACTGATGGGATTTTCAGCTCGCTGGAAAGCACAGGGGGATAACGTTCACACTGCTGCTGAAAAGCTCTGTTAACTGTTCAGAGCTCTATAACTTCAAGTGAACCAACTTCTTTGCTAAACTGGCACACTGACCATACTGCTGTCAAGTCCACCCTTGAATACCCTGGTTCTAGTTAACTTTCCCTCCCGTGAGCTGATAACCCAAGCTAGTCCGAGGCTGACCGCAAGCTCAGCTAACAAACAAATGTACGAGATTCACTTGCAGCCAGAGTTCACACTAGGACACAGATTTTGTGGAACTGGTGGATGATTTCCTTCCAACTGACTAGACAGTCACACTCCTCCTCCTTACGATCCTGAACGCAACCAGCCCAAACACCGCTGTCCTACTGAAGAGGCAGAAAAGGGAAATCAGGGAAATGGCCTATGCTCCTTGCCTTTCAGGAAGGGTAAGCTCCAAATGCCGGAATGGGAAACGGCACCTCCGTGCCTGGCTCCCGCTCTTACACAATAGCACGAGCAAATTTCTCTTCAGTCCTACCCAACTTTTATATGCATTTGGTAGTGCCACATCTTTCACCTTTCCGCTGTGGAGGTCAGGTACCCAGATACCTTTGAGAATGTGGGTCTCGGTAAAGTGGTAACAACAAGGGGGACAAAAATGCTATCGGTATGTAAATGAAACAAAATTCTCTCCCCCACCTCTTGCCATCAAGAGCTTGGAAAAGAAAGCTAGTTTTTCTGTCAATCAAGAAAGCTGAATTCAAAACAGTTTGCAATCACGTAAGAAAAAGTGAAGGTTAGACAGAAACTGAGGGCCTTTGACTACTCCTTCACACATAGAAAATATACACAGATTTAACATCATAAGCTCACTTAATTGTAAGACACATGCCTTTGTCATTTTTTTAAACATAGTAATTCCTACCTTCAAGTCATTAGAAGAACTGTTCAAATTCTCCAGGTCCTTATCGAAAGCTGAATTTATTCCAATATCAAATCCTTTTAAAAAAACAAAATGAAAAATTCACACACAATGTTAAGGATGGTCAATGCTTGAGAGAACATGTCCAAATTTGAAGGCAGTATATTTGTTATCATCTTTTCTAAATACATAATAGAAAACCCAGAAAGTCAGAGACAAAGGAAATGGAAATATGCTCCAGTGTAGAGAATACTCAAAAGAGCATTAACTTTATCCTATAGTGACACCATGAGGAAAAAAGAAATAGACTACACAAATTTAAAAAATGCATTAGATGCAGTGCAGTCTTCGTTCATTCTGCTTGTGATTATTGGATAATGATAATCGCCAGGTTGCCGAAGCAAGGGCTTGGGCGTGTCCTAAGCAAAAATATCCTCTATATAAAATTGAGGCTAGCCCTACTTATTTCTTGAGCTCATGTCGCAAAAAAGATTAATATTTTTTTCTTTAAATTAGCTTTATGTACTTACATTGTTATATACTGTCTGGAAGGTATCAGTGACGAATTAGATAAACAATTCTGCGTTGGAATTGAGTGAATCTACTGAAACCTCCAAGTATCTGGGAACGCTGTACACGAGTGGAGGTTAATATGAAAAGATGTTAGATCATTCACCACGGCCATTTCTCTGTCACAGCCATTACGTTTCACTCAGCTATATTTTGTGCAGCTTCAAGAATTACCTATGCCAAATACCTCAAACCTAGAAAATTAAACCGATTGCTACAAGAAGTAAAGAAAATAAACTACTGAAGTGCCATCATTATCCCCAGCCCCTGATGTGGCAGGAAAGCCCTTAGTGAGAAGTACCTAAGTAATTCCAGCCGGTGATACGCACAGCCTGTGCCCTATCCTACAGAAAAAAGAGGAGGAAAGCTATCCCTGCCACTCTGACTTTGGGGAAATCTGTTTCCCAACCAGCAGCCTAGTCATTACGCGATGCAGTCTGCAAGGAAACTGCACGAGGAAAACAAAAAGATGAACGAATACCTGTCGCACCTGAAGGCACAGCTCACCTGTGTTCAAAACTGCACTTCCTAAAGCCACCAATCTCAAAGGAAGGTGAAAAGATTTAAAGGCCCAATTACACAGTACAAGACTGAAGTTTTTTCTGATCCACAGATGACCAACAAAAACCCAGAATATTGCTATTTCATTGCAATCACTCTCCTAGCACAGACTATGCAGACCTGAGACAAGGAACTTTATCAGAGGGTCTTTTAAGTTCCTTTCTGTATCTATTTTTAGGTGAGACATGCAAAGCAAGGGAATAAAGATCTTAGCTTTATAATAATCCATAACATTTGAAGCATATGAACAGCTGGGAGCATTTAAGTAGAGCCTGAGTATTTCCAAGATGTTTGTTTAGACTCAGTTTTGTGTAGAGAAGTAGAAATTAAGAATTCCCTTGCTTTACATGATTTTCCAAGATGGTTTTTTTTTCTTCCAGCCAATAGAACTTTTTATTCTTTTGTCAGCAAGGCTGAAATGTGCTGCCTCTCTCCAACACCTCACTAACCGGTCACTTCTCAGCCATCTCTCCAGTTCAACAAAACAAATTCAACTCAAACTTTACACTGCAAGACGTTTGCCCAGCCCATGGATCACTTTTTGTGGTCCTCTTCTAAATTTCGGTTGAATCCATTTTGTCCCTGAAATACAAATACCGGAGCTATAGGCACTACTCCAGCTGATGTCTTATGAATGAAGCACATCGATTTCTTTCTCACTCCTTCAAGACAGACCTCTTCATGTGCCCGCAAGCCCTGTTTGTGTACTACTGCAGACGCTTTGCAGTTTGTGTGGATGATACCATCCACTTGCGATTCCACACCACCATTTTCAAGGTGGTCTCACTGGCATTCTTCAGTCTACTACGTATGACAAAGCTGCACTTTGTCCATGAGGTAACAAAAACATGCTGTTGGATGTTGAAAGCAGACACACATATTGCGATAGCTACTTATTCTTGCAATTCATTCTTTAGCCAATTTATATCATCTGCAGCATTATCATCAAAAGTTTTATAGATCATGGACAAATGATTGAACAAATCCCTATCAGTTGCTCCTATACTTTACTTTGTAATTTGTAAATTACACTCTGAAGTACCATAAACATCTAATATATTTATCTGTGTTTCACTGCAGTTTCTACACCTCTTTTTCAGGGATGTCACATAAGATAGCATCTCACTCAGCGAGTTTTGTGGCGGTTTCTTTTTTTTTTTTCTCTCACATCTGCAGAACTGTGACTCCTTGGACGCCTTTCAACGATTCCCAGCTATAACACATCCTACATTACATCTCTGTTCCCAGCTATGCCAAAAATTGTTTTTCTGGAATGATTCCAAACCTGTAACTCCCCGATCAAGGTGATACCCTGTTATACACGGATTATGCAAGCAGAGTACAATCAGTGACACCTGGAAAACTGCTAATTTTTACACCTTGAATTTGATTTCATAATTTGATTTCATAATAAAGATTTCATAAAGGTTTGCTTTTCAAGAACGTCTCCGCTGATCCAAAGCCAAGTGTGTGGGTGTTTTTCATCTCACTGTAGATGATCTAACTTGTAAAAGGGAGACTTAACTTCCTCTCTATATTTTCTTTCAATTACATAAACATTCTTGTGAGCAAGTCAGTAAGAATTTATGACAGATTTAGAGCTGCCTGGTGATAATTTATGAGTACTTTATGTTGGCCTGATTACCGAGATGTTTGTTATATGGCTTCACTTGTTTTTCCCGACAGATTCTTGCTGCATTAAACAAGTCTGAAAGGGAAGGATAGATTAAGGTACCCAGTTTTCAATCTCTACTCGGTTCTTAAGGAAAAATGCCAGAATTACTTGAATATCCTCTTCAAAAGAGCCTCTAAAACTGGCTTAGAGGAAGAAAAAGCAAGTCCAAGAACCTGAAAGAGCAAAACTTGTATTTCAAATGGAAAGCAAAAAGTGCTTAACTGTTAAAAAAAAGTACTGCTTGTGTCAGCCACTGCACAAACACCACCGTCACAGTTACACCTTTAATGTGCCACTGCTACTGGATTATCTGTGCTACTGATCTCTGACTGCAGTCACTTAAATTTTGCCTTTGCTTCCTCTGGGGAAGAATGTTTACAGTCCTCCCATTCAGACCAAGTAAGTCCTTGGGTTACAACACTTAACTCAGCTGTTCTCGCTTTGAAGTTTTGACTGCGTTTAGGAACTTCCGATATTTCCCTTCAAGGGCTCTCAACAGCCATGAATGGACAGTCACCTTAGAAATAGCAAAAAATATCTCAGTGCAGTCATTTCAATAGGGAAAAACCACTTCGTTAGAACTCAAATGTTGCACAAAACACATTCAAACCAGGAGACACCCAAGCTCAAAGCCCCTCACTACTTGTCATAGTTATCAATTCCAATTCAGACATCCTAACTTTGCTTTTGTGAGAAAGAAGAATATATCAAAGTTAAGACCTCTTGTATTTGATGCTAACTGCTCACAGTATTCACTGTGATCAAATTCTCATTTTCCAGATCGGTTCCTGCTTAACAAAACAAACACATGGACAGATACATACTATTATCCTAAAATTATTTCTAACCCATGACAAAACTCAAATAGGTCTAATTGCCAAAGTGAAGACACTCAAAACTTCTACAGAAACCAATAGGCATCGTTCATAGGAAGTGTACCTAAAAATTGGTTACACAAAAGCATATTATAATTTCAGTTAAAGAACTAGATAAAATTGGCAATGCTCGTTAGTTAAATTTGAATGCAGAGTAATTCAATTTGATCTGGCATTACAAGAGATAACGGAGCACTAATGTTCAATCTACATAAAAATTGCTTCTGGCCAAACTTTCTCTTGTTTCCTTTAAAATACATTTAACATCAAAGAGAACAGCTAAATCTGATGACACAGCAGGACTTTAATAAAAAATAAACTGCCTTAACCTTCTTAAATATTCTAAACTGAAGAAGTTGCTGTCTTGGTTGGCCCCTATTTTAACAATTTCTCACTTAAATTTTGTCATCCTCTTCCTGCAAATCGTATCTATTCTTCGGCTCTTCAGACTTTCTCATTACTATTTCTCTTCTTCCACCTCAGCTACAGACTTACAGCTCATTCCATACATTTGCACATGAATGCAACCATCCTGACTCTATTAACACCACCTTCTACGAAGCACAGCTTCCTCAGTTCCAGCAACAAGTATAATGCCGCTGCGTTGTCATTCTTCTGCAAGAATTCAAGAACGCACTGTTTATCTCACACTTCAAGCTTCTGTGCTACTTGCTTCCTACTCGCTTCAAAATTGAAATCGTCTGTGAACTCCACTCATCCACCGTTCACTTTCTTCGTTAAACCATGATCAGTTTTTCCTATAATCAGAGTTTCATTAGCGTTGCCACAAAAGACAACTTTCTGTCCTGGTTCCTCAAGTGAAACATTTACCCTGTTACCTTTTTAGCTCGTTGGGTCTCCGAGTTCAGCCCGACAGGGTCCTGTGCAATAAGGACAGCACAGCCTGCGCGATCAACGGACACTGGCTGAGGGGAGCTTCCTGCTCCTTGAAACTTCAGCTGTTCGGGGAGGGAACTGATGAGGCCTGTGCAAACTAGACAGTAGAAGCAAATCTGTCCTGAATGTTGCAGAATGTGTTCCAAGACTTCAGCTTCCCTTTGTCCACTTTTTCCTCAGTCCTTGTATTTAATACTATTGCATACCTGCCAAAGTATTTTTTGATGTAGGTTATAAAGCATCATTATGTTTAGATTGAAAATAAAGCCACAATAAAAGAGGCATCACTCCCCCTCCCTCCTACCCTGTTAAAAAACAAAACAGAACAAAAAACAAACAAACAAACCAACCCACTCAGGAATTCAAATTAATGTACAACTTGGCCAATATTGCCTGGATTATCTTTATTGAATGCTGTAAATACTTAGAATACAAAACATCATGTTTTTTCTATTGAATTTCTTCTCTTTAAATTTCTGCCAGCAGTACTTTAATTATACTGACCCGTATTCAGTAGCACCTTAGAAATGGTGGAATTTTAAGTTAAAAAAAGAGGAAAAACTGGTGATTGTCAAAACCAGGAAAATACTAAGAATGTATATTAAATCTTCTGAAATGCACACAAAAAAATACTAAAAGTGAGAATTTCATTAATCAGTACCAGTTGAGACACTTGCTAATGTACTTTTTACAATCAAGTACTTAGATAGTGTTCTACTGCCAACTACAAAAATAGGTAAATCATGATATTAATGCTTGTGCAGTTGCTCATAGCAGCTGAGAGGCAATTTACTAAACAAAGCTTTCTAGGCACCTAAGAAAAATTGTTATCTAATTATTCACAAAAGATATGTCAGGTATAATTAGTACAAAACGTCAACTTTTTTACCCTATATTGAATCTATAAATAGACTGTAAAAAAAAAAAAAACCAAAACAAACCAGAAAATCACATAAGGAAATCACATATTACCAGGCGAGAGATCCCTGTGCATAGAATCCCATGTAAACAAAGCTGACAACAGTAAAATGTCTCCATAGTATGAACTGAATGCTAATTCCGAAAGGAAAAATAATTAAAATTCACACCTCCTTATATTTTTCAATATATACCTTTTAAACCATTTCCATTCTCAGTTTAGCTGGTTAGCTGTATTCATCCTTGGATTGGAAATGTGGCACAATCTCTTCCATTTAAATTGCAATATCCTTTCAGATTTTGCCTTGAGAAAACAAGACTCGAGATGTTCCCCTTAATAGGAACAGCTCATATGTGTTACAATGCACTTTATCTCCACAAGGTTGGAAGCATGAAGGTTCTTACCGCAAGTGGGAAGCACTGCTGCTGTAAACTGAACAGCTACTTGATTTGTTTTGAACGTCAAGCACCAAGATAGCTAGTTTCATTTTTCAAATTAAGGATGTCCCCGATTCTTTCCATTCTGTACTAAATGAAAATCCTTACATCACAGTAAAAATTTTTTTGTATCTTACACAGTTGTGTTCATGGCTAGAGAGCATTTAGCCATCAGCCTTAGCACAAAATACAATTTCAAAGTATTAGATTCCTAGTATTTTTTCACTATTAATATTAATGTCAACTGATTTGAATAAATCTTAATATAAATTTCCTTACAAAATTGGAAGCAACATACTTAAGACGCAAATCACAACTTAAGAATTATAATAATTCTTATTAAAAACAAGATTAAATGCAAGTTCATTTGAAAAAACATGCATAAATGTACATTAATATACCTGAAAACATCATGAATACACCAATGAAATATAATTCACAGCTTAGCGAGTGTCAGACAATCATTTAGCACAATTTTGTCTTCATCTTAAAAAAATGAATTATCTTTGCAGTTTTCAGCACATTAATCACAACTTCTGTAATACATAAAGAATACCAAGATTATCAACAGTCACATACACTTTGAAATTAGGGGACACATGTATTGACTTGAGGTTTGTTCCATTCGTGTAGAAGGTTTGTAAGGATTCTCCAGTAGTTACATTCCACCACTACAAAAAAAACCAAACCAACACACTTTTGGTTAGTTGAAGAAAGCTTAGAATCAATTCTATAAACAGGCTTAGCATGGCAAGCCCAGTTGACTGCTTTCCCCAAAGAGGCAGAATGAAAAATAGAAATACAAGCAATCTTAAGTAGAAAATGTTGACTAGAGTTGTGAGTTACTACAATTATAAGACTTTCAGATGAAAAGAAACTTCAAAAAGACTGAAGCTGTTTAATTTCAGGAAAGCATACGAAATAATAAATTCAGGTACTGCCCTTTACCCCATCACAAAATGCAATCAATAGATGTAAACTGTAACATGTCCAAAATGTAAAATTTTTATATAACCAAATGAATACATGACACACTGCCAGACAATATAATGGAAACTATAGCTGGATTAAAAAAAACTTAGCTGGACTTACAAGAGGATCAATCATGTACACATTTCAAACCATTTGCAGTTTTGTTAGCAGGACAGAGGTTTTTTTCAGTGAGATTAAATTTTTTTCTCTTTCCAGAATATACAGAAAGCACTAACAACAAAGCTACAGAGAAACCTTCGACCATCAGTTTACCCCATGAATGTAGACTGAAATTTCACATTTCTCAGGAAAACTGTAGACCAATGCAAAATTGAACCAAACGCAATCCAGCACAAAGCTGTTACTTGATTGTTCCGATAAGAAGTCTACCCTCTATTCTTGCAACATTTGAGTGCAGTAGCAAAACACCAAACCAGATTACCTTCAGCTTTGATCATCTATAAAAGCAGGTGGTACTACTACTTTTTAGCTTACTCATCCCATGAAATATGTAACATTATAGTTGTGTGCACAATACAGATTTGCAACTACACAGCTATAACGTTCTGATTAAGAACACCTTTCCTGAAGTGTCTGTCATTTGATGGAGACCTAGGAAAAAAAAATAAACCAAACAAACCCCAAACCGGATCTTAATTAGCTCTTGAACCTTTGCTGGTGGATAAGCGATCAGGTGCTGGGGCAGTGGGTACCACTCCCACAGCAAGTTCAACAGTACATGGCTGGATGCACCTCACCTATGAATAAGATGACTCATCTGTTTAAAGGTATCTTCTATGTAACTCTACAATCCAACCCAGTCCAGTTCTTGGAGGTCCACACTTCTCAAATGTTTTAGACTTTCACTGACTAGTATCCCCCTACAAAAAAGGTGTGTGTGTGTCTGTGTGTTTTCATGCACATCATACAAATTCATCTGTAGATCTTGAAAGAAAAGTAGAAATACAGTACTTTGAGAAGACATTGTGATTGAATCTGGTCCCAATGACTGGAAAAAGGCAAATGCATATCCATTTTCACAAAGGGCAAAGAAGACGCTGGGAACTGCAGGGCAATAATCGTCACTCCAGTGTCTGGGATTATTATGGAACAAGATTTCTGGAAGCAATTTCAAGTCACGTGCAGGACAAGAAGGTGATCGTGAACAACTAGCACAGATTTACCAAACGTAAATCATGCTGAACCATCCAACTGACTTCTGTTGACAATAACGGTGGCTCTGCAAATAGCATAGCAAGAGCAGTGGATGTGATTAACCTTGACTTTAGCTAAGCTTTCAATGTGGTCTCCCATGGTCTCCCTAACAGTCAAACTGGAGAGATAGACTGATGGGTGGAACACAACATAGGTGACAAACTGGGCAGACTGCTAGATTCAAAGAGTAGCAGTCAGCAGTTCAGTCACTGTGTGTTGAGCCCCAGCCTAGTACAAGAAGGACACTAACAAACTGGAGCAAATCCAGCACATGGTCACCGAGATGGCTGGACACCTAGAACAGATGTCATAGAACAGAGACAGAGCACTGAATTTGTTTAGCCTGAAGAGAAGGTGGCTAACTGCTGTCTTCAACTACCAAAAAGAGGGTTACAGATGATGGAGTCAGACTCTCCTCTCGGGGCCCAGAGGCACCCTTGTTGGAGTGGGGGACAAAACTTGACGGGGCAAGGCCCTAAGCAACTTTACCTAACTCTACAAACTACTTCTAGCAAGGGGCTGGACTAGATGAGTTCCAGAAGTCCCTAACATCCTAAACCATTCTATGACTCTAAGCAGCATCACACCACCATACTGTGTAACCACAAGACAAAATGGGAAGGAAGCTAGAAACAGGATGCATGTCTTGTTATTTAATATGAAGTGAATGTCAGAAGATGTTTTCAATGCTAAATTAGAAAATTCAACGGTCTCTGTTAAATGGTTACTAATTGACTTCAACGAATTAGTCTGGTAGCACGTCCAACAGCTAAACACTGACCAACAATCAAGTAACCTCCAGCACTCTGTGAGATGAGAACTCCACAACCTGTCATTTCATATACACACACAGTTTCTAACAGGTATTAGCTATCGCATGAGGAAAAAAAACCCAAACAAAAACCTCATGAGAAATTTGCAATTATGAGGAACCAATTCACAGACCGAAAGACTGATTACCTCTTCCCCTTCCCGAAAAACATATGCTCAGTAGATTTCTGAACCAATGAAAGACTGATGAAAATACTGATTTCCTCAGTTTCAACATGCCCTCTTCCAAAGATTACTTATAGAATGTCTTTCAAGGCAGAAAATTATCACTTGCAATTCCTTCTGAATTTCTATTTATGAAAAAATTTAAAACTCAGTATCTTAAAAACAACAACAAAAAAAGCCTGACATAAAGCATTTTTCGGCTCATTATAAAGAACACCATTGCTGCTGAAATTGAGTGGATATTAAGGCAGACAAAAATTACTGGGATCTTTAATATTAAAGATGTTAATGAAAGACATTGATAATAAAAATCTGAAGCTAATAAAAATGGAATATATGGAGTCTGAAAACAAACTCCAAGTCTGCAGTCTGAATTCTTAAGAGACCTTTTCAGGAGGCTTTCAGATTTGAGAAGAAAAGAAGTGAAAAGTGCTAGACAGTCATGAAAATGAAGCAGCTTTGTGTTAAGTAAAATGTTTCAGGTTTGTTTCTTTGAATTAGTCTGCATTTTCCTTTAGAATTATCAGGGTATTGCATTTAATTAGGTATGTTAGGATATTTTAATATTTCGTTTCTTACCTTAAGATAGCCTCCAGATGACACAAGCATTTTACTGTCAGGAGAAAATGAGAGGTCTGTTACCCAACCACCATGTGTTGGTTCTCCTTCGTCTACAGTAACTGGGGAGCAGAAATGAAGTAATGTGCCTGTTAAAATGTCCCAGATCTAAAAGAGAAGGAAGATTATGTATACAAGTAAACTGAATGGGGAAAAAAAAAAAAAAATCTCAAGTAAGGAAAGCCAAAACATATTTTTCTCTAATATGAGAAAAAAAACCCTTGTAAATAAGCATTCTACTTGAACTGTCAGTATAATCCAAAAAATGAATTCTGCTCTTGGAACTGTATCATATATGGAAGATTTAATCACACATGCAATTCACTGTAGAATTACTAGTAAATCATGTGAATTGGTTCCTCAGCATTCACAGAACATAAATCCATCAATATGGTTACAAACTACTGTCTCATGTGGCAAACTTTGCTTTTTTCAACTCTCCGATGTTCAACACAATGCTAACAAATTAGACATGCCAAACACAAACTATGAGAACTTTTCTGCCTGGGAACTGACTATTGATTGAATAATAAAATAAACAGTAAAGTTAAAGCAGTACCCTTATTTCTCCTTTGTCATCTCCAGTGGCCAATAATTTGTTGTTAGGAGAGAAAGTACAGCACCGCACACAGGCTTCATGACTTTTCAGCTCATGAAGAACAGATGAACTTTCAAAGCTCCATATCTAAACAGAAAACATTAAAGAGTGAGTGAAAAAGATAAGTTCAAAAACAATTATTACTTCTTTCTAAAAAGGCATTAGTATTCAAATGTACATAAGATTTTTTGTATATATGCATATACATGTGTGCATTTATGTATGTATTATACTGTAGTCTGTTTTTATTATCTGAGTCACATAAGAATGCATTTGCTACAGATTACTGAAACAACTGTGAGTATATTTTTTTCCTTGGAACATACTCTTTAACGAAACTGATTTACAAGAAAGTTTAAAGCTGTTCATAGAAAAAGGATTCATCAACCAGTTTAAAAGCTGTATTTTAAAAATGTAATGGGACACTTTAAAAATCTAATGGGACAGCCCCAGAATATTAAACAGTTCACTTGCTTCTGAACAGGAATACCAGAACCTATGGACAGCACTTTCACTGGAAGTTTCAGAAATTTTTCTTAAGTTTCCAAACTAAGAATGTTAGGCTATTAACAAATCAATACAGAGAACTAAACAAAGTGTTCTGCACAAATTTGTGCATTAAACGTGCATTTTATTTGTACAGAAGTCACCAGGACAGCCTCAAGTTATATCCAAGATCAATTGTGAATGACTGAATAACAGCTTTAGAAACATGTTCACAGATACAGTAAATTTAATACTAGAAACACAACAGGATAACTTAAATAATCACAAGTTACCTCAGAATAAAGAAAATATAGCCTACATTTCAGGACAAATAAGGCATCATTTTTATCTTTGTACAGAAAGCAACCAACCTTTGCAGTTTTGTCAGCAGAAGTAGATGAAAATTTACTACCATCAGGTGAAACAGCACAGGAAAGAACAGCACCTCCATGGCAAGCAAAATCTTTTTCTGTGTTTCCAGTAGTGACATTCCAAACCTACCAAGTATACAGGAAAAACAGGTTACTTCTGTAACACTGCAAAAAGGTTAAAACACCTGCATCTTACACAACAATATATTAAGAGATAAAACTCAGCTACCTAGTTCTAATATGGCCAACATTTTGTTATACTTACTGGTATAGTTAAAATACAAGAAGAGTATAAATGTTACTAGAACTGGAAAATGCAAAATTGTGTCTTAAAAGTCAGCTTACACTTTAGGATCAACGACAGCCTTTTATTTACCTTAACAGTTCCATCAAATGACCAAGAAAGAAGTTTTGAATTTTCCAGAAGTCTAAAATCCTTGATTGCTTCCTTGTGCCCTCTTAGAAATACACATTCACTCAACTGCCAGTTCCATACCTGATCATAAAGACAGAACACTTTTTAAAAAAAAAAAACATTTTAATGGCAAACATAAGTTACAAATTAACTAACTGTTTAATTTTTAAGTCACAGGAATAGTAAAAAGTTCTTATAGAGATGGCAACTAATTAAAAGCTTAGATATATTGACGATATCCATAGTAGGGGTGCTGAAGATTGAGGATTCCACAGTATTTAATAGTCAACCTAT
>JANXJC010000064.1:14774944-14797201 GCA_027564655.1 Leptodon cayanensis | reverse complement strand
GGCACTGCAACAAAGGCAAGGATACACAGCCAGGGCATCTTCAGTGCCAGTTAACTATGTGATTTGCTTAGTGCTACTGTGAAATTGCACTCTTATTTGCCACAGTCTAGGTCTTACTTGATTCTTCTGATTTCTCCCTTCCCTCAGATGCAGACTTCAGTTGTCCAGTTTCTGCTCTTTCTGTGTATACATACTGCCTCCTAATCTGAACAATGCCAGCTGGTTAATCCGACAAACCTCTCGCTTTGATTACTGTTATTTTGTTGGCTTCTACCTTCACTTCTTTACTATCCCAAATCAATTTAATCAAAAAATGTACCTGCTACACTTCCATTAATGCTTTTTTTTTAATCTTTAATAACGTAAAAAAAACGATGCTGAATGTTTTCAATCCTAAATTTCTGCCTTCATTTTTCTTATGCTGTTTTTAATCAGGTATTTCACTCCCATACTCTCCCATTCCCATCCCACTCTCAAAGTCTTGCCAAAGCCCTCACCTTCATGCCCCACCAATGCAGGGCTTACCGATTCTCCTTTACTGAGCATAAACACTCCTGCCTTGTTGAAAACCGACTACAGAGCTGTAGTCAGTACCCTGTTGCCATCTCTCTTCTACCAGGCTCATAAAACCCTCTTAATTTATAGTGTTTAAATATATTTATACATCAGTAATAATCCTGTTATGATAAGCAGCATAAGAATAATATCAACCTTTTCCACTTACTTTGATGTAAGTGTCATTCGAGCAGGTGGCTAAAAGATACTGACCACTTCTGTTATTGAACTGGCAGCAATTGACCTGCTCTGAGTGTTCTTCATACACACACTTACGCTGGCCTGTTCTTGAATTCCAGATCTAGACAGAATTGAAGGATGAAAAATACTTTTAAATATATTTAAAGTACTTCCTAAGGAAAAAAAAAAAAAAAAATCTGTAAACTATGCTGAAATACAGATAAAGCCCTAAAACATTCTTAACACCTCAAAAATGTTTTGATGATAAAGAGAAAGCATATATTTACAATTACAAACAACAAGTTGTGAGATGAAAGGTAATAATACAGATTGGAATCTGGTAAATACTGGCATTTCACCAAGGTTTTGTACAATACTGAGGAATTAAACATTCCAAATAATTCACATGTAACAGAAAAAAAAACATGAAAAAAGGAATTATGGACACATTCATCTCATGTTATGTATAGAATTGGACTCACACATTATTTTCTACTTTAAAAAAAATCACCTGATAATACAAGTAAAATAAGTGGTAATTCTGTAAGCATGATGTTAACATTAAGCATCTTTTATGTCATGTAACAAGTGGGGCTTTTCTGTTTGTCTGTTTGTTAAGTAGTGAATTATCCACAAAATATTTAAGACAGTTAAAAAACCCTTTAGTCTTAAGAATCTGCTCTGCCTGAGTTGGTTAAAACTGAAATTAGAATTATTAATTTGAAAAAAAAAAATGTCTGCTCTCCATTTCCTTACCTTCACTTTTTTATCAGCTGAACAAGTTGCTACAAATTCACCATCGGCAGAGAAAGCACAACATAGTATTTCGTCATCATGGGCACTTATCTCCAGGAGTCTCTCTCCACTTTCTGCTTTAAACACCTAAAACAATAAACAATAAAATCTTACAACTCACATACAATTTCAAAACACAAATATAAGTTTGTTTTCTCTCAAACAGCTCTCTTTCTACAAGCTCTTCATAAAATTGGTTTACTTTTAAAAGCATTTATAATTTCAGGGAAATTAACATAATATTTATAAAAATATTTAATTTGAGCTTCAATTTTGTAAGGATGGTAGAAATTGTTAGGGAGAGAAATAGTGAAAACTGATTTTAAAGAAGATTTTTGTATGCAATTTGTGTTTCATTAATGACTTTTTCTATCCTCACTCTTTAAGCCTAAATCCATGTCCTTTCTCAGTATTTTTTAATAGTAACTGCAAAACACTGTATCTATTAACAATATCTAAACTATTCTTAAAACTACAAATTCCAGGTTTTGATATTTATATATATATATATATATTAAAAATATATATATGGTATCCTTCTGTGGAAAAGTAAGAATTTCAGCAGCAATTGATGATTTGGGGAACAAACAAGAAAATGGAAGTAGTGAAAAGTCATACAGGATGACACAAGTCTCAGTCTTGAGCTAGTCATGAGCAATAAAAAGACAGTTGGGGAAAAAGGTCACATATTAATTAATTTCCAAAAATTCTGGGATTTAACTTTATAATGGGGGCGGCAAGGGGGGAGGAAATAATCAGGTCTCCCTTTCCTCCTTAGTTTACATATTCTTAATTATTCAAACAAATCACACTGTGTTCTTTACAGCAGCGTTCAGGATACTACAGTTGTGAAATCCCCATTTTTTCCTTTACTTTTTCATTGAATGGCAACATCAATGACAATGAAATGGTTGGTATTTGTCCAAATAAGAACATACGTACTGAAGTAACAGGAAATCTACATTTACAGTAAATTCTGCAGAATACTTGTTCTCAATTTAGCAATCATTCTTTTTTTATTTTACAGAAACAGCAGAAGTAGCCTTAAAAACTGAACAGCTTAGGCCACTATTAGAAAAAACATGAGTAAGTTCAACATTAACAATGAAAAAAGGATTATTACTAATTTTCCTATTACTTCAACAAAAGTTTAGTTTAAATGCAATCGCAATCCACAGATTTTACTTTTTGGGGTAGAAAATGAAGAGAAAAATAAGCAATCTGCAGTCTCAATAATGAGGCCATTAAGTACAGAAGCCCAGCACAGCAACTTCAGCACAGCATAAAATGAGTACATCCACCAGGCATCTCCTCAAGTGGATACCAAGATCATAATATTGTAGAAGCCAGCAAATAAAATAAATAAAAACACAGTAACATCACATTAAGTAGCCAAACGAACAGCAACTAAGCACCACTAATATTATTACTTTAGTACTCAACTTATCAAGCGTCCAAAACAATACCAAAGGCTTGCAGAAAAGTTGTTCTTTTCCCTTACCTTTGGCTGTCTGGAATATGGATACTTTACCAGGTTACTGGCTGGCTGATTGCTAGTTTTCTTGAGAGCTGGCTGGCTCCCCTCCAGGCAGACTGCTGGCAAATTTGTATTAGTCACTTTTTTCTCTCTCTCCCCTAATCCACTTCCTAAGCACTCTGGGCCTGTTTCCAATCTAATACTGTCCTCAGCTTCAGGGGTTCATTTTTCTCCCCAGATTTATTTCTTTTGCATAAGACAATTTACTAATTAAGCACCGAAATAGCATAATGTCCATTACTATCCCACAGAAATAGTAAAGCTGTAACTAAAACGTCTTACTGTTTCTCAGTTCTGTAGAAGGTCTACTCTGACTGGAAATAACATTTTTGTAAGCAAGTACTAAATATGCTGGGGTGCATTACTTAAACTGTGAGCTTTTCCGTATCATTAAAAGGTGTCTCACATTCACGTATTACAGTGGTGAGGGTATAAACCCTGAAATCACACCGTTTAGCTTTCAAACTAGAAGATGACGCTTACTATTCTAAACATGCAAATTGATCTTTATGTAATAATGCATCCTTTTCAATCATTTGTCTGCAATATGTTCTCATCTCCACATAACAGCGAAAGAAAAGTGACAGGACTGTTAACAAATGTTATCAAAATGGTACACAGCACCTCTTTTCACTCACGTATAGGTATCTCACCTGAAGTGTTTTATCAGCTCCACACGATGCTATTCTTTGTCTATCCTTAGAAAAGCAGGCATGGTAAACTGCATCTTTATGTGGACGAACAACCAGACGGTAGAGGTTTTTCAAGGATTTTTTATTTCTACAGGGTAAGACAGTTGATTTTAGATGAGTAGGTTTTCCTAGTGCCTTTTTATTATTCAAAATCCTCTCTAAAGAGAGAACACTTTTCCACACATCTTGAGCAGCAAGCTTTATAACAAACAAACCAACCAACCCACTATACCTTACCTCTCAGCCTTTATGCTGAAGTAATAAGGGAAACACAAATTCCAACATTCGCTCAAAGTTTTTATTGCCCTCCAATAGTTGCAGCTTAGAGATCAAAAAAGATAATACATGCATAAGAAATTCACATGCTACTTTATGGGCAAAGCTGTTGCAGTGCAAGACAGAGCCTTACTAATGACATTTTTATGATCTGGTATGTGCTGTTTCCAAATATAAATTTACTCCTGAGAATTTGTTCTCCTGCAGCTCCTTTTCAAGCTTATTCAAAAATATTTGAAAATTTGTTTAGATCTTAGTAGATTTACTTAATTTTCACAGCAATGACTCAACTCTTATCACTAGATATTTAAATAACACCTATGACTACCACTGCATTTCAATCAGAGATTATGTACAGAATCTAACACACCTTAGATGACTCTTGCCTTACTTTAACAAAAACTTAGAATTAGTAGCCATCTAAATCATCCTGTTTAGCCAGATCTTAATACAGAAAGCTGTCACTGTAATAAGGTGATTTTCAGTGATGAATAGATTATTACAAGATTAACTTTTTTCCTAGAGTCAAAATGAATCAATGTATTTCAAGTTTTTATCATTACCAGTTTCAATCATCAGGCTTAGCATTTAAGTAATGGGTAAAATATCTCAAAGTAGCTGTGCTATAGAATGAAAGCAATTTTTCACTGCAAAATACCGACTCATCTAAGCTGACTTTTTTTTTTTTTTTTACCATATTTTAATAAAGCTAAAATTGCTGGTCAAGCGAGCAGTGTATTCACTTACATATCCTACAAACCATTTTTAGAACCTTGCCCTAGGATGGGAGACAATAACATTTGTCTGTGTTCTGTTGATTTCAATCATGTTCTTCAGCATAAGCCTCCCACATCCAAGGAGAAAGCCCTGAACTACCTGGAGATTGACTCTTCTGAATTGTTTCAACTTCCAAGCATTTCTGTTAGAATTCTGTTAGCTATGCAAAATGAAATAACCAAATATTCAAAGCAAAGACCTGAGTTCAAGCATGCCTGGATCAACCTGCCTGGTTATTACCATAATCACCTGACATAGAGTCATTCTGTTTTGTAACCACCAAGTACTGCAGATACCAGAACGGAAACATCAAACAGAAGAATCTAACAGAGACAGTTACATGGTCAGATGACTACAGGACTGTGCTGAAAAAATGTTTAGATGTGTATACTTTTTCCTTAAACAACTTCCAAAAATATGAAAACAGCAAAGAATTATTTAAATAGGAGAAATTTCAAGATTGCACAGATATTACAAAGCGTTTCAGTATTTTCCATCTCGCTGCTTTCAAAAAGTTTGCAAGTTAACACAATGCTCTCCTTTTTAAAGTGTACATTTTACTAGAAAACCTAAAACCATACTGTAACATACCCAATACCTGCACTATGACTCTAACTTAAAAAAAAAAGTATTTAGAGAAGTTTCAGAGTATCTTATTTCCATCTTTGTATAGTTATTTAAAAGGAACAACCATTGAGTTCAGAAGTCAATATATTCCTCTATTTATTTCTATGTAATTATTACTTATCTGTGGCCTTATACATCCAGAGTTTTCCTCCTCACACAAGTTCTTGAAAATTATTTCACTTACTTTCCCCAGAAAAAAAACACAGCAGATCTTAAAAAGGTCCTTATATTAGCCATACATTGTATTTAGTTGTAAATTAAATTATTTCTTTGGATCAAGGGATCAGCATATCAGCAGATGGACTGCAGCTACTTACATCCATTCCAAATAAAATGTTCCTGTTTCTCTTTGAGCATATAGCTTGGCTTGTTGATACACCTCTGATGTCTCTGGTTGGCAAAGACCCAGCTGTATAATGTCAGGAAATGGCTGCCGTCCAAGAAGGTGCCCATTTAAAGACAGAAATTCCTGGAAGTTCTCACGCACTGTGCTATCCTATGTACAGAGCAGATAATATTTGGTAACATAGAAAGTGGATTTATTTCCAAAGTGCCCTTTGCTTTTTAAATTTTCTATACAGCTAATATTCTTACAGAAGCATTTAGTTCTATTTTTCTATTTAGTTCTATTAGCAAGTACATACAATAGACTGAAATATTTCATTATCCTATTCAGGAAAGCATATTATCCTTATTTTTCAAAGAAAAGATATTGGTAACAGTGATTTACTCAATAAGCAGTCAATGTGAAATATCAAAAAGACTATTCCAAGTGGCCAACAAAATTCTACACCTCCTCAAAAAGCAGAGTACCATATCTACCTACCATTAGCTACTGTTGTTAACCTTAGTTATTGAGTTCCATGGTCAATTACTTGGGCACACACTGAAGTTACAACTTAAACTGAAAAGTTAGTTTTCTTCACTTTTCTCCAAGATAAAGTTTAACTTAGTACTGTTTTTATGTTTCAGGTTTTTAAGCTTTATATGTATCTCCCATATATACATACATTCAACAAAATGCAATTGTAAAATAGAAAAATATATTTTGAACAGACTGATCATTTACCTTTTAGTATCATACCTTTTGATCCAGGATTGAACTATATTCTACGTATTCATGAATCAGATGAGCAGGCCCTACCAATTCTGTTTTAGCTTTAATCCAGTCTAAAGAAAACATAAGATCACGGAGTTCCTACAAGAAATACAAATCTAAGTTCAGAGCATAAGTTTCACAATGGAATCTACTTAAGGGGAAAAGGAAAAGCAAAAGAAATACATTAGGTATTTAATACGCCTCTGTACAATTGTCTCTAGTTCAAAACTTAGCCAATTTCCTGTTTGAAAATTCTGGGTATAGAAGGCTAAGCTTGCTATTTTAATGCAAAGAACTGCTTTTTGATACAGCTAGTCAGAGAAGGGATGGGGGTACAAAGCAAATCTTGACTTCTGTAGCACACAAGACCTGATTTAAGATACAACTCTGAAAAAGCTTCTTCTAGTCCAGTCTAGCAAAGATCACTCTGCTAATAGTGATCTGTTGTTCTTCCTAACAGATGCTGAATCTGAATGACAGCAAAACCATCTGTTGTAATTGCATTTAACTTAAAAATGAGAAAGCTACTTAAAAGGTAATCAGAAATTTTAGAATAGAATAGAGTAGAATAGAATAATTTCAGTTGGAAGGGATCTACAATGATCATCTAGTCCAACTGCCTGACCAATTCAGGGCTGACAAAAAGCTAAAGCAAATTATTAAGGGCATTGTCCAAATGCCTCTTAAACACTGACAGACTTGGGGCATCGACCACCTCTCTAGGAAGCCTGTTCCAGTGTTTGAATGCCCTCTCGGTAAAGAAAGGCTTCCTAATGTCCAGTTTAAACCTCCCCTGGTGCAGCTTTGCACCATTTACATGTGTCCCATTACTGGATACCAGGGAGAAGAGCTCAGCACCTCCCTCTGCACGTCCCCTCCTCAGAAAGCTGCAGAGAGCAATGAGGTCACCCCTCAGCCTCCTTTTCTCCAAACTGGACAAACCCAGTGTTCTCAGCCGCTCCTCCTTGGACATGCCTTCCAGCCCTGCCACCAGCTCTGTTGCCCTCCTCTAGACACATTCAAGATCCTGTTTAAATTGTGGGGCCCAGAACTGCACACAGTACTCAAGGTGAGGCTGCACCAACAGTGAATACAGCAGGATAATCACCTTCTCATCGGCTGGTCATGCTGTGTTTGATGCACCCCAGGATGGGGTTTGGCCTCCTGGCTGCCAGGGCACACTGCTGGCTCATACTGAGCCTGCTGTTGACCAGCACCTCTAGATCCATTCCTGCAGGGCTGCCCTCCAGCCACTCCTCCCCCAGTTCATAGTTGTGTGTGGCATTACTCCGTCCTAGGTGCAGAATCCGGAATTTGGACTTGATAAATTTCATCCCATTAATCACTGCCCAACACTCCAACCTATCTAGATCCCTCTGCAAGGCCTCTTGTCCCTCAAGAGACTCAACAGCACCTCCCAGTTTAGTATCATCAGCAAACTCGCTAATTGCGCATTCGACTCCTGCATCCAGATCATTGATAACTATATTGAACAGGACTGGCCCTAAAATTGAACCCTGAGGAACACCACTGGTGACCGGTCACCAGCCAGATGCAGCCCCATTCGCTTGCTACAACCCTTTGAGCCCTGCACTTCAGCCAGTTCTTCACCCAGCACACCAGGTACCTGTTGAACTCACAGTTGGACAACTTGTCCAGAAGGACGCTGTGAGGGACAGTACCCAAAGCCTTACTAAAATCCAGAAAAACTACATCCACCGCCTTCCTTTCATCCACTAGATGGGTGACTTTATCACAAAGGATATCAAATTAGTTGAACAGGACTTTCCCTTTGTGAACCCATGTTGACTGTGCCTGATGATTGTATTATTCTTTAAATGCCTTTCAACAGTACGCAGTATAATCTCCGTAATTTTTCTAGGAAGTGAGGGTAGACTAACAGCTCTGTAGTTTTCTGGGTCTTCCCTCACGCCCTTTTTGTGGATTGGAATAACATTGGCTAGCTTCCAGTCAGCAGACACCTCCCAAGAACTTTGGTAGACAATCGAGAGGGGTCCTGCCGTAACATCCAATGGCTCCTTCAGTACTCTGGGATGAATCCCATCAGACCCCACGGACATGTGAACACCCAGCTGATACAGCCAGTCCCTTACAACCTCAGCATCCACAAATGGGAAGTCACTGTTCCCACACTCGTGGTCCTCCAACTGAGGGGACCAGGCAGCCCAAGGTCTGTCAGTACTATTAAATACTGAGGAAAAAAAAGCATTGAATGCTTCCATTTTTTCTTTACCCCTGTTAGTCAGATGACCATCTCCAACAAGTATCAGTCCAATGTTCTCTTTAGACCTCCTCTTGCTACTAACATAAAGCCCTTCTTGTTAAAAAAAAAAAAAAAAACAAAAAAACAACAAACCATACTTGCTGGGATTGGAAAAACTGCTTAGAGACAACACTGTACAGGCTGAAAATATATTCCAATTTAAAATCAGTAAATATCGCAAGGATTAAAAGCTTACCATGGTTAAAAAAAGAAAAAGAACAACTCCCATCTTTATTAGCCTTCCAACAAATAGGAATCATGTCTAAATATTGAGAAACAAGTAATATAAACAGTGTAAACTCTGGGAAGCATACAGTCATAGTGAGACAGGCTAAAGAACTCCGAGAAGCTAATTCTACAAAATAAATAAAAACATTTTTCCAATACATTGAAATTAAAGAGACTGAGATAATAAAATAAGTATGATCCAAAAACCTAGATTTGTAGCCCACATTAATTATAAAGGTTCCTATAAAATATAAGTACACAAAGTGTATTTTATGTGATGAGTCAGATGAACCATCTCAAAAGAGGTTCAGCTGAAAAGGTTTGAGTACATGTGAAATAAAGCAATTAGCCACCAGGACCAAATGTTATTCAAGGCAAGAATTCTAAAGATAATTCAAGTGAAACTACTCAAAGTATTGGTCTTCCTGCATGATTTGCATCTTATATTAGCTCAGTACCTAAAGAACAGCAGGTGGCAAAAATGACAGCAATTTTTTAAATGTGTCAAGGCAATCCTGGGAACAAGAGATTTGCCCATCTAACTCTTGCTGTATTTTTTTGTGGCTGTTGAAATCTGGTAATAGAGAGATAAACTTTTACACACAAATCAGTATGACATAAGAGGAAAAAACAAACAAGACTTCTGTAGAAAAAAGTAAATAATTTAATCAAATTCTCTGAAGAAATCAATTTTTTTGTATTCTACAATAAAGCAAGCCTGGGTTTTCAAAAAAGTTTAGAGAAGATTTCTTATCAAAGCTTCTTAAAAAGGAAAAGAAAACCACAAGCTATTATGATACAAAATAAGAAATCTTCTCAAGAACTGGTTGAAAAGACAAGACACAAAGGGTAGAAATAAAGTAGTTTTCATAACAGACAGTGATTATCAGTGTAGTCCCTAAAGGATTATGTTGAATGTTTACCTATCTGCACAAAAGCCTGGGAGAAGAGAGGTTCAAGTGGGAAAAAGCCTGGGGGGAAAGGCAGGTGTAGGGTGGGTCAAGGGAAACAGAGGACACTTGTCAGAACTCACCTTCTGCATGTTGGCACCAGCCATGTGATATGCTAGAAAGTTATACCAGTACATGCAATCCTCTTGAGATGGAACAGGAGTATTAAGTTTGTAATATTTCTTGTACTGATTTACTATGTTTCTATGTAGCTCCTGCAATGTGAATCAAAACACACTTTCACCAAAGTATGGATTTGTTTCAGCATGGAAGAGTTAGAATTATTATTAATATTACATTGTATATAGTATTGAGGAATAATATTATTATTATTTCTCAATCATAATATGTAAACAAATGAAATAAGAAAAGGTTACCTTCCAAAACTGTACATTTAACCTAATTTATTGCTTAGGACTTCTCCAGAAACATTCTCTGGATATTAAAAGACAGAAAAGCAAGCTGTTAACCTTCCTTCTTCAGTTGAGAACAGCTATCAAATCACTCTCCACATTAAATGTGAGTAGCCAATAAAAAAAAGACTCTTACATAAGTGGATCTAAAGCAAGCCTAAAAACTTGTCTTTTCTTCGTATCTACTCTTTCTGCCCTGTCCTTCACAACTGATAAATTTATTGGGCCTGACTTACAGGTCCTCTCCCTGTAAGTATTGCCTTAAATTGAAAAAAAAAAGGAGTAAAAAGCACTTCTCTGTATTAGAAAAGAAACTTCCTATTCTGGCAGGGTCTTGATGCCTTTGGAACCACCAGTGGAACATTCCATCCTTCCATCTCCTCTTTGACAGAGAAATAATGGATATAGAGTCTTCTCTCAGTTCAGTTTCTTAGCTCCAAATGGAACCATCATGAAATCATTCCACAGTTTCAAGTTGAAAACAAATGTTTTTAATTATTCAGCATTAAGTTTAACTGCACTGTGGACCTATTCTATAAAGCTACTCTGTGTACCATTTAACAAAGGAACATTTTCTGAAGAATGCCCAGCTTTGGAGAGCAAAGTTAAAAGGAAGTAGATTAGTCAATACCCCACCTGAAGCTGGTTGCGATTCTTCTCTGTAAGAAAGTCAAGCTGAAGATCATGTAAATAATAATGGAATGACTTCCCATTACGATCACAGAACAATAGCGATTTGTTAACAAATTCCTGTAGTATATCTTCAACTTCTTCAGTTTCCATATCCCAAAGAATACAGAGAACCTAAAAAAACCCACATTAAGACAGAAAAGAGTCAGAACTAAGGAGGAATACGACTTGTGTGAATATCATAAAAGGCTACCAATTAACTGACAACAAAACACATGCTAACAGATATAGACATATAACAAAGGGTAATAAATTCAGTAAGCTACTAATTCTTCCATACCAGACTACAGGACAGATAATACAAGTTATCCCATCTTTTGTCTATTTGTGCTGATTTATTGCGATCGTATCTTTTTCTTAAAGGGGACAAATTTCACATAACCATTTTAGAGCCTTCAGAGAGATCAATTACAATATAATTAAAGAGCTATACATGGAATGCACATTAAAGTTAAACATTATGAATATATTTATTCAGTTACAATTTTTTAGTTTCACTACTGACAATAAAATCCATGACACAATAATGGACCCAACCTACCCAATCTGGAAATTACCGTTAAGTTACATACAGTGCAAGTTATACACAACAATTATAAATTTTATTAATTCTTTAAAGTTATTGTTTGTATCTCACTAAAAATGATGAGATTTCTGCATTGCTGTTATTACCTTAGTAGGTACTTTAACATCTTTTGGGAGGACAGAGAGGTCTTTATAGTAGTCTTTATAATTGTCATTCAGTTGCTCAACACTTATGGACATTGCTTCATCAAGGGCTTCATAATCATAAGAAGAAGATTTTCTTATTCTTTTAAACTGCTTATTCTGCAGCTGTTTGAGATAGTATTCCCAACGACTGGGGAAGTCTCGTAATAATGCACCTATCAAGGATATCACAAGAGGAGAACCTGAAGGAAAAGATTAATTTAATCTTAGAGGTTTTCAAGGAACACAATCCAATAATTTAGTCAAGTGGTTGAATAAATCAGGTAATTTTCCCAATATATTGATTAAATTCTGGAGGTGTGGAGAACAAACAAAACATGTCATCCATGTAGACATCTGCAAAGTCACCAAACTTAAGGGTAGTGGGGCAAGGGGGAAGATATGCTGAAGAAAACTACTCGAAAATCAACATGAGACATTTCTATTTAGTTTAAAAAAAAAAAAAACAAACAAAAAGCCTTTAACAAGCACTTGTGTTTTACTTAAGGAGTACAGTATTAAGGAATGTTCCCTCCTCTATTTGCAAGTCAAAACCTAGAAGAAAAAAAAAGACATTCAGTGGTAAACGGTATGTTAAAGAGCAGCAAGTATACCTTTGCATTCTCTTACAAGGCAGTTAGCTTGTTCTGGCAGTTCTGATATTTTCATATTCACAAACAGGGATAAAATCTCCAGTCCTTTCTCATGTGCTAGTCCACTTTCCACATGAACCTCATATTTATTGCCTAGACATAGAAACATGGAAAAAATTTAAAAGAATATAAAAAATCCTAAGGAAATTGAAAGTATTTTCCAAGCAAGATCTGGAGCAAAAGACCTGGCTCATGATTTTTTGCATAGTATTTTATATGTTTAGTACTAAGAAGAGTATAAATTCTACTTATCAGTATCAAGTTTGCATTAGAGAGACAAAAAAATTAAGACTATAATCTCATAGTTACAAATGCATTATGGGCATGTCGTAGCAGTGACTGCTTAATAGCGTAGAGATTATCAGTCTAACAGCAGCAGTGTCACAGAGGTTAATTTATCCTGTTGAGAATCATTGCACTCTTTAATGTAGACATATAACCTTCAGGATAACATATAACATTTATTTCACAAAGAGCATAAATTCTCACAGAGCAGAATTTTAAAACTTTGCCACTTGTGCACAAGTTGATAGACATAGATTCTATCAGATTCTTTTAAAAGTTCACAAGAACAAATTACATACATATACACACAATCTGTGGTGCAGGAAACTGCTCCTTACCAGCTACAGCATCTGTTACGCTCCTGTCCCTGCTGGTGATAAGAACCTGACATTGATTATCAAATGCTTTTAATACCCAGGAATCCCAAATGTCATCCAGGATCAAAAGAGATCTAGTGCAAGAAGAAATGTTGCAGATTTCAGTTCAACTATTAGTGCTAAAATACAGGTTTGCATTTTAATAATGAAAGAATATCTTAAGAATTTACAATGTATCACTGCATAATTTTTATATTAATATGTATAAGAGGGCATTAAACACTGTGCAAGAAAGTTGAATGCAAGTCTCTAAAAAAAAAGTTTTTACCATTTATTGCTTTATAGCTACAACTGAAGCATAAACAATAAAGTTTTGAGAAATATTTCCATTAGTAGATATCAGGAAAACCAGAAATATTTACTCTGTTTTACAAGTCATCCGGTATCATAAATGAACAAAAAAGTTGTATACGACTAGGTAACAATTCTGCTTGACACAGGGTAGTGATAAGCTTTGTGGGAGAAACCACATCAGTTTCCTTTTGACTGGAGAATTTTCAGTTTTGTTCTTTTATCTTCAGAAAGCTATACGAGACTAATCCTCTTGTAAAGGAATTGCCTTGGATGATGAGGCTCTTTCTACATAAACAACATTTTGTAGTGACTACATATTCAAATCCTGTGGCTAGTGACATTTGTAGATTACTACAGGCAATCCCACCACAATAATGTTCGTAGACTTCCCTGTACCTGCCTGTATCTGACAAAGAAGTTAGTGAAAAGTGTTTTTAAAAGATTGGTTCCAAGGGAGCAAGAAGTTAAAAAGATTGGCTAGCAAGTAGATTTATGAAAAAAATACCAGTTATTTGCATTCTGTGTGTTTTGTGGAGGAAAGAAAGTTATTGAAACTGAATTCTACAAACTGTTTACATTTACTGCCCCCCCCCCCTTTTTTTTTTTAAAAAGGATGGAATTTTCAACTACACGAATCACTGGTTAAATTGTCCAATTACTACTGAAGCGTACGAAGACTTCCACATTTTTCTTCAGCTAAATGACACTTATGCAATCAATGCTTATAAATAAAGATTTTATCCTTCATAAACAAGCACATACACATTATAGCCCATTTTCAAAGTTACATAAAAGTCTTGGATACCCATACATCATTTTTATACAATTCCTCTATTAACACTCTTTTGATAAATCAGAGGGTTTACAAGAATACTATCACAGCCATAAATGACTAATTCTGTGGTACTTTCACACTTGAAAATATGCTGGGCAGCATGAATTACAGCCTGATTTTATATTTTTAATTAATCCGAGAACTTAGAAGTCATCCCAGTCTTTTGGTACCAGTGACTTTCTTCTCTAGCCATACCAACAAACCTTAAACCCTAATTAGGATTATAAAAAAAAAATTAAAAAAAAACAAAACAAACCAAGAAACAAAAACCCAAACCACTGTGATAACAATCACAGGGCATTTAATACTGAAACTTCTTACTTTAAAAGAATATCATAGCTTCAATTTCTTCAACCACAATCCAACAAAATAAATAATGCCATGCTGCTCAGAAAGTTTTCCTTTGACTAATACTTTAATCCCAAGAAATGTACTGGATTCACAGTTTGAAACCTTTGACTAACACTTTATTCCCAGGACACATACTGGGTTGACTATTTGAAACCAGAGACAGCTGAAGTGACTTTTTGTCATCAAAGAGAATTCCAGTGCAGAGCAAGCTCCTCCACAAGCCACAGAACTAGCGAAGCTTGGTTTCCAATACACTTGCACCCTATGAACCTCAGTCCCCAGTACATTCCCCTCTACCTCCTCCCATGCCCACTATGATTTCCCAGATAACCCACCATCAGCAAGGCTTTCGGTTTATTCTTACAACATTCTCACTTATCTCTAACTGCGCAGGATGCAGCACAGGCGGTAGGTAGCCTGTTCCCACTGCATGTGTTGAAGCTGGCCAGTTAGTAAGACAACAAAATATGATTCCCTTCAACTAATTCTGTATACCCCTTTTCACCACTGAAGGCACCTACTTGGATTTCTCTTCTTTATCCAGCTGTCAATTTTCATAAACTTACAGAACTTCCAAAGATACAAAGTTCCTACCTTTAGAGTCAACTCTGGCAATATGCTCCAAGTGTTTTGGATAGAGGAGAAGGGAAAGGGAAACAGGACTAAGATGAACAGTGTGATCACATTAACACAGTTTCTAAATAGTGAAATGCAGTCAGACTAGGAAAGTTTTATAAACCGTTCTTGTTCCTTTTCCTTGAGGTGCAGTCATCCTCTGCAATACTCCCACCTAACATCTGTTCCTTTATCTTGAAACAAATTAATGAACATTGCCAGGTCAACCGCATCCTACATGAGACACCTGACAGTCTATAAGGAAGACACTGCCACAGCTGGCATTGATATGCTCTTAAATAAAACCAAGTGCCTAATTGTTTACAAAGCTGGCATTTTCTCTTTTCCCCTTAGTTTCCTCAGCATAAAGGTGCTCTTTTGACAAAACACAGTAAGTACATCTTAAATGAGTCTCTTTGTGCACTACAAACAATATAGCACAGCATAGTATATCGACCATGTTAGGCTGTCATGTCACTTGGCTGTACAGTAGCTGCCAACTTCTGGAACAGTTCATGATGCCGTAGGGATACATCTTACAAGAAAATAACACAGAGTTCTCCCTTCTACTCAGAAGAGACTGCGATGTTGTGCATCAATTAAACATCCAAATTCTTCTGAAGAGTTTTGTTTTGTTTGTTAATAAACAAAAAATAACAGGAATTGTGCCAATGGACATAACCACTTAACATACTTCAGGGAAACCTGCACTTTCAGTTGAAAGTGTCTTTTTTGCACTTTTCATATAAGACTTCCACAACAAAACGAAAGATTTCTTGTGGAGGACCTGGCAGTGTTTTTCAAATTTTTTCTTTGGAAGAAAGATTATTTTTTTCCTGTACAAAAATGCCGATATTCTTCTAGTCTATGTCATCTATAAAGATCACAAGGTTGGAGTATTATTCTTGGGATATCTCACTCAGGTGCAGGCTTGGCTAGTTTAGTACAGATTTTCCCAGAGAATAATGAAATCCTCAACAAAGAACAAAATCTATTACCTAAAGATGAAAAAATAAAATAAAAAAAAAGTGCAGTGACTGAGACTCTGCTTGATTAAATCAAGTCACTTTTCCTGAAGTTTGAAAGCAACTGGTTTCTTGGCGATAATTGATCATATGAAAACCTGCTTTCACTTTGGTAACTCTAGACCAAACACTTTAAAAAGACATCAGCTGTTCCAGAAAGGAAAAATTTTCTGGAGTGATACACTCTCTTTTACTGCTGTATGATAGTCACACATCAGTGAAGCACTCTACATACATAACGAGAACACTGAAAGTTAGAGCAATTCTTATTTCCAACTGTTTGTTCCCAACTTTCATTATTCAACAACTAATACTTTTTCAAGCAAATGTGACTCTTGCACAGCTGGTTAACATATTTTGTTAGCAGAAGCCTTATTAGCCTACTAAATGTATCCATACCCAGGACAAGCCTACAATGTGTCCCTTACGTTACTCCATTAAAAAAAAAAAAAAATTCTCTAAACAGAAACAGTTATTCTACGTATATTATACATCTGCCTCTAGCATCTGTTTGCCTTTCAGCTTTTGTACGCTTATCTGGACTTACTTATTCTTTTATCATATGTAAGGCAATAATTTAGAAAATTTTAATAGGAACCTCTACACAAGAATTAAAACTCTAGAAGTATTGTTAGCTTCACCTTGAATAACTCTTCCTAATTATCTATAGTAAAACAGAAAAAGTGGAAGAGTTAGGAAGTTGGTTTAAAAAGAAGAAAAAAAAAAACACACACACAAACACACTAGAGACATGTAACCACAACACAGACACCTTAGATGATTAGACCAAAGTTACTCTGCAGAGTTTTCCATTAAAAGAAGTGTTTCATTTTACTGACATCACCTGGGATATTTGCGTAGCATCAGCAAACGAAGACGATCTTTAGCCTCCTCAATGTTAAGTGGTGGCCTTTGTGAAAGAGTAGAGTCATGTTCTAATCTACTACAGAGATTCTGAAGTTTTATTAGGAGCCCTGCTTTGTCCTGTTTTCCAACAGAGATCCAGTGAACTCCTCCTGGAAAGTAATCTAACAAGAAAAGCAATATTAATCATGCTATACATTTAAAAGCATAAATATTTAATAGCAGCTTACAATAGCAACCAATAACTCAATTTCAATTAAAATATAAAACTGTAAAGTCTATTGCAAGCCAGCCTTGCAACTCTACCACTAAGAGAAGGGTGGTTCTACAAGACCACTACTTTTTATTTTTAAAGGAACAGGCTCTATAGGGCAAGTTCCTACAGAGAATTCACACTACCACTGACGCTGTCGTCCTTCCTCTCTACATGCCTTCCTGCCTGTCCCTTAACAACCCCTTCTGCATCCATCTTCCTGCTAGTCTGACTTAGCAGTTACTTTTTTAACCCTGTACTACTGCAGGAGTTCAGAGTTTGGGATGTGAAAATTATCCCAAAACAGTGAACAAGGTAGCATCTAGAAGAGTCAGGTGTAGCAGAGGATGCTGTAGTCTCTATCCCTACATCATGTTTTCTAAAGTCTGAGTCCCACTTTCTCCCCCAAGTGTCCGGGGGGGGGGGAATCATTAAATGTTTTAACTTATGATCTGCTTTAAGCTAAAGTGATACTAGTGTAATTAAGGATGCATCTACTCTCATAAACCAAAACAGATTTGAAGGTGAAAAGCTATTCAGAATCTTTTCCCATAAATTAATAAAGTACTTAGTGGTCCTAGAGCACTAAAGGGTTATGAAAGCTGTAACTTGCAAGCAAATGTTTCAGAAGCACCTAAGGAATTTAGAAACCTAAATCCTAAATTACTTTCAAGATGACATAAGATACTTTGCCATATATGTCCAATATGCATATACCTGTAGTAATTTTTATAAAAATATAGATGTTTTTCTAAATGTACCTTCCAAGAGCTGATGATCCCTTAAAGCTTCTGCTGTTAAAACAGTCTTCCCACAACCTGCCATTCCATAAACTGTGACCCAGCCTGGATCACTTCCCAAGCAGCACAGTTTCTGTTTAATAGCATCTACCAGTTTTGGCCGAGTGACAAACACAACTGGTCTCTGTGGTACACCTCCTTCGCAGAGAACTGTCTTAACTAAGGTTAAAAACAAGAAACACGAAAATAAAAAGTGACTTCTAAATGTGATACCTCTTCAAAGCAAACAATTCCCTACCCAGATAACTAGTGGGCTTCCCTTCCCACCTCATGTCCCATACAAATGCTCTAAAAACTACTGGACTCGCAACACCAAATACTGAAAAAAATACTGCTTTTTAGAAATAAATTACTTAACAAGTAACTAGCCTCCCACCTACAATAGTGTTCCAGTTAATGGAATACCTATGAGGCAAGCTAGTTACAGCAGTCCCTAGAAGTGAAAAATAATTAACAGCTCCAGTAGAAACTATGGCAAAGACAGGAGCTCAACATTACTATACCCAACTATCAAGTCACTTTCTCAGCCAGAAGTTACTGCCCCATAGATGCAGCAGAAAAGAAAGCATGCTGTGTAAGGCTTTTACTTTGCAGTTAACAGCACAGCATTATGGTCCAAGCAAGACTCCCTTTGATTCAAGCTAAGATAGCATGACTTGCAATAGAGCAGGTAAAGCGTAGCAGGAAAGGAAATTTGCACTTTATCTGTCCACTGCTGGCCACAAAGTGGCCATATGCAGTGCCATATAATACTAATAAGCTTTGGGAAATCTTACTCAGGTAATCAAAATTCCACATGCCTACAACACTTCTTAAAGTGTAGAGTGCTAGTAAAGATGGCAGTTAGTCATATGCAGTTAGAAAGTTCTTCCCATTAAAAACTACCAATTTATTTCATGTCAATCAAAGATGATACTGTTGACAATATAAGTAAAAGTTAGGAATTTATGTAGGTTAACTAAAAGATCTGGTGGAGAGAATCAAGCAACACAATAACAAGATCAACTATTGGAACATAGGCTGAGAGATTACAGATTACTCTTCAAGATAAATGTCAGAATTTTGGAGGCTACAGCTTTTTATGTTAGATTCAACTTCTTTACTATAAACAAATAAAAGTCTTTCACATACAATAAAAATGTTACAATTTAGAGAAAACTGTGAGAGCTTCAGGTTTCCCATCTTTTAAAATAAACATTACTTAATATAAACATTTTCAAGGTGACCTACAAAAGTCACAATTGTAACTCTCCTGCCACATTAATTACGCGAAATACAAAGATACTGACTACTACATTACCAGAACAAGTGAATGCACCAAGTACTCCTTTTTCATTGGAACAGGTAATTACAGTCACTTAGAAAGGAATGAAAAAAGGCAACTTGTCTTTACTTTCAAGCACAGGGATTGCTGTAGTTACACTGACCGTATGAAGTCATTCCATCCATTGAACTCTTTCCGTTACCAGAGGAGATGGCAGGGATGCCATCCTGAAGAAGTGCTGCAAGATCTCTGTACCCTTCATGAAGCAGTGCATTATAAAAGGATCTATATGAATTATTATCTTTTGTAAGAATAATGTTTATTAGCATAGCTGCTCGCTCCTTCTGCGTATTCTAGAAAAAACATTCAAAGAGACGTTATACAGAACTAAGAGACCTTAGGAATCATCTAATCTATCACTGTCAATTATAAACTGTTTATAGTTAGCCTTCAACCTGACCAAGCCCTTAACTCAACTTTATGAAGTGCAATAAAAACTGCATGCTAGGCATACGCTTAAGAACTTGCTGAATACAGGAATAAGATAGACAGAAATTACTATTATTAAAAAGGATGATAAAATATGGGAGTTGACTAGGAAGATAAGTGAGAGACAATTCTACCTGTTGTTTCACTCTCTCCTCCTCCTGTAATGTTAGTACTTCATCAGAAATCATACGATCCATAATGTAAGATGTCTTGATGTCTTTTTCCAATGCTTGGCGATTCATAAGTAAATAATTTCTACTCTTGACATCCATATTTCTTCAGTGTGAAAAGGGGGGGGGGCGGGGGGGAGAGAAGTCAAGTCAGAACCAGAACATTACTTCCAAGTACAATTTTGGTTTTAAACTCAGAAAGAGGAGCAGAGCAGCTGCATTAGTGGAAAATACAGAGAATCTTCAGGCAAGCTCATACTACAAACTGCAGAAAGCTAAACTACTTAGTTGGGTTTTTTACTTTCTGTCTTGATAAAAAGACTTTCATACCACTGTTATATGAATTTAATTATACTGTTTATGACTCACTAGTCTAGCTTTGCTGGACAGTACAGTAGCATCAAGAAAACACTGGGGAAATCAAATATTCCTTTTCAACAGAGTAAAAAAAGGCATATATATAGTTAAGTTGTAATAGTTCACCAGCTCTGTGAATATGAAGAGTATTCTTGAAGTATTGTTTAGATGCCATATGCTATTATGTTTAATAAAAACATCCAGCTGAGCATTATTATAATTAATCTGACTACAGTATTTCTCTGATTGCTCCACTTGGAGGCATATAAAGCAGGTATAAAAAGAATTTCAATCTTTAAAAATTAATTAGACTCATAGTAAAACTTCTGTGCTCATTACGTGAATGGAAGTTTTCATTAAAAAAAGCAGATATTATACCGCTAATTCTGAAAAAAGGAAAAAAAACCTGAGTCTTTTTCCACATCCCTCTGAATTCATGTTTATGAACACTTGCAGAACTAAAGAACCGCAGTCTGTGCAAGCTTCTCACATACTAGGAACTTGCTAAACGTTTCTATGAAAAGGTCTCCTCCCCACCCACTACATCCCTCAAATTTTTTAAATCCTTGGATCATGTGACTGGGACAACAGGATGAGAAACAGGACTGGTCTCACAGCTGACAGCACTGGGCAGAACTACAACAGAAAATAAAACCGAAGGCGACTGCAAGCTGCTCCACGGTGCAAGCGCAGCTGCCTGCAGAAGAGCTCACCTTTTCCTCCAGTCCCTCCTTCAGGAGCCGGGTAGATGCAGAACAGCTGCCTCTAGATAACCCGATGGAGTGTTTCTTCCGCCGTGCTGACAGAAATTCTTATTTTCACTGAAAATTACGCGGTTAGAAGGTCTGCCACCCTACCTTCACCCCACCACACCGCTTCGGGAAGGGGACGTGAAAGCTCCCCAGTCGAAAAACGCCCAGGTTATAAAAAAAATAATAATAACAATCAGTCCACACGCGAGGCAAATACAAAAAGAAAGCACCCCACAACCACACAAAACAAAGGGTTACCTCACACCCAGAAAACGCCTCACGGGAGCCGCCGTTACCAGCCGCAGGGCAAACGAAACAGAAACCGGAGCGCCCAACCCGGCCGCCCGCCTCCCAGCCCCGCCGGGCCGGGCTGGTGGGGGGTCTCTCCCCGGCCACCTCCAATATTTCTCCCCTGAGGCAGGGGCGGGGGCAAGCCGCCTCCCGGGCGAACGGCTCCGGAGCCGTGAGCTGCAGTCAGCCTCGGTGGGGGGGCCGCGGCGAAACCGAAACCTCCCAGGCAACAGCCCTTCCTCGTCCCGTCTGGCCTCCCTCTCCCCTACCACCGCTCACCGGGCGGGCAACAAGTTCCCGCCTCGCCCTGAGGAGAAACCGTTCCCCCTCACCGGTGTGTGTGTGCGCGGGGGGGGGGGGGAGCACCGCGACCGCTTCCTCCTTCCGGGCCCGGCAGCTGGGATGAAGGGCCGGCCCGGCCCGGCCCGGCCCGTCTCCCTCCCCGGCCGTAAGCCGGCCCCCTTTCCACGGAACAAAGCCCCGCTCTCCCCGCGCCGGCGCAGAGCCGCGGGAACTGGGCTGCGCTGTAGCGGGAGGCAGCTTGGGCGGGAAGGAGGGAGGCGGCGGTTGGCGGGGGCGCGCGCCTGACGTGGCTGCCCGCCGCCGGCTGAGGCGAAGCGGCTGAGGCGGCTGCCGGCGAGCAGCTTGGCGGCTGTGGAAACGGGGTAACGGCGGGGCAGGACGGCCCGTCCGCCCCATCCCTCAGCTGAAGGCGGGAGGAAGCCGTCGAGGGTACGGAGGGGGAAAAGGCGCTGGGGGGAGGGAGATCGG
>JANXJC010000064.1:14751451-14774844 GCA_027564655.1 Leptodon cayanensis | reverse complement strand
GGTGTCGCCGGGGCTGGCCGGCGTCTCCGAGGGCTCCTGGGCTGGGCTGGGGGGGTTCCCTCCCCCCGGAGCCCTGAGGGCGGAGGGGGCAGCCGGTGGCTTTCGGTGCCCCCGGATGAGCGGGGGGGGGGAGTGGGGGGTGGGAAGGGTCGCTGTGGGGAGCGGGGCTCGTCCCCCCTCAGCCCCCCGCTCCGCAGTTGTCCTCTAAAGCCGAGTTGTTGTCCCTGTGCTCAACCATTTCCCTAACTACCGTTCTGATCTCTTCATTTTAACTTCGAAATACGGGTTCTCAATCCCAAAGGTGTTTTTTAAAAGTTACAAAGGAGCGGTTTTGCTGGTTTTTTTTGGGGAGCCAGAGGTGGTTTTTCCCCTACATACCTAAAACTCAGAGCACGCTTCTCAGTACTGCGACTCAAAACAGCTCTAAACTTTATGCTCTTGTGACAGATTCGGATTTTAAACAACGCCTTTTACACATGTATGGGACTATGTAAGTATCTCTACTGTTTAAATATTTATATGTTGACATGTGGCTAAGCGGCAATACTGCAGAATGATCCGGAAAGAAGCACAACATTTTTGTCTCAAATTGCACTAAACCAAACCCACCAAGGATCTAGTCTATTTTGAGTAGTGTGGTGGAAGATTTTAGGCTTAAAAATTCCACTCTGCACTTCCACCTGGTTGGTTAGAATGTGAGCTTTTGCGTTCTTTGAAACTGGAGATTCATATTGCCTGAATCTATACGGATCTTAATTTTAGCAAAGGGGAAATTATGGCTTTTCTTTTACCTGGATGCATATTTCATTAATATTCTGTATTTTTCTGTTAATGGCTATTAACTGGTGTCTGTTGTTTTACAGATGACATGAAATCATTGCAACAGAACTATTCCTAAATTAAAGCTTGATTTGCAGTGCCTTTTTTAAAAATGAGAAGATTCATTTTCCCCTTTAATGTGGAGTAGGTAAATTTTTTTCCAGGTCTACAAGTAAAACAGGACAGTGATGAAATTGTGACAGTAATCAACTATAAAAAGAAACACCATGCTTTTGGTTCTTGTGATTTTTAAACATATCTTTAAAATGGCTTATTGCACAACAGATGAAATATTTCTGGAAAGGTAAAATTAGTTAAAGTGTCAAAAGCCAGTTCAGTTTGAGAAAACATGAAAGCAGTGCTCTGTAGTATAGAAAACAAATTTTCACAAAGTCTTACAAAAGTATTCTGAGACTTTACAAAAGTTCACATAACTAGAAAACATAGTAAACGCTGAAGGAAACAGTTTTGGGGGTGTATTTGTGTAACTAAAGGGCAAGAGGTTATATTTGAAGATACTTAGAAGTAACTAGTCCTTTTTGGTTTTGTTTTTTTTCCTAGCTCTCTCTTTTGCTTCTGTTTTTTAAAAACACAAAATGTCTGAAGTTAAGCAGAGGAAAAAAGGTATTTCTTCATCCAAGACCAATGACGGCTCACAAAAGGTTGAGAAGCACAGTAATTGTGGGAATCTGGCAAGTCCCAGGACCAGCAATAATCGGAGCTGCTTTTGGATGGATTCACGGACAAGCTTGAGCATAATTTCCCTTGGTTTTTGCCTGGTGCTGACCTGGTAGGTAACCCTCTAAAGTGGATTTTCTTTTGTATTCTATACTGTATTCAGCCACAGGCAATATGATTAGTTACGTTTGAATATAGTGTTTGGGTTAAGTGACTACAGAAACTTTTTAAAGCTAGAACAATCAAGGAGAAAATAGCGGTATTCACAAGTATGGAAACATTGGTATACAGTGAGGGATTATAGAAGCTTGATCTGTTCTATCATGTTGAAAGTTTAAAAGGTGCCTTGCTCATGAATTTTAAATACCTGCTTTTAAGACTACATCTAACTGTGAAGAGCAACTTAATCTCACAATAAGTACAACAAGGCTCATTTGGCTGGTAATAAATAATTCAACAGTAGAAGTGAAGAAGAGTTTTCTGTAAATAATTTGCTCAGCAGCATGGTAAATTGTTCACCAGGTGGAGTCTTCAAGTAAAGGTCAAATATCTTTGTAAAAGATGTTTTAGAATACCTTGGCAGCATCGGTACCTTAGTTCCATCAGAAACTGAGCTTCATGCAGAAATGAGATGATGAAATTCTCAGAACTCTAGTGCAAGAAATTAGTCCAGATTCTTATACTGTAGACATCAATCTGAAAACTAAGGTAAAATTTGTTCTTATTTAACATCACCCAGATTTTATTATCTAAATCTCTGAGAAAGAGAACGACATAGTAGAATAAAATTAGTGATGCTTCTGCTTAGTGTTCTGTGTGTATCTGTTCATGTCTGTTTTGCATTTATCTATCGTCTATCTATAGCTAGCATTTCAGCTTTTATTGCCTAACTTAATCTGTATGGAATATTGCAGATCTGTTGAAACTTCTTATTGCTATTCAATATATTAATAAATATCAATTTATGAAAGCACAAGTGTTTTAAATAAACTATATTGTTCTAGATAAACTATACTGCTATGAATCAGGTCCCGGAACACTTTATATATGCTAATTATCTAGTTGTGTTTACTGTTTATTTACTTGCAATTTGCAGGTTCCTATTTCAGCAGTCAGGTCAATTTGCTGATATGGAAAAAAAGTACAATTTCTTACAGCAAGAAGCTGAAAAATTCCTGGATGTGGAAAATAAAGTTAACTTAATTTCTGAAAAGGTAATCATCAACATCTTAATTTGATAATCTCTAGTGAACATTTGCTGTTGTTTTACTTTGTTGTCATTTAGTTAAATTTAATTGACTGTTTTAAAATACATTTTCATAATGTGTTGTACTTGCCTCTGAATAGGCCTTTGGGGAATATTTCATGTGACTGAACATGTCAATCCATACCATTGTTCAAGTATGTCAATATAGCGGTTGTATCTCAGTATTATTTTTTAGACACTAAACTATTTTTAAAAAAAGCATATTTGTGCACATACTTCATTCTACCAGTACTGTTCTGTGTATAATTCTAATACACATTGATTTGAAGAAAATTTACAGGCATTTTTATGTAGTAGACCTGTTCTAATAATATGAAGACATAATGAAGTGATAGTAATATTTTTTCATTGCTATTTTATTTTCTTATCTGCGTGTGACATTATCAAGTAGAAAACTTGGGCTGGCTGCCGAATTATCCCTTCTATCTTACAGATGGTGATGGGGGTACAGCATGGCTTAGGCAGTGATGTTGTTTTAGCACTGATCTCATAATGATGTCATTTGTACATGATGTAATTTGGATATTTATATCCTACACTTCAGATTGCAAAATGTTGCATGTCATTTACATAGTGTGATACATTTTACAAAAAAAAAAACCCCAAAACCCCAAAAAAAGCCCCAAAACCACAAACCACCATGGAAAATAAGGGATTGACAATAAAGAAAATGGCACGTATTCTATAGAAATTCAACAACAAACATACCCTTTTCTGTGACTTCCTCCTGCTAGGTTAATTAACAATATTTTAAAGATGAAATATGAAAACAAAACATACAGGAGCTTTGTAACAAGTGAAGTGATTTCTAAGGGACTTTATTCTCTGTTAAATAAATGCAAATGGTTTTCTAGTCTTACTTTCATTAAGTAGACATGGACATTGTTTTGTGTTATAAATGCAGCTTGAGTCTTCTGAAAGTATCCTACAAGAAGCTGCCTCATCCGTCTCTGTGATGACTGTGATGACTGAGTTTGAACAGGAAATACCTTCTCTTCATAACATCATAAATGATATTCAGAACAATGATCAGACTCTTTCTATAAAGATGCAGAATATTAATGAGAAGTTCCAGAATGTTACGAATTCCTGGAGAAGAAGCTTGGATGAAATGAACACAAACACTGGTGGTTTAAAATCTGAAGCAAAGTTCGTACATACAGAAGTTACTTCCCAAATTAATGAAGTTGAACAAAGAATTAAATCCCTTTCAGAAAGAGTAAGAGATTTGGAAGACAGTACAGCCAGGAATATTAAAACATTAAAAAGACAAGAAGATGATGAATTCTCTAAAGTTGAACAAAAGTTGGACTTGCATGCAAGGGCAGTTGAAAAACTAGAAGAAGAACAGAACAGTCTGGTAGCCAAGGACACAGACCTGAATCAGAAACTTGCAAACTATGAACCTAAAATTGAGGAGTGCAAGTCCCATTTGCCAACAATTGAAAATGCTATTCACTCTATTCTTAGATTATCAAGTGAATTGCTACGTATGGAGAAAAAGATAGAGGACTTGACAACACAGCTATATACTGCGGAAAAGGATATGTTGAAAACTGTTTCTGATACAATGGCGATGCAAAAGCTTCTTGAAGGCATACAGTACAATGACAGCATAATGAAAGTGCAAAATGAAGTAGTGGTTTTAAAAGAAGTACTGCATGACATAAAAGTACCTTCAAAAGCAAAAGAAATCACTTTAGAAAGCTATAACTTTGAAATTGACCAGAATGGGGATAAGTGAATTTGGACTTGGGGCTTTCATTGATGAAAGAGCACTTTAATATATTATAAATAATGTGACTCCAACATACTTTAAGGATAGCTGAAATATTCTCATTAATTTAAATAGGCATTGGATCAGACTGAAAGGCAAACTTATAATAAAGAGGTTAGAGAGCAAGAAGCACTGTGTTGAAGGAGGAAAGGAGTATTTTCTTAAATTAAGGATTATTTTCAGCTTATTTATTAAAAGTTCAGTTTTTTTATTAAAAAGGAATTTGAAGCATTTAGATTTAAGAAAAAAAAAAAGTTAAAACCAGAGACATCAGGTGACAATTTATATTTAGTTTTCACTACTTAGTTTTTTATATTGTTACTCTTCATATTATATTCCATGGACTTGTAACACAATGGACAATTAAGTTCTTATCTCTAGGCAGATATACATGTACCTCGCTTTTAATGTATTGTATACCATAATGTTTTTGTGCTTGCGGTACAGGCTTCTTAATGTCAGCGGTAGTACTGGGTTCTACATATTTTATTATGTGCAAGAAAGCACCAAGTACATTTTTAACAGCTGAAGCTGAGATACAACAACATTACAGAAAACACTAGTAAAGTACCCCTTACTGAGAACCTTTTCTTGTACTGGTATTTATAAGCAGGGGCTTACATAGCAGCTGGTGTTATCTTTTATTTCTTTGACCCCATGCAAATAGCCTCCTTAGGCCTCATTTCCAGCCTTCTCAAATTTCCTAAAATCATGGGCGTAGTTTTCTTCTACCGTTGAAATCGCTGGACTACGTATAGACTGAAGTTCTTATTAACAGATATTCCTGTTAGATTCTTCTTCTATCATTTAATTTGCAAGTTTAGTGTGATCAGTCACTGTATTAGTTTGGGGTTTTTTATTTTGTTTTGTTTGTCTTGGTGCTGTTAGAAAAAAGTTTTAACCTTTTCTTCTATAGAGTGTTCTCTGCTAGGCATTACATGACAGGTCTGGTATTGCTTTGCATTTCAAAGGGGAAAAAAAAAAACTTTACAGTGTCACGGACATTGTTTCCAAAAGTTTGGTGAACCAAGAGCTGCAAAAGCAATTAATGACAGCCATGGAGTTATGTACTTGAGGGCAGGGAATATCTAATTTATCCTTAGATCTAATAGATCTGTTTACACAGGATGTAGTCCTACCTAATAGGCCTGAGAGCTGTTCATTGAAATTTGGATCTCAGGACCACCGTAAATTCGTGTCTACAGACTTACGTCTTGATAATTTCCTATTTCTGAACTCAGGAAAGCAGATAGCTTAGTAGGCAGTATGAACCCACAACTTTTATGAATTAATCAGGCTTAAGTTAAATTATCCTGGTTTCGTACATTCATTTATCTAGAACTCTGCTGAAATCTTCACTAAACAGTTAATGCTGCCCAGTCAAGAGACTATTAAACCAGCATTTCTCAATGTTATAAAGTCTATCAGTTTCATATATTTATTAATTATGTATAGATTTGTATCTGTTTAGTCATATTCAATAAAAATATGATGTACCAGGACAGGGCAATCCATTACATAATCTATTTCAAAATAAATTGCTCTTCCAGAAAGGGTATGGAATAAATACTTCAGTGTTCCATTAAGAAATACTATTCTATACGGAAGTGTTTTTTAAATACCTTTCACAAGTGTGTTTCTACTTCATATATTTTTGGGGAAGGGTGACTAAATTACCAGTGGTATGCTCCCCAGTTTAATGTCTTTCATCAACCTCAGCCCTATCGAAAGTCAAATGTACATGAGATCAAACAGGAAATCCTCATCCTTAGAGGGCTTTAACTAAGAAACCAGCACAACTCTCCGCAACCTAAATTTTGGTATTTTCTTTTTAAGCAAACAGTTCTGTGCTAGAGAGGACTGACCAATGCTATCAAAAACTTAAAAATACTTGTTTCTTTGGTGATATTTTTACTACTAGCATCAAGAAAAGGATTAGTATGAAACTAATTATAGCCTCTTAGAATGCATTTTACCTTGCCCATTTGGTGCTTTTTTCTCTCCATGTTCTACACTGGCTTATTGGGGATTGAACAGGATAGTGTCACTCAGGTATCTTCCTTTCTTCCTCTCAAATTTGAAAACCAAGAACCAATTGTTAAAAAAAACAGAAAAAGTGAACTAGCAAATTCAGCCAAAAATCCAACAGTAGCATGAGTGTTCCCTCAGTAATGTAGCTTTTATAGAGGTAGGCTGTTTAAATAGCCACCAGAATACTTCACAGGAAAAACTTTAAACGAAAGGGAAGCATGCCTAATTCCTTTGGCTTTTTCTTTTGTGAACACCATGTTCAAAATACATGTTATGATTACCAAAATAAAACGGTCCATGATTTTCGGATAAGAGAATTTTAAAGTAGGCATCTTTCTAAAATGTTTCTGAATATCTTTCTACATGTGTGTTTCTGGTTCACACAAATTATAGGCTTAATTCAAAAATTTCTGTAAATCAGAAGAAGACTGCATTTGATGACTTGTGTTTTCAGAGGTCATGCTGGAAATTCGTATAGCACCTTCCTGTAATTTTTGTTGTAATAGAAAAAGTAGTAACATTGGAATTTGTTATGTATACTGAAAAGAAAAAAAAGTACGTTTTTGTGTGTGTTGCAACAGAAGTTTATTTTCTAATGACAGGGTTTGCACTCAATTTCAATATCAGAATAGTGAGCTATTTCATTAGACTATAGCTTTAGTTCTGATGTGAGTTGTTAAGCTAGAAATCTTGTCAAATATTTTTATTTGTATCCCTCTAGTGTGAAAAGACGTGGAACTTAATGGAACATCTGGAAGACCCTCAAATAATTTCTCACATTAAACATCTGCAGGAAGATATTTATACAATGAAAACACGGTCTAGCAGCATAATTAAAAAACAAGAAGAACTGCAGAAGAATTTAACAGCTCTTTCTCATGCAGTGTCAAGTGCTGAACAGAATGCAGCTTCTGTAGCAAAAAACATAACTTTGACGATTGTGACAGTAAAAACTGACATAAGGCGCATTTCAGGCCTAGTCTCAGATATGACTGCGTTGACAGATTCTTTGCAAACACTAGAAGATAAAGTAGAAAAAGGTGAAAAGAAGACAGTAAAAAATATAGGTGACCTGCTTACCAGTAGTATTGACCGAAGTACAAAACTACAGAGCTTGGCATCCAGTAACGCAAGGAAAATTGAGCAAATTAAGACAGCATTATCTGAGTTAAGGAGTGATTTTAACAAGCATTCGGATAGACTTTTGAATCTTGAAGGTGACAGAGCAAAAGTTCTGAAGACAGTTATATTTGCAAATGATTTAAAACCCAAGATGTACAAGTTTAAAAAGGATTTTGCCATCTTGGAGCCATTAATAAATGACCTAACACTGAGAATAGGAAGATTAGTGGAGGATGTATTACGACAGGAGAAGGAAATTGCTTTATTGAATGAGAAACTGGCCAATCTAACAGGAGTTCAAACTGAGATCAAAGATACGAAAGATGAAATGACCAAGATTTCAGACATGAATTGATCGCTGTGAAATGCCACTGCCTAAAGAACCGTAGTGTTTGAGGAGTGTTAACTCCATCAGGTGGAGTACTGAGAAGAAAGATGGTATTTAAAGTCTTCATTTAGAAGCACACCAAAACTTCACTAGAGATTTGTCCTCTTCCTTTGAAAAGGACAGAAAAAAAGTCACACTGATTTCAAGGGACAAACTATAAAGTGAACAAAACACATGTCTCTGTGCATGTATGTCTTTCTGATGGACAACAGGTGCTATATTTAATAAATTGCTTGGTTTGTACAATAAAACAGGGTTAAAGCATAAAATGTTGTCCCTGCCTTTAGAGTTTGCTTTCATGAAGAAAGCAGGACCTAAGACTGACAGAGCTTCAGCTTTCCTTTGCTGCTCCAAAGGAAGGAATAAAATTGTGGTTTCCAGATGGAGTTAAACAAGAGTTAGTCAAACTGCAGTAGCGATTTAATATTTATCTCAATATATTCACTCTATGATTTTTGTAGACGTTAGCACTTTCCCTTTTTTTTTTTGAAATAAACAATATTTAAAGAGGCAAATGCAGTGAAGCAAGCAATGCTCAAAAATATTGCTGATGCCTTGCAAAAAGTGTGTCACACATTAGATGGAATAATCTGGTTTTGTGTGAGGCTTTATAATTGTAAATCGTAATTCCTGTGCAGCATTGTTAAGTCTTTAAAACACAGAACTCTATATGGGGACAGTGCTTTGCAAGACGGATTAGCCCTCTGATGGCTTTCTCCCAGTGTCACGCTATCTGTTCAGGAATCCTAATCCTGTTACTCATTCATTGTTTCTCAGCCTGTAAAACACTATATATAGTGAGCAGCAGAATTAGCAAAGAGAAGCTACTCGGGTCCCAAAAGGTTAGACTGATAAAAGCCACTGGCAGTATTTCTGTGGCGAAGAGCAAGAGTTTAAGAGAACCGAGACATTTGAAAATGCAGTAGGTGGTAGACTGAAGTTACAAGATAATGGAAATGGGTTTAGCAGAGGAAAGGGGGAAAAGTGCATTAAACAGGAATAAAAATTACTATAAAAAGCAATTAGGATAGATACAGCAATTCAGAAAATCTCTAGAAATGAGATTACATCAAGAAGTATAAGCATACCGTAAGGCCTTTATAACTTGTCAATTGTTTAGCTGATCACACCTGAACACCTTGCAGCTACCAGACTCTTGATTGTACGGAAGAGAGAACCACTCCTCTGCCTCACTGTTCTCATCCTCACTCGGCGTTCCCTCGCTTTGCGTGTTGCTGGTCTTCCGTACCTTGCTTGCTTCGTTGCCCTCAGTCAACCTCAAATGCTTTGTTTCATCAAGTTTTCCTCCTCCGTTCCTACCTCCCAATTTTCTCTCACCCCTTTCCAGTCCACCTGACAGACTGCAAGGATAAACCTGTCAAAAGACAAGTTTTCCTAGAAAGCACCCACAGATACTATTTACCAACCAGCATCCCTTTGCTCTTTCACATAATTCTTAATTAACCAAGCCCCTGGAAATAACCAAGTGGCATTTGAAGGAGACAGAAAATTAAAGAGCATCCAGAACGATCAGCCATGCTAAAGCATGTGTTGTGTATCAAACCTGAAATACCTACATACACATCCACATACAAACACCATAAGGGTTTGGGGTTTACATAATAATTATATCTCATTCATATATTAAAGCCTGATACTCACTGAATTTACCAACCCTGGGTTTTTTTATGTGTGTGCAAGCTCACGTTAGTCCTGTCAAGGAGAGCGCTTGGCACAACAGACACGGCTACCAAAAGAACATCGACGCAGCGCTGTGAGGAATCTATCCCGTGTCTTTCACTATGGCCCATACGATGCAGTTAACAGTTACCAGTGGATTAATTGCATCATGGGCTATAGTAATTTTATTTATTTTCTTTTCAACTTCATGAATGAATCATTTTTGGTCAGTAGCCAGTAAAAATCTAGAGAGGCGGAACTGGAGAACCAGAAGAGCACTATCTGCATGAGTGAAAAGAAATGGAGAACATGCTGCAGCTGCACAGTTAATCAGAGGAGTCTTGACACAGCAAAGTCCTTCTGGATGAAAAGTGCACTCTCTTTGGAACAATAACAGAAAATAAGCCAGGGTAAACAACTGCCAGCTTCACTTTCAACACCCAAATGAATAACCTCCAAATCTTACAACACCTCTACCAGTGAAAAGCCAAGTATACAGTCCTGTTCATGGTCTCCATGGGAAGTTAAGTATGCAAAAAATCTTACAGAACCATTAATTTCACTTTTATCTACAGATGTATGCAGACCACCCACCCTTCCTTCCCAGAAAGTGCAGGTCCAAAGCATTATGATCCTTTCAGAAACTTTGTTGCTACAAGCAAGAAAGAAAAACTTTTAAGTCACAGAGGTAAAGTTTACTTGGAAAAAAAAAATATCTGGATCTAAAGTTTACGCACCTGCTGTATTGTCCTCAGAAGTAAGGCGAGTCGTCGGTGATTCCCCCATGATCTGCACAGGTATTACAGATCTTCATCTGCCCTTCAAGCACACACCTCCACTATACTAAAAAATTAAATGAAAGTTTGAGAGTAGCTTTGTAATTACATTGGTCTAAGGTCAGAGGCAAAGCTCTTTCTATAGTGGAAAAGATGAGGCAGAGGGCGAGGTATTTTTCATAAATTTAAAGCAGACTACTAACCTTGCCTCCTTGGTCCAGTACTGTCAGTGTCGGGGAAGGCATCAGCTCAGTAAAACTACAACCCCTTACTTACTTCATTTCTAGGGGCACTCAACGATGCTCTCTGCAGTTTTGTTCAGTGATTGAGAGATTCAGGTAATAATGAAAATTACAGCTATGCCACTTAAAACATATCATCCCACGCAGCCCAACCTGCAGTGATCCTCAGGACATCTTTGCTTTTAACTTAGTATGCAGGTACAGAACTGGCTAATTATATTCTAGCCAGCAACTCACAGGGGAAAAACAAACAAATGAACCAGCAACAGCATTAAGTGATTAATGCTGAGAAGTGACATGAGCAAAATAATCCCAACACATTAAAATCTACTTTTAGACCCCAGAACGTCAGCTTGGGCAAGAAGTTTCTGTGAGCGATCTCCTCCCACATCACTCGGAATTACAAAAATCGTATTCTGTAACAAGGCCGTGTAGCTACTAAGCTTAGCTATCCAAAGCACTCGTATTTGCTATAAAAAAGCAGAATGTTTATTGTTTTCACTGTGAACTACATCATTTCTATGTAGAAATGTAAATTAATTACAACTATTTGTATTATTACAGCCCATTTTAAAATGATATGCAACAAACATTTCAGCAAGTATCAGCACATTTGATCTGTAGTACAACCTGATACACAGGGTGTGAATGGAGTTGTTATTCCAAATTTATATAGACAGTATGCTTTAAACCAGAAAGCAGATCTCAGCTCCAATAATAGCAAGAAAGGATGTTTCCTCCCTCATAAAACAATGTACACAAGCAGCATATACATAATCCATGTTTTACAAAGTACTTTGGGGTTTAGTGACTGGTCTGGAGTTAGGACCTAAGTTCAAAACAGCGTGCTCCTTTTCCATACAGGACTTTCCTTGCAATGAAAGCACAAGTCCCTCAAAAGCACCACTGCCCCCGTGCCCCACCTTCTCGACTTCTGGAAAACATACCATACATTATGCTATAAAGCAGTTATCAGTGACAAAGTTGACCTTTTCAATGCATTTTAATACTACAGTTTTCCCACTGAAGTTTATTTACAATACCAGCGGGTGACCCTTTAAGCAGTGGCATTTTATACATTAAACCTCTTCGTCTCAAGCATCCGAACAAGCCTATGGCTGAATGTCAATGAAGTCAGCAGCTGCAAGGCAATTCTCTCCCCCTCTCGAGTTTTCCACTGAAACACAACACTAGAAGTAGCACTAAGTATATTTTCCCCTTTCTCAGTTACAGAAGAAAAAGGGAACAGCTAGCTGCGCCTTGTAGTCTTATCTCAGATTTACCCTGATAAAATTATCTGAGCATCTTTAAAAAGGTAAGTTTCAGTCTGCCCGTAAACAATGAGAAAATAGATTTAAGATTCTCTTGTTAGTGCGCATATTTACAACGGCTGCACAGAGGTGACCCAATTCTAGAGAAAAATTGCGCTATTTTGCTCCACACATAGAATGACAAGAAACAGTCTTGAGAAATTTAGCTTATCATTGGATTACTTGACAATCAGACTACCTCACTGCATGAGCCAGGTTTGTCTCACTCTTCTGCCAGCCTTAAAATTTGACAAAAGTGATTCATTTTTCCAGGATTGGAAGGAACTTGAGATGTTTTCCAGCAAAGAAAAGTCTAATGAGTTAAAACACGCCTTTAAAGAAATGACAATGTTCAGTACACGAGAGTGATACTGTTTTTCTAATAAGTTGAACCACATACAAAAGTTAACTTCAAAAGCTGATTTAACATCGGTGGTCTTGAAACAAGATGAAGTCATAGTTAATGCTCTTCTCCAAGGAAGCTCTTGGGAGCATTTAATGATTTCTTAAATAATTTCAAAGCTTCCTACTCACAATGGGACAACAAGATGTATGCACTTATATCATGAAATGTATTTAATTCAGCACCAAACTACTTGTATGAATGTTTCATTTAGACTTACAGAATTTGACTTTGCTGTATAATGCAGTTAGATACCAACCACTCTTAAGAACACGTTTACTGTCATGGTAACAGGGAAATAGAGCAGTTTTAGATTTTACTCCTCATTTTGAAAGGCAGCAATTCAAAATAAGGCTCAGCTTGCTTGTTTAGCATAACCATCCTAAACCTTGGAAGTTGGAATGTTTTCCCAGGGGGTGAGAAGCTCAACGTTACCTAAAATTGTAGCAGGAACATCGGACTCCAGCAAGATGCAGCAGTCAGTGTAGTTATGCTACTCCAACGGTGCCTGCTTTAATTGTTCTTTTGACTCTGAGGGACACAAGGAAAGAGGAGGGAGCTGTACAACACACATGAATGCCAAGCTAAATTCAATGTCATCAGCTCACATGCTGAAAGGCAGCATACCCAAACAGGTTTGCACAAAAGACACTTAAGCTCCAGCTCTACTAAGTAAGCAAAGTAGTACTGGATACAGTGAACCCTTTATATACTATTAGGCATCTTCTGGATTTTTCCTCAATGTGATTATCAACTGTGGATTCCTGAACAGGCAAAACACAGGAAGGCAGCATGCTCGTCTTTCTATAAAAGACTAGAAAAACAAATTCATTGCCTTAACAAAACATTGTGCAAGTGTCTCCCCTTGCATGCCTAGGAGCCTAGATTTCTTCGCATCAAGTAAGGTCCAACAAAAATTGGTATGGCTTCTTGCACTGCAGAAGTGCAGGGTTCAACCAAAACTCAGCACTACAGTTAAACTAATTTAGAAAAAAAAAAAAAAAAAAAAAAAACCAAAACAAACCCAAACAACCCCCCAAAAATCAAACTACAGGAGTACCAAGTGTAGGGAATAGCTGGCAAGTTTGTCAAACTCTACAATAAGAGGCAAGCCATTTTTTTTTTTACTGTAAAGCTGTACTAAGGTTTTAGTGGTCAGATACCTTTAAGAATCTTATTAACATCAGCTTTTCTTCTGTTAAGGTAGCAGCTAGTGTTTAATTCCAGAGTACAACCAGAAGGACTGAGTTCTTTGGTGTGGTTCAAAACCAACAGAAGCAGAAATTAGTCAAGTAGGCCTAAGTTAGTTATGTTGGGATGACCACCCCAAAGCAGAAACAGGACTGCTATGTATATGGTTCCTGTAACCTCTATATTATGAGCAGGATGCCCTATCAGACTGCAGTCTCATCTCAGCCATTCGGGAGTTCAGCTATCCTACTGCAACAGCTTATTACAGGCAAATAAAACAGTGGACTCAAAGTGCATAGAACTGCAGTTAGTTGCTGCGGTTCTGCAACGATAGGTTCTTGGCACTTCTCTGGAAACAGGGAAAGCCTATTTTTATTATGATTGTTTCACAATTCCCTAGTTCCTAAAGTGGAGAACAGGTTAATTTATATATATTTTTTGGGGGTGGGGGGAAGAGTATTTGAGGTATTTGCTGCTATGAAACGAAGCTTACATACGCAGTAGTAAACAGACACTAAGCGCTCTGTTTCTCATTTATTTCAGGCAATGACAGTGGCAGAATTTAAACCCTCATGTGGGATGAGGGCACAGCCAATAACGACATCCTATAGAGTTTGTTTTCTACATAGTGAAATATATAAAAGTTTCATGAAACTCATCACTGGGACAGCCAGCATAGTCAGTCCATGAGTTGTCTATTCAGTTAGACCAAGCTTCTTCTTCAGAGATTCTGGCATTTCCGGTGGAGGTGGACGAGGAAGTCTGAAATAAACCTTCACAGAATCGTAGATGAACCACTGTAGTGCAGTCAGGGTACCAATCATAATGATACGAGCAAACAGACCTTTCCATACACCTGTAGAGCAAAACATAAAGCATGAGTAGCATTAAGAAGCCAGGAAAAAAAGAAATCCTCCCCAAAACACCACAAACACTTGATCCAAAATACATGAAAGTAAGGATGTATGTACCTTTGAATCCAAGCCTCATAAGAACCTGTGAAGCAGAACTGCCCTTTTCTTTGTTCAACACAGACACCACGGAGTCAGCAGGATGGGAAACAATTGCACAGAACACCCCAGCTGAAAGAATAATTTGACATTAGTTCTGTGGTGTTTTAGCTGTACCATTACTACGTACACTACATACAACTAACTGAAACCACACCTTCTAATAAACTGCTAATAAATTGCACAGAAGTTATGACAAGCCTCCTGGTATCCTAAAAGGACAGCACGTACATACTTACAATGTGACACAAATACTAGAAAACACCTTGGTTCTGCTCTTGCAGCACCTCTTCTGCTAAAACAAAACTCCTTCCGAATCTTTGCATATTGAAAATGCCCCTTCCATCCAAATTTCTCTTCCCTTCCCCAGCCTAGCAAAGATGCAAGTTTTTTTCCCCACTTAAATCAGCTGCAGTTTCTAAACTTGGGACATTAACATTGGTAATACATAGGAACAGTTAAAGAGCATTGTCGTACTACAGACCCATTTTCCACTGACAGATTGAATATAGTTTTTTCCCCTGAACATTTTAAAGTTACAAGTAATTCTCCCATTCTAGTTACATCTATTTGATATTCTGAAAAGGGGTAAGTTTCTAAAGTTGTGGCAGTCCTTTAATGAAGTCTAGGACTTAAAGGATCCTTACCAATATAGCCTGCAATAAATGTGACTACCAGCTGCTCTCCTTTTGAACATTCACTTCGTGGCTTGGGAACGACGTACTTGTAGAGAGCTTCAACAGTACGTTCAAAGCAGGCAAATTTCATCATTGTGTATGGAATCTGTCTCATCCATAGCGGAGCAACACCTTTATAGAAACTTAACCAGAGAAGAGACAAACAGTATTTAAAGTACATTTCTAACTTGAAAAAAATTAGTTAGCTTATTGTTACTATCGAGAATACAACTTCTAAACACTGACACTGTAAGGCTTAAGTGTCTCAATACCTACAGAGCAGAAATTTTAAGTTTTATTAGTTCCCAAGTGCTAACTTAAAACAGCAACACAAATTAGAATTTACCTGGCCCCTATACTGCACAGCTCTTTTTGTAGTCACTTTTCAGATTACAACGCATTGCAGTACTGCGGTACTGATACTACAGGTGCAGTAAGGCTCATGTCTGCATACCAGCCAAGTCCCGATAGTGATAAATGACTTGTATATTTACAGCCACTTCTATCGGAACAGAAAGCCAACATGCAGTTATATTACTCTTACATGCCAATGACTCAAGCATCTTTGACTGTACAACCAAAAAGTTGCTGAGTATCTCTGACTGGAACTGCTAGAAACTGAAGTTATCCAGCAGAACTCAGCACAAAGATACTCACAAAGATGGATCTAAGGAGCATGTGGAATTAACAGCCAGTTCAGCACAGATCCCCTGAAGTATGCGAAGCTGTTATCTTAAAATACAAAGACCAAAAAGTACTATAAGCTAAAGCCACAATTAGTTTTAGCAACAGTTTTTCATTAGGAAAAAATACTCAACATCAAGAACCTGAATAAAAATTAAAATCAAGAGATACTTACGCCCAGACGCCTTCTTCTCCAAACATTTTAGGTACAGCCTGCCGCAGAGTGTTAGCATATCCAGGCTGTGTCTGAATACGAACTTTAGCAGCTTCCATTGGAGCCAGAGCAATGTCAGCAAAAAACTCCGCACTGGCAGATGCAGCTAAATATAGCGAAGTACGCCACAAATATGCATTTTCCTGAAGTGAATTTAAACACACATTTTTATTAACGAATTGTGCTTTTGCTATTACTCTACATTAATAATGCCATTATGTTGCAGATATATAGCCTCATATAAATGACTTAAGGCTTACCTCTCCCAGCATGTTGCCATATAGGATTTTGAAAACTTCATAGAAACCAAATTTACAAAGCCCCTGCATGGAATATCCAATAAAGGTTGGAGCCCATCCCTTAGCCAAGCCACGAACACCATCTTCTTTGACTGTCACTGAAAATCCATTGAAGATGCTCTTGTATTTTTGTGGATCAACCTAAACAGAATAGGCAGTTAATTGCTTGATATAGCTTACTATTTCCCTTCTCACACCCCCATCCGAAATACAAAAATTCTTAAATTCCTCATACAGCTGGCTGCCTAAGGCTCCCTGGACAGACCAGGTACTCACCACAAGGTTACACTAATGTAACCATAACGGTTACTTGCTAGTCTCAAACCCTAACTTATTTTAACAGCCAGTATGTTCCTCAATACTCAAGAACCACCAAACTGTCTGAATTTTGCTTTACATTTATTCTCCAAATCAACAATATGACCTTCCGTATCAAAAGGATTTACTGAAATCACTATTCTAACACTGTCAGTAGTATATTGCTATAATTATGTTTAGATCAGTGTCTTTAAAAATTTGACAGCTTCTGTCAGCAATCTCATCCACTCTCCACATCACACCTACGTACCCTCAAGTGTCACCACAAACCAAGCCTGATGATTCACCCGAGTCTTAATCAGAAAAGGTTATTTGTCCACTGTTAGTTTGATCCCTCCACACAGTCAAACACAGATGGAGCAAAGCAGATCAAAGAGTACTCAAGAACTTCTATATTTGCACTTTGACTTCACAGTAAAAGCTACATATAAATTATTTTCTGCACACAAAACTTTGAGTGAGATTACATTATAAACTTATCAGAAATTAAAAAAAAAGACCAACCTGAATAATTTTGTTTCATGTGAAAAGAAACCATTTAACACAAATTCTTAAACAGGTCATTCTGACAAATTTTAAGTCACATGACCCTGTTACTTTTCGTTTTTTGACATCATCCAACATTTCCTCAGAGGGCAAGAAGTAAGATACCAAATGAGAAGTCAACCAAAGCTTTCAGAAAGAGCTATGGGACACGCATGCCAACCTGCAGTGACTGATACTCTGTCTTGCAGTCCAGCAACAGCCTATTTGGGAACTAGTTCACCTAAACATGACAATTTTAAAAAATTCAGAATTTCAGAAAATTGGATATTTAATTGGGCACTGTAAAATGAGACTCTGTTCATGTCAGAACCATGCTTAATTATCATCTACATAAAAGGTGACCTCTTTTTAAAAAGACATGAGAGGGCAGGCAACACGTTTCTTCTAGGAGAATCTAGGAAGGATCAGTAACATGCTCTGTACTGGATCTGTAAAGAGATAAATGCTGAGAGGTTTTACAAGGTCACACCCGGAATCCACATGGAACCCTCCTCTTGCACCTTCCTTTAAGTGTTGGAGAAGGAAGGGGAAGTATCATCACCCTTACCATGTAAGAAGCCCAGGACTGGTAGCCCAAGCCAAGCATAGGTGCCAAGCCGTTGCAGTCTGGGAAGTATGAGGCCTTGCTCCCCAGTCGTACATGAAGCACTGTATAGCTCTCAGGCCTTCTGCCCATTAACCCAATTTGGAGTCAGATTAACAACTGTTTGAGATGCTACATCCTCTTTACCCATGATCAATTTCCTTCTCAGAAAACTCAACCTTAGGCATGGGTAGTCAAGCTACTGATCTTGGATTTTGAAGAACAATAGAAGAGTGCACTTAAGCTGCATTTTCAGAAATAAAACACATACTCAGCTACAGCTATTCCTTACGAGTAGGAATAGGGAATTCCTACACAGTTAGCCTGGTCTCAATGCAAATTTTGTAGAAAGCAGCATGTTGCCCTCATTTGATGCACCCTGTGTTTGTCCTATGTGTTACAGAATTACTAGTTTGAGACGAGAATTGCAGGTGCTCTCAAGTATGTAAAAAAGCCTCTCTTGTAAAGAATGCTAAATAAAGGCCTTCCAGAAGAACACAATTTTTAAGAATATCACATGCAGTACTCCTAGTATGACTAGTAAGTAGGTCTAACTAATTCATAGTTCCCTCCTCATTTCAGGAGTTCTATCATTACAAAACTGCCACTTTTATAATCAGTGTCAGCCTATGCAACAGGGAAGTCATTAACTACTATATTTCCAGAAATTTGGAAGTGTGCTTTAATTTGCTTCTTTCTTGAGGCACATATTTGCCTGAATAAATCCATTAGTATGTTTTTTGTCCGTGGCTGTTCACTAGATGATTTTAATGCGGAAGCTGGTATCACAAATTAAGTGCAATGTGATGACACGCAGTTCAATCAAGAACCACTTCAAGGAAATTAGCCACAAGTACTGATGGCCTTACCAATACCATATCAAGTTTTATCCATTCTATTCAAAGTGGCATCATTAGGAAGTATCCAGTCCATAAGCCATGCATTGATATCCACAATGTTAATGGATCAAATTATTCATGCATGTCACTCCAGGCTAAAGAAAGCAGACCTTCAAAACACCAGAGATACTATTTCCTTTCTCCAAAAGCACGCAAACAGTGCTAAATAGCCTACCAGCCAGCAAAGACTAATATTGTGGTGGGTGCCTTTTAGCAAATATAGTCAGTTAAATGTGCCTTACATGTAGTCAAAAATAATTCATCCGGACTATCCTAAATGCCTCTGCTTCTCTTGAAAGTGGTATTTTGTTAGTCTCACAGCAGCAGACTTGATAAAGCAGCACTGAAGTTTACTCACTTCCTGTCATCCAGAAAAAAACTGCGTCCCTACTGTAAACTCTTAGTATGCTGGCTACACAGAGAAAAAAGTTTAAGAGATGTTTAAGATAATACAAACCTGCATACGACATTTCACTAAATCCAGAGGTACAACAGCAGTGTGTGTCAGGCCACAACTTAGGACCCCACCAACGCCACAGAGAGCATAAAACTTGAGCGAGCCATATTCACAACTGTATTCTGCAGCAAAAAATAAAGACACACCATGCTTTTACATAAACTTCATGCACTGTTGGACAATTATGTCCAGGGGATAGTTTATGCCTCCAATTCATTAGTAGATTAAATATACCACACTGAACATGCTTTGTCAATGTCACCACATACCATCATGCAGAACAAACCTGCATTCTGCATTTAACCAGGTCTAGAGGAACCAGTGCTGTATGTGTTGTTCCACAGCTAATAATCCCACCAAGGCCACAAAGCATAAAGAATCTGCCCGAGCCATATGCACAGCTGTATTCTAGTTAATTGAAAAAAAATTACATATATATGACCAATTATAAATGGTAACAATGATCAGAAAAGAAACAAAATTGACTCAGTGCTACCTTCTCAAAAGTACTAAACTGAAATAAACTCCCATGCTGTATTATTCACCTGTAATTTGATTCTAAGCCTTCCAAACTGAGTTTGTTCCTTCAAAAAAAGCAACGGAATAAACAGTTAATTTTTAGCTCGCAGCATACTTAAACCATAGAAATTAATCCCAGAAGCTGCTAGTAGAAATTACGACTCAAAGTTGCAATGTCCAACATTCTCTTATATCAATGAATTAAACAAGAATAACGTTTCTCTAGTATTCTGGAGACAAAGCTGCTTTGGTTAAATATTCTGTGAAAGTGCAACTTCTGTATTTAAGTAGAGACTAAACAGATCTACGAGATCAGCGTTGGATTTTTCTTTATGCAGATATATTTTTCAGGTATTTTTCAGATTCTCTATACAGATTTTTTTTTTATTTTCTTTCAAATACAGAATCTCAGATTTATACAGCTTCTGTTTAATGAAACTCCAGAATGTTATTAAATTCATCATCACATTCAACGCTCATAAACAAAGTTCACTAAAGAATCTTTCAGATCACACTTAATCAAGGGATACTTCATTTGCAGTGTTCCATACAGTAGTGTGTAGAAAACCATCCAGTCTTAAAAGACTAAGTTATTAATTTTCACAAATTCCAACAGAGCAAAGTTACTCAGGCTGAAAAACAAGAATCAGTTTCCCTCTTCCCTTTTTGAAGAAGCTACAGAGGGTATGATTATCTGCAGCCAGAAAACACTCAAGTTTACTATTAACAGTATGAAATAAGCATAAGGTAGCAGCACAGTTCTGCTACTATGCTTAGCATTTTAAATATTAAGCAAAACTAATATACTGAGTAAGCATACGGAAAACAATACGCTTTGTAGAAAATATTCCCCAGACTAGAAAGGGATAATCTAGGTTATTTTGCTATTATATCTAGTGGTGTTACTTCAATATAATAGAATAGGCATTAAAATGTTACAACAACTCAATAAGAACTATCTCCAGAGAAACACTAATGAAAAAAAAAAGACAGCAAAACCCCATTTTATTCAGAGCTTCTTTACCCTTTTTGCTTCTGAAATAAATTCCTTTATGAACACCAACAAAAATTTACAGTTATGTTCAACAGCATCAACAGAGCACCAGTTAACACCAGCAGGCTTATACTGCTCTTAACTTCGCTACTATAAGGGAACTTCTTCCTTGAAATGTTCCAGGGTTTACATTATATTTTACATTCATATTTCTCACCTTACTCTTCAAAATTAATCACCAAGACAATAAAAATGTCATTTTTTCTTTATTCTAAAATTACAAATACCAAATCACAGATACCGTATTAAGCCTAAACTTAAAGCAAGAAATCAGTTAATGGTCAGAATAATGCATAACCTATGAAAATTTTTTAAATTCAGCTACTGCTCAAGACTGTAAATATGCTGGTCCAGGACTTACACATACCTCTGGAATAGCTTGGTTATGCTAGCAGATAAAATACTCTGTTTAAAACTTGTCAGAATAACTGGTTAAACAAACACAAACAAGGCTTTCTATGCAGGTGTAATCAGAGAACAGACTCTGGGTCCGTATTACGGGGCTGCTCTGTCTAGCTGTATCTTTGGCCTGCAGCACAACAGTACTGCAGTAGTTACCGTGCTGCCCAGATACCAGAAGTGTTTGTTCACACTCCCTTTTTCACAAAAATTTACTGTTAGAAGTCATACTCCTCAACTGACAGAGACAGACATTTGTAGAAGCCACAGCAAAGTACAGTTTTATGTATCTGCTTTATTACAATGCTATTCAGACTGACCTGTCAGCTAGGTGTCAAAACAGTAATTAAGAAAAGCAAGCCAGTACCAATTAGGCTTGAGCTCTTTACTGGTACCTAAGTTCATAAAGGTATAGCAGTATTAGGAAAAAAAAGCCGTAGTAGATCCCAGACCTTCTACTTCAGAAGTAGAGTCAAATTTCCTAGAAACTGTTACCTGAAAAGAGAACTGGCTGAACATGTAGTACAGAGGGCAGGAAAGTTATTCTAACATACCTAGACACTGACTTAAACAAACACCCTGAAGCTACTCAAATATAAATATATAGCACAAAAACATGTCTACTCTATTAAGACAGATACATTGTAACCACTTCATTTCTCTGCTTCTGGTCTGACATGTCAACAAAGGACAATTTCCAAGAACTGATCATAAAACACTTTGTCTCCAAGCTGCGTTATGGCTGATGCCCTGAGCTGAACTCAAAAGGTCTTGTGGTTTGTACTGACTTTGTGTGACCTTGCATAAGCTCAGATATCTTCTGCAACGTATTACTCTCCCAACACAAGGGCTAGAGAACCAACTGGTACATGAAATAATGAACACAGCTGAAAAGACTACAAAGACTAAGAAACTCTAGTCACCTCTGACTGCATCTGCCTAAACACAGGATGAAGATTAAGCATAATGCTTTTAAGAAATAAGTGCACCTACCAAATACATTTAGCATACCAAAGGGCGATTTAGGGCTTTAGTTAGCTAGCAACAAGATTACTACACTAATAACCAGAAGCACTTTCTTGAAAACTTATTAAAAGTTAACACCGAGTTCTGTCTTTCTTTCACATATTACATGAACGCTCATGCAAGAGCACTAACGTACTTCAATAATCGTCATACATCAGAAAAGGTATCTTGCTGAAAGCACTTCTTACTGCTTTTTCTTAATAAATGCAGAGAGATGCTTTTAAGTTATTCACAGCTTAAAAGAATTAGAATTTTAACATCTACTTCCGTTATTAGAATTATCATCAAGGTTTGACCTTCAGAAGTCACAAAAGCGATCAAGAAACATACAGGACGCCCCTGCACTTAAATCTAAAACGCATCACTGTATCTTAGACACCAGAGCTATCTGGTGTATGCCCCACAACTACAAATGAGGAAATGAAAAAAAAAAAAACCAAAAACCAAAAAACCCAAACATCCAAAATCACAACACACAAAAAGAAACTAGAACAGCCTGCAGGCACCTCTAACGTGTCTGCATGTCCAGATGTCCAGCTGCGACTAAACAGGGGAATAAAAATAAGGAGAAAAGGAAAAAAAAAAAAAAAACGGCTGGGAGAGATGGTATTTCAAATCCATCCAGACTGACACGCTGCTCCCCTCCACGGAAGAAAGAACTACGGGCCTACAGCCTCCGTCCGCGAGGTCTGCAGGCCCGGCAGAGCCACAAAAAGCCCCCTCTCATCCCCCAGACTGCCTCCACCGGGGCGGGGGGGGGGGGGGGGTGTCTCTGCAATTACTGCCAACTAGAGCCTTCCCGCTTCCTTTCCCGGTCCCACCGGATCCCGGCCGCCACCCGGCGCCCACCGCACGGGGAGCGGAAGAGGCTGCCAGCGCCTCCCCCGCCCGTGCCCTTCCTCGTCCTCCAAACGGCCGCTCTAGGCCCAGCGCCGGCTCCTCGCCGGCCCGGCTGAGCCCCCCTCAGCGCTAACCCTCCCTCCGCCACCCCGACGGCCACCGGCGCCTCCGCCGCGACCCCCCC
>JANXJC010000064.1:14723628-14751422 GCA_027564655.1 Leptodon cayanensis | reverse complement strand
CCTCCCCGCCGCCTGCCCCTCTCACCTTCGGCGGCGGACGCGGCCGCCAGGCCCCGCCGAGCGGTAGGCGCCTCCGCTGGCTCCGCGCGTTTCCTCACCCCATCCTGGACCGGCTGGAAATGCGGCGCGTAGAAGGGGTTGAGCCGGGCGATCGGCGCGATGGACGAGAACATGGCGACCTGAGGCGGGCGAGAAGAACAGAGCGGCGTTAGGACGGAGGGGAGGCCCGCCACGGGCCCCGGCAGGACGGTCCCGCAACCCGCCGGGCGGCCCGTCGCCCCGGGGCGAAGCAGCGGGTCCCGGCGGTAGGTCGGTCGCCCCCGCGCCGCCCCGGCTCACCTCCTAAGATGGCGGCAGCGCGCGGACCGCTGCTGGGCGCTCGAGGCTGGGCGGGCGGCCGGCTCCGTCACTTTGTCCTTCGCCGGCGCAAGGGGCGGGGCCAGAGCCCCAAAAGCTGCGGGGCGATTGGAGGAGACGCGCTGTCAGCCGGCACTGCCGCGCATGCGCAGCCCCTTCCCGCCCTCACGCCTGCGCACCGCGTCCCTCGCCCCCTCCGTGAGGCTGAGGGAGGGAGGTCACCGCCTGTCACAGCCGGGGCCGCCGGGCCGCCACCCGGGTGGTTCGGCTGGCAGAGCCCCCGGGGCCGGTCCGCTGCCTGCGTTCCACGGCTGCCCTTGCCCTTTCGGGGGCCAGGCTGTGCGCCGCAGCTGCGACAAGGCCTGAGAAACGCGGTCCGCCGGGAGGGAGACGTTTCTTCTTGGGCATCCTCCCCGCATCAAAGCCCCTGAGAGAACTCCTGCGCCTTCCCTCCCCGCAGGCTTCAGGTAGCTGGGCTACAGCCCGGGGCAATGTCAAAAACCCGAGAGGCTCCCAAACTCCTGCTCGACCTCGTCCCTCCATGCTCTGCAGCGCATCGCCTCACGGCCCGGTTTTAAGAGGAATTTGAAGAAGTCCACCGCGTCACCTCACGTTCCAGTTTGCATCTAGGAACGCTTTCTAATCACAGCCTGGTAAATGCAAGACTCCGTTCTCTTAGCAGAAGGTTCAGCCCTCCCACTGCGCGGTTCCAGACGAAGCAAGGTCAGGAGGCAGGCCGCCAAAGCTGCATTTCACCGCTGGAGGACAAGCTGTCAAGGCTGCGTGACAAGGCCTATGCTACAACGGCTGCAGCCGCTTACGGAAAAATTGCCAGCTACTGGTTTGTTAAAAGTAGAGTGTTATGTAGCACAGCACCCATGCTTGGCCTTTGCTACCTTAAAGTATGCCTTTTCTAACAGAGCGTGATTTCCACTCCATTTAGTGGATTTACATAGTATAGAACTGGCACAGCGTAGTTCAGCTCCCCAGTTACTGAAGTGGTAAGAACCCCACGTTTTCTCCATCTTGATCACATGCCATCCGCTACAGTGCTCCATAACAAGGTAAGCACAGAGGACAGCAAAGTGGGAAGCACACGGAGTGCCCCAGCTATTACTTCTGGGCACAGAGCCATAATGCGACTGATAGTACACCTGCATGGCCACACTGAAGACAGACCCCTTCAGTCAGCTCAGCGGCTCCCATCAAACTTCCCTGGAGGATGACCTGCCACACCAACCTTAGGACTTGGCTCTACTTGCTGTATTTCACAACCAAGTTGATCCAGGCAGACTGTCATACACAGGCAAAAATGACACGTGCCGAATAGCGCTGTCACAGAAGTCTAGGTTGGCTAAGTCCCTCTTGAGTAAACTAGACTCCAGCTGCCAAGTACGAAAAGGTCAGCTGAAACTTGCATTCTTTAAATACTTTCATTTAGCAACCAGCTAAGAGCCTGAAACGCTGTCCACTTCACTGCCACTGGCAGCAATGAAGACAGGCCAGAATTGTTCATTTTGCCATTACTTGTTCTGCTCTACCCACTTGCATCTAAACAATGGTTGGTGGCACTGTTTTATTTAAAAGCCAAACACTGATACTTTTTTTTCATTAACTAGTAACTTCTAAGCATGACTGAGACTTGGGCTTTTATCTTGAAATTACATACAAATCATGGCAATTCTTGCAGACTTGTTCTGATTTTTAACGTATAGAAAACCTCTGCTCCTTCCAATTATGAAGAATGAATATGTGACTATATTTATTTATATACATCTAACTGCAATCTGTGCGCACAACTAGTACTGACACTTGGAGTTAGTCTGTGGAAGAATCAATTTCTTCGGTTTTAGCTGACAATTAACTTCTAACAGCTGTGCTATTAACAAGTACTATTAAACAGCAGAGCCTAACATATCCCCGTGAAAATACAGGGATAACATATGTTCCTGCTGAATGCATATCATTTTACATAGAAAATCTCTTCAACTTTTCCCAGATGTGAAAGAATAAAATAGCAGTAGCCTGTAATTTGAACCATCTAGATTAATCTGATTCCTGACACTCTCAGAGGGTAGTAACAGATGAAGACTTGAAAGACATCACCTTTTGGTGTCCACCTGTCAGATTCACAGTAAAAAGAGCTATTGTAAATTCAATCCATCTTTTTAAACAGTAGCTTTTCAAATTTGGGAATTTTAGGAAAATGTCAGTTTGACAACTCCAAAGTTTTCCTAATTACATCTCTCCTTCTGTTATTAACACCCACCACACACCCCCTCCATTCCCCCCTACCCCAAGCAGCATACAATCAAGAAATTGTAGGCTAGGTCCTGCCTTGCAGTAACTTTTCAGTTCTAAAACTTTGGTGAAGCCTGTAAGTAAAATCAAAGCTCTTATAAGCTTGTTCTCCAGGTGACTTATTGTTTTCAGAAATATACAATGAGACAGTGAAACAACCATCCACACCTTCGATAATCAGGTTAGCACAAGTAGCATCTGCTCCTGTTGTAAGCATGTATTTTACATACTCCTTCACTGTATCAGCACCAGAACTACTAGACTGTGATTCTAGAGAATCAGTAACAGATCAATTCAAGCTGTAAGTAGGTTTCACAGCCCAAGGGAAGCCTTAACACTGCAGCATCTCCTTCAACAGGATCCCAACTACCTAGGTTGAATGACAGCCATCACATCCTCCGAACACAGGAAGCAGTGAAACCTCTCCTATTCTTATTAGTCACTCCCATAAGTGTCCTCACCTGATAATCTTTTTTAATCTAAATTGTCCCCAGACATTACATGTGTTTCCTCCATAAAACATTTTTTCCCCTAAATAACAAATAAAGGCAGCGATGCAGATGCAATTTTTAACCACAAATTACCAATACCGACAAAAAATTTCAAAATGAGGTAGGACAGAAAATCTGAGGAATCATTCTTTTTGATATCAATATATACATAGTACTTAGAAGTGTATATGCCACCTTTGGACTATTTTGCAAGTTGAATTAACTTGTAGGCCCTATGCTGTATGAACACATGCATGCCTGTATACACTTGTTGTAGCTTGCTGTTGCACTGGTGCAAAGCAGCCTGGTATACTCCCTAAGGAAAAAGAAAAAGCAAAAGTCATAGGAAAGTTTTAGACAAAGGTAGGTAGAGTTACCAAACATACAGTAAAAGCTATATTAACAGACAACAAAGGGTATGCTGAAACTCCCAAGTTTGTAAGCACAAGATTTAAAATTACACATCACAACCCACCCCTGTGTCTATTTTGATCAGTCAGATGAAGTTCTTAAAATTTTTTTTTAAAATCTGTTCAGCCCAATATGCAAGTTCAGCCATATCAAAGCAAGCCAAATACACCACACACAAGACATGCCACACAGTTTCACAAGCTTCATTTGCAATTATGCATTTTTTGCTGCTGACCAGTCTCCTTCTTTTGGAGCTCCGTTATTTAAAGGAATTCTTTTTGTACTCAGCTTTTCTAGTTTAACTGCACAAACTTGTTAATGCTTTTTTTTTTTTTTTTAAAAGGTATTTTGTCCACAGAACCATCTGAGAAGGTAATTAGCAGGAACTGAGGATTTTAGTACCATGAAGATTTTTGTAAGTTCTGCCACAAGAAACAAACTAAAACACACATAGATCAAGCCTAGGAAGGACCTGAAAGCATTCTGCAGGGCAGTACTGAGCATACTGCTAGCAAGTAAAATTGGAGAAGAAAAAAAGTTCCTTGACACTGTTTCCAACTTAAATACAAAGCAAGGTTTCAAAACACACACAGAATTTAAATTTAAGATCCTCCTTGAGAATTTGTCTCAGACACTAGGTAAGCTCTCACAGCCTTACCATGGAGCAGGTGCCATAAAATTAAGTCTCAACACTGCAAGTGATATCCTCTAGTGACTCACAGCCTAATACCAGACTCCTGAAACTGGGCGCATGATAAAAGATTAGCACAAAATTTAAAAGGGAAAAGCGCAAGCTCTGTGTTAGAAAGCTCTTATTCAGACAGGCAAATCCAGATCTGCCATGTTTTCAAGCACAGCATTCTAAGCAGTATGACCTATCATGAGAACAAAACCAACCAAAACCAAAAAACATTATCGTGCCTATGAACTTACACAGGCCTTTTTCCAGACTTCTGCAGCCCTTGCCTTAAAAGGGACTTAAGCAATATTTACTACATCAGAACTAAACTAATTTTTGCAACTGGAATTCAGATACTAATACCAGTCCATAAAATTGCTCTATTTTGTGATTGGTTCTGGAAGTTTAACCTGGCTCTGTCTAGAAGCCAAGATAAACTAATGGAACAAAAGTGAGAGTATTTAAAAAAAAAAAAAAAAAAGGAACACTGGTTCCTGTTGCTTCAGCACTTTGACACAAAGACTACAGTATACTTCAGTGTAACTTATACAGCAGTATTTAGAAGGCTTTAAGCACATGCAACTATTCAGCTAGTAGCACTATACTACATGTGTTACTCAGAATAATGTGAAAAGCCTTAGGAATGCTGGTAAATCCATATTTGGGGCTGGGAGAGGAAAGAAGAGAGGGAATAAAGAAGGAAGAGATTACTCTCAGGGCTATCTCACACCATTAAATGCCTCAAGTACAAGAAGCTCATTCATTTATTGAAAACGCATTGTCTTCCAACTGCAACTGAGCTACACGTAGGTTACTTTGAGGACTTACGTAGAAAAGTCTTTACCTTCTGTGAAGTAACACTGAAGTTGAGAGGATTGTCCAAAACAGTGCATAAATGACAGAATGACGACATTTAATTGCATTGCAGTTCAGTTTGCAGTTTGTTTGGTTTGGGTTTTTTTGATGCTAATAGTATCCCTGAAGGAGGTCAACTGAAAGTATTTCATGTAACTAGAAGAGAAAGATATATTTCGTGTTAAAACATATAGCAAAGTGGGGTGAAAAATAATTCAAAGTGAAAAGGAAACTCCTTAAGCACTGAAAAGCAAATGAAGACTAGCTTCTCCTCCCATCCGAATTAAAGGCCTAAGATAGGCTAAAAGAATATGGTTTTAAACTATTACTATAGTGCAACTATGATGAATATCCCTCCCACCAAGTGTTGACATGAACTACTCTGGTTTTGCTACCAGATATTTTTTTTTTTTTAAACATTGAAGACTTAGCACAAAATGACACCACCGATACATCAGTTGTCTTGCTTTTGCTGCTTTTCAGCAATGCATTTATTTTGATAAGGAAAATCCACACACATTAAAATCATTTTTATTTTTCTGCATTTTGACACCAAAAGTGAATGTCTTATGTTACAGTTTTCTATAGGATGGACACAAGTTTAGCTATTTGGATTACTCAAAAAAGCAGATTAAGAGGGGAAAAAAACATTAATCTTAACAGAAAAAAAAAGACCTATTGCTTTGCTACAAATTACCATTTTTGTCCCAAAGTTCACAGAAAATAAAGCTTCCCCATAGCTATAGTCTACACAATAATTGTACCTAGAGTAAAAAGATATTGACTATTAACTAATGTTCTCAGCTTTTTATAAGTAGCACTTTAAGAGTAAGTAGTATGATTTATTGCGATCTTGTACCAAGCAGTAAGACTGAACATCTGTATGCTGCAGATTTAAGCACACCAAAATGTATACATTCACTTTAAAAAATTGTTGCTTATCACTCTTCATTGGTAGTAGTGAAGTCAGCTGTCTGCTCAACTAAGTTACACAATATAGAGTGTTTCAGCATGCTTCCACTGAGAAAAATATTCAACTGCATGAAAGTAGTAAATCTCACCTTAGAAGATGAAACTGTAGCAGAAAATGCAGCAATGCCCTCTTCATACAAGAATAAAACTTCATATGGAATTTTCACGTTTTGAGAATACTTCTCTACATGAATATTCAAAGATAATCACATAAAGCTGTGTTGGAAAGACCTCGCTTTTTTAAAAAAGAAAAAAGACCACTGCTAAAGTCAGAATTTAGACTACTTCAGATAACAACCTTGACCCAAAAAAGTATTTTAGTAGCAAATTATATTGATGCAATTTTAATCTTCCACACATATTACTAATAAATAAGTTCCTCTAAGACATCTCTTGCCAATTAGATTCGTATCCTGCTCCTACAACACTAAGCACTAAAATGAAGGGATACATTTAAATGATGTTACACTTAAACGGAGTTACTAATATGATACTAAGACTCTTACAGAAATGCAAACAGGTTTACAGTTACATTTACTAAAAAAAGTTACAGTAAATCTACAGAAAAGGTTGTCCTTGTACTCTCCCAACATCCTAAAAGGGATCAAATTCGGTTACATTGTTACTGGAAAAAATGCATACAAAAATGCAATTCCCTTTATCACCTGTGTTAAAATCTTCCTCCACAATAATCTATAGAGACAAAAGTACAACTTCTTTTCTGTACAAAGGAAAAACTTTAAAAACACAGCTTCACATTTTACTACATTTTTGCCCTTCTCAGCTTCCAAGTTCTTGCAAAAACAAATATAGTTTCTCAAAAATGAATTTAAAAGATGTCCACATTAAAAAAATAAAGCCTACAAAAAGTTCAAAGATCTAAAAAAATGTTACTCCTATGGCAAAGTGATCTCCTACTAGTCCAAAGTCCAGAAAGTTACTGATGTCCATTTAATATTATCTTTCTTCATTTATCCAATTTATCAGGATCCAATCACATTGTTTGTAAGAAGTCCTTGAGCCGATGAGAGGGCAGAAGAGTTCTCTACAATTAAAAACAGGAGATCAATAGGGTGTGCCTTTCAGAAAGATACTCATTTGGCACCACCCGGAGAGCCAATATTAAGATATTTAGAGAAAGGATTTCCTTGATTAGTTTCCATAGACTGATAAACCAAAAACAAGAAGACTGAAACAACAACAAAGAGAAGAACTTTTATCCACAGGGGAATGGAGCGTTCTTTTTTTGTTGATGGCTTCTCTGACTTGATGTCAGTTGAGGTACCATATTTTGGAGCATACTTAGAGTAACTTTCCTCCAGTCTGAAGTCACTGTGCTCTATAGGCCGGCTAGCAGCTCCTTTGATTGGTCGACGGCAGCTAGCACTGTTAATCCAAAAAAAAAAACCCCATATTTAAAATATTGCATATTTAAAAGACCAATCTAAGGTATACAGGAAAGTTTTAGTATAATTAAAGAACTACAAATTATTTCTAGTGAATGCAGTACCTCAAATAACTGTCTCAAACTCTAACATGTCTCTCATTACTATTTTTAAAGTTAGTAATTCAGTGTTCAGACAAACACCCCTTAAAAAAACCTCAAATGCCACTTCATTCTATCCACATAATTAGTGGATCATAACTAGCAATAAGACTCTAGGAACTCTCTCTACTTGCATCTTTAACGATCACTTAGGCAGCCCCACTGGGATTTCTAAACCTAATATTGTCCCTGGCCATTAGAATATCTACTGATGGCTAAGCTGATACACAGAGCCAGAGACAAAGCAGTAAGGGTTAAGAAACCCACATACATTGCCAAGCCCTTATATACAAGGAGCACACGTACATGATTTTTATTCAAAAAGTGGTACAGATTTAACTACACTGATAAGACCCCAAAAACGAGAGAGCAGATACACCACAGTAGTAGTAACTAGTACCATATATTCTCCTTATGATAAGACTTTATGCAACTGCAGTTTAAATTGAAGCTGTAATTAACATGTTGGAAACACTACAGTTGATTTCACGTCTTAACATAGGGAAACTTTTTCTCCTATTCTCTGAACAGGACAAAATTTTGTGAATTGCTTAATTATCCAGAGGATTGTTTCAATTTTTGTTTAAATACAAAGTTGCAAAGAAAAGTATAATAGCCCTTCCTAGGTGCCATCCTTATTCATGCTAAGAGTAATCTTTGACTACAACAGGACTGCTACTTAAAGGAGAAAAATACGGTATCTGAAAATTCTTTTTGGCTCTCAAAAAGAAAGCTCAAATATATGCTGGGAGACCTTTTCTTAATTTAACAGCAGGCCTAAAGCAGTTGCATCTAGCCAAAAATTTAAATATTGTGAGCCATTACCACAGAGGAGCCCTTTACATTTAACGTCCAGAAGTTCCAGTAATAATTCCTACTATACTACTACCCTGTTCTCCCGCCCCCAATTTAAATAAAGAGGCTACTTTTGGCTAACAAAACTATGTATATAGAACAGAAGAACTAGGTGGTCATCTTAACTGCCATTGAGCGAGAGTGCAAAATTGTTCCTCAGAAATCTACCAATATAAACAAAAGATACTTCTCAGCTTAAACAGGTTTACAAGAACCAAGAAACAAGCCCCCATAAACCTTAGAAATACCTAATTCCTGTAGGTGTTGAGACTTCATTAGGGAACATTTCCTTAAGAATATCCCTTTCTACTCTTCGTTCTTCTGTACGAGTTCTCTCCACCACCTAGGAAACCAAAACCAGTTATGGACCTAACAAACAGCAAAACAGAAAGCTCCTGCATAGCTATCTCAGTGACCGTAACCACGTGCAATTTTAAGAATGAACAAGTCACCCAGTGACATTCAAGAAGTTTACTTCTTGGGTTTTAGAAGTTAGTTTAACCTTTGTTAGTGGCAGCTGTCTGGTCACTTTTGGCATCTTAAAGCATTCAGTGCTCTCCTCAGTTTCCTTTAAGATAAAGAATATGTTGTATAAATACAATAAACCTGCCAGCCAATGATGTAGATGATCAAAAAAAAAAAACTTAACCATCACCTCTATCATGGCTGTGTTGAGCAGATCACAGGATTGGTTGTGGCCAACATGATTAAAAAAGCACTGATGTAGGCAATCTGTCTCTTCTTGCTGTAATAAACAATGCCACAGTACAGTAAAATACTAACTGAAAAAAACTTCAGCAGTTTGAAATAGAATATCAAGTTTTCCCACAACCTTCTATTTGACAACTAAGTCTACATTCCAGTCACATTATAAACAAATAAAGCAGCACATTTCATAGTCTCAGACCCTTTGGTAGAATATGCTTCACGGGTATTAATACAAGTTTTATCTACAGTAACTACACGAAGCAATGAACTCCATTTAAATTCAGCCAAGCATTATCTTGTAATGTAAAATTCCACAATATTACAGTACTACATTAATACAATTACATATACTTGCAAGTGCTTTAGACAGTTCTCCAGGAGGTATACAAGTTTGGCACCTTGAATAGGTTAACATTAAAAAAATCATTTTCTTTCTTGATAACTGACAGGAATCTACAGATGCTTTTTAAATTCAGGCTTTTGGTCTACAGTAATCCTACTATTTGATTCCCTAAACTAAGGCACATTGTGTTTTTTCAGGACAGGCTAATTTACAAGATCAAAAGGTAGAAAACCCAATTTTCCTCTATCATTGAGCTATTCAAAGAATTTAAAAGGAAAAAAAATTCTACATTTTGTTCAGAAAAATAGCAGCACAAGGAGAAATAACACACCAAAATATATTTGGCTTAGGAAACAGAGAAGAAAAAAAAAAAAAAAAAAGCAGGATTTACACACACACACACACACCCCCTATCCCAAATCTGAAAGGGGAAGATAAAAATATGTTTATATTCTCTCTTTTATGCCATGTGACAACACTAGTTTATTTTGGCTAGTGCCACCTGGCTAATGATCTCCTCTACCCCTTCTGACCTAAGCATTAAGCACATACACACAAGATCTTGTTCACAGAGTAAGCAAGAGCAATCTAAGCTTTAATTTATTTACTTCAGCTGTCATCAATGGTTGCTTTGGTGTTCTTCTGGGCATGTCTGAGTGTTCACTGATTGACAGTGTAGGAGCTGCATGCTTGAAATTTCCAGGCACCCTATTGACAACCTGCCGAGATTCAAAATTGTTCAAACTCAGAATCAGCCAAAATACAAAATAAAAGGGGGGAAGGTGGCAGAACCAAACAACAAAACCTTTATGTGCATTGAATATATGCATGTTAGGAGTTAACTCAAGAAGGTTGTGTAAGAGATACTCTGAAATAAGCACAGGAAACACATTGCTTATCATTCCAAGTAGTTTCTTGTAAGCCATTTAAAAACATAAAAGCTATTTAGTTTGCACAAAAAGCCAAACTTAAAAGCAGATATTCTGCATGTACTTAAATAAATTAAGAAAAGATCTAAGCTTTTAAAGTGGTTCTTTTCAGCCCTCCCCCCAAAAAGACATTAGATGGGACCTAGGTGTCCACCTAGTCCCATTTCAAAGTGAACAGCATTACATACCAATACAGATACTAAATATGTGGTTTCAAAGACTACTGAATAGTCTTACTTTCCTTAAAACAGTCTTATCTGTTCAAAACAGAATGATTCTGTCAGTAAAGATATATTACAGAAAAATACCACTTGCATGATTTATTAAACAAATTTACTAAGCATATTTACTAGGGTCTCGTTGCTTGCAGTCAATATAGTTTCAGCTATGGGAGTACTCTCTGATATTACAGCATCATCTACAGGCAACTGTGCTGTAGCTTCCACCTGTTTGTTTAAAACAAACAAAAGAAAACAATTGAATAAAATAGCCGCTGGGACCCTAACAGCGAGAAAAAAAAGCTTGTCTATTGTAAAAAGCCTCTCATCACCCTTTTCCTTGGTGTTCTTCTTGACACTCTTGTAGACTCCCTAGAAAATGCCTGCAGAGGTCCACTTTTTGAAGATCCACTTGTCCAGACAGTCTCAGTAACTCCATCTTGAGAATAGGTCTATTCAAGCATCAAACACATGATCAAATACATGAAAGCCAGCTCTCAACATTGGATACCCACAACCAAAAGCCAGAATAGCATGCATACTCCAGAAGCAGTGTGTCTACAATCAAAAAAAAAAAACGTGGATCCCAATACATTCAATAATGAATAACTAGCTAGATTAATAGTGTTGACCACAATACTTACGTTAGAGCACATTATCATTCAGATACAGAACTGACTAGATAATGCACAACAGGAAAAACTGGTAATTTGCTCACTGCAATAGAGTGAAGTAACTAATGCTACAAGTAGTTACATCAAGTCATGGACAGCTGATATGCTAGCTTCCAGGCCAATTACCTTACCTGCCCCCACAAAAAAATTAGTCTATGAGCATAAGCAGAAAGCATCACCTTGTTCTCCACCCAGACAGGGGTCTATTCTCTCAAGCGGAGACAGGAATGGTTTAGGCACAGCCACCTACATTTCAACAGGAACTAATTTCCAGCCACAGGGGGGAGATGTTTTATAATCTTAAAAAATTTCCACTTACAGAGATGAAACTCACACGGTTTTCACACAACAGTAGGTTTAAACAATCAAGCCTGACACAGATCTTTACAAATCTGAGTAACAACATGAAGTGCCAAACTTTTATAGCCATTAACAAACACAGACCCTTCCCCATGCCTTATTGCAAGTTTTATGCTCAAAGAAAAAATCCTCCTCAAAACTAATTCCAAACATAGACCTGGAGAGAAAGGGAGATGAGGGTCTGCTTCTTCTAGATTATATAAAAGATTTTCCTTTTTATTTGGTTAAGTTTAAAAATAAAAATTATTAGTTTGTTAATACTGAAATCTTTGCACATTAACACCTCATGCATCGATGTATTACCAAGTTTTTGGAAGTTACACTCGGTGCTGATGGAAGTTACAGAGACTGGTGCAACTGTCTGTCAGTTACAGGTCTAACAGCAGACATAACTTCACTGGAACAGTATTAGCCCCAAAACAATGTGTTAAGAGAGCCGACTGGAAAGCATTTATTTATCAAGAGGGGAAAAAAACATCTAACAATGCCCTTATCCATTCCCCACTTGTATCTTCAAAGTTACTCTAGTGAAACTAGAAGTGGAGCAGCGTTGTGACTCTAAAGTCCCGTATTACAGCTGCTACATATCCAGCAGAGGGAGCACAAGTGTTTTGCTTTACTCCAAAGTCACTGAAATACTTTGAAAGCCAAATGATGCGTATTTATGCACAGACCTCAAGTCCAAACAGATTCAGATGTTTCATACAGAATTGTAGATTTCAGCCTAAGTCTCCAATATTCAATTTAAACAGACTTCTGATGAAAGATCTCCCAACCCCTCTTTATATATTCACCAGACACTGGCTTCCCTTCCCTATTAAGAAAAGCTTAACCTGCAACCTTCACTCATGGCTCCCCATCTCACCCCTATACACTTTCCATTTGAGAGGTGTTCTTCTTTAGAAGCTTAGAGAAAAACATTAATTTCAGAGTGGTTCCACTCAAACACATTCCACTCAAGAAAGCAGTAAGGCAGTTCCCTCATCCTACTAATAGGGAGGTCCCCTGCCCCAGGCTGTTTGACTAGGAACTACTTTTCTTCTAATGAAGCGTTAGAAGTACTTCAGTAAGTAACCACCTCTCTCCCTAGTTCTTCAGATCCTTGTCAGTCATGTGTTTTAAGTACCAAGTTTCAAGTTTTTTCTTGCATGCAAAGTCTAGGAAAAAAACAGCAGAAGACCCATCCAGACTTCAGCAGAGCATATTCAACAGACAAAATTAAAAAAAAAAAAAAAAAAAAAATTGTTGTCTACAGTTATAGTCATCCTCAATGTCAATCGAGCAGGCCTTGTCTGCCTATCCCACAAATACCTGAACTAATTAAACCGTATCAGAATGTAAGACTCATTTTGGGTACACCAATACCCTGTATATAACCAGAGAAAGCAACAATGGTGTGGTACACAAGTACCATTCAGCATGTGCTTTTAAATGTCATATTAATCATGAGCAGCGAAGCTATAGATTATGAGTTTACCTCAGCTATCACCTACCAAGTTTTTTATTGGGCGTATGCCACATGAAATTTGTATGCTAGAAGCTGCAACACTGCACGTTTTATTTTTAAGAAGCCCAGCTCTACAGGTAGTCAAGAAAATGCGGGGAGGAGTAGAGAACACAGCACATGCAGAATGTCACTACACAAAGTCTCAACAAGAGAGAGTAGTTCTACAGGGCTAGAAGTCCTTAACTTTTATTTTGTTTAGCCTGCGTCTTTCTGTTCAGCACCATTTACTGTGAGGCCTTAGACCCAGTTTTGAACTCTAACTCTATATTCACATACCTAATTGGAGAGGGGCATTTAAATTAGGGTTTTCTTCCAACTTTTCCAGCTCACTATGACGAGGCAATTAAGCACAATCAGCCAAGCTCAAATTCATCTAGTCCTCCACTGCTAACTGACTGATAAGACCCATAAGCCTGCTCAACCTCCCCACCCATTTTCTTTTGTGCCAGCCTGCTTAAAGACTATCTATTTGCACTCTTTTCTTAAGAGAACAGCAACATCCATCCATGCCAAATGACAGACAATATTTTCAGCTGTGTACATCTGGACTAAGACTAGTGCTGCACAGGACCTAGATGTGACTAATAAGTCTGCTCACACCACTCTACCAACCAGTTCAGCCCCACCACTCTTCAGAGCCTCATAATCTTTGAGCCAATGCCACACACTGCACAACAGCTGCATAGAATTCTGCAGAATGAGTATGGTCACTTGACACAGTAGCTGCAAACTTAAGATCCAATTTCACAGAAAGAGGGAAAGAAAAAAAATACATCTTCCCACCTTCCACTTTTGTTCTCAGCAAAATATATGACTACACATATTTGCTAGCCAAAAACATTGAGTTGTTCTTGGCTTCAAGCAGCTGTAGTTTTTTGTCAGTGGGGTCTTTTGTTGTTTTGGGGTTGGGTTTTTTTTTGGTTTGGGGTTTTTTGTTTGCTTGTTTGTTTGTTTTAAATACAGCAGTCAGGAGTTGAAAGGTAAAAGGTTTAACAAGCTAGAGAGCAAGTTCCTGAAGAATTTGATATCCTTTTGAAATGAGATCATTTTTTGATTAAGTGATATTCCTTTGGTTAACTACTGGTAATTAAAATATGCAAGTCACAACATATTGCATCTATACTGCACATGTAAAGGATTGCAAGACGAAATATGGTAAGGACCTAATGTTATTACAGTGAAATTGGATGACCAAAAATTGAGTAAGCGCTCATCACTTGAAATGCCACAAAAATATATCACTGTATCTCTTCCCTTTTATTCTGTAAGCGGGTTCCTGAAAACTAGGAAGCTTTTTTTGTTGATAGCTGAATTAAATACCTCTATTACACTGAGGCTGGCAAGGATTTCTGGGTGAACAGCAATTTAGAAAAAAGTAAACCTTAAATACAAGAACCTCAAGATTCAGATGCCCATTATAAAGACCATTGAGCAGGCACTGTCCAAATAAATTCAGGAATATTTTGTGTGTTGAACTAACTTGTGTTTTGATTTGTAGAAGTGAAATCTGTTCAGCTTGTACCGTAAAAATCTAATTAAAAATAAGCAGAACTAGCTACAGATCTCCATGACTGTGTTGTATTATCCAAGCTCACATAGCAGCATGTTACCTGCTTTAAGGCATCCACAGCAAAAGCATATTTATACATACATACACACTATCTAAATAGGAAGTATCTGGCATTTAGCGTAAGTAGTGAGAAAAGTCATTGATCTGCTAAAATACATCAAGCTATTAGCAGGACACATTTTGAGTCACTGAACATTTTCTATACAAGTCCTTTACTGTAGCACAACTCCACTAGTTATTGGTCAGATAAATAACACTGTAAAGATGCTAAGTAACCTAAGCTGGGGAACAGGGTATTTGGTGACACTGTCACATCACAAGGACAGATCAGCCACCAACTACTGAATCCAGTATTCAGCCAGCAGTTTGAAAATGTGAGGTGCTTCTGTAAAATCCCTCTTTCACCAAGACAATAGAACTAATATTGTTTATAAGTAAAGGACAAGTGATACATACAGCAAGATTTAAACTTGTTATTTATTATTTTTCCTCTTAGGAAAAGCTTTCCAACACATTAATGTCTACTCTAGTGCTGCTGCTACCAGCAAAGTTGAGGAAAAAATATTATATAGATAGCTAGTCCATGTGTGTACACACATAAACACACTTCTATATATATAAAAATATAGGTGTAAACAGAAGTACATTACTTCATGTATTATATTTAAACCACGGTCTTTAAACAGATGTATTTAAAACGCATACATGTATCTACAGATATCAAGCCAGACAGATAGGAATATGATGTATGCATACGTATTTAAAACCATTTCTAAAAAAACAAACACAAAAACCCCAACCTTTTTCCAAAATTTTTTTTTTTTTTGAGAAACTGCTGCTTTTATGAATCAGGTTGTTTACAAACATACAACAGGATGACATCAGCCCATCTGACTTAAAAACCTGTCAAGTTTCCAGAACTAAACATGTTAAAGTTGTCTATTATTTTTCTCTAAGAGGTGCTGCAGCAGCTGGCAAGTCAGACAAACGGCTTTTAGGAGACCATAATTTTGAATGTTATCAGACAGGCTAAAACCAGCAGCTATAGTTAATTCACAAGATTTTCATGCTGTATTAGAACAGGCTTTCTGAAAGAACTTTTAAAAAACAGCATAGCCCACTTAGTCAAATGTGATTATGTTAAAAGTAGTAAGGTGTTTAGTGAACAAATCACCTGCAGTTAGCAGCTGTTCCAGATGCCACTAAATTAAACATACCTGGTTGTGTTCAACAACTCTTTTCTGTTTGAGTGCTACTGGAGTCTTCGTCCTGGCTTTCAATGGTTCTCTCTTCTCAAGCCTCAGCTCAGTCTTCGGATCTGTAACCGGTTTTAATAGAACTAGTTTCTATAATACATACTGGTTGTTGTACTAGTTTAAATCAATTGTATTTTAATAAAAATTCATTTTAAGAGGCAACATAATTCTGTTACGAGTTACCATTTCCTTAAAAAGTTGTGAGATACAGGTAAGTTTCTCCATTGAATGTAGAAGAACAAAGACTTTTGAAGAATAACCTTAAAAACTATTTTAAACCACTGACCCAAGTACTTCAGTTTTGTCCTAAAAATCTTACATTTCAGTTATGCTTTGACCAATCCAGCAGTTCCGCTTAGAAACTGGTATCAAGTTGCAATTATTTTAGCCAAAGTACCATTATACTATTGATTGTAGTAAGGGTATTGAAGCTTTTCAACATTGTTTAGGCTGTTAGTTTTGTTTCCTTTAAAATAGGCCCTTTTATATAAACTCCTTTTTGATGCCGAAGGGTGAGCAGATAGCAGTCATCTTACCAGTAAGAGGATGTATTATTTCCACCCCGTTTCTAAAATTCTAATAGCATTACACCAACATATTTAGAGTTTATTTATAGAAACCTTTTTTTTTTGGCAGATGGGAGTGTCTGTTTGGTTTTGGTGTCGTGTCATGTGTGCTCCCCCACAGTGTTTGAACAGTACAGTAATTAGACGAAGCATATGTAAGAATAAGGAGATAGCTGTCAGTTGTGACTGGGCTCTTGGCTGCCCTAAAAATAAATAAATAAATCTCTAACATCCCTTCGCCCCCAAAAGTGCAAGAGATTAAAGTTCAAACACAAGCCCAAGCATACAAGGGAGATCCATCCAGTCCCTAGTTGTATTTCAACCCTTTCTGTCCTAACTCCATGGAAGTTCCTGTAAAAAACAACAAAAAAAACCCACCCCCAAAACCAAACCACACAAAATAAGCATCTTCTAACATTCAATTCAAAACACTCTTTAAAGCCTACACTGTTTTTACTTTTTGTAAGATGTATGATGGTGTGTTTTAGGTTCCACTTCCCCCACCCCTGTACTTTTTTGATATAAAATTGATATTAAAACCGGAAAACCCACAACCAAGACCAATCAATCAAGCCATCCCAAACTAAGTCCATAAGGAACAGAGCATAAAAGGGATTGAGTCATATATGAGATACATTAAACATTGAAAAAGTACAGAATTTTAGTAAACAAACGTTCATGCACTATCCCACAGCAAATAACTACTGTGAGCACCGTAAGACAAAACTGCACTTGCACTTAAACATGAAGTGCAAAGAACACTGGAACACTCAATAAGCAGTTCTCCTACCTACCAGATTTACAGACTCCAATCTGGGGAAAAGGGACAAAAAGGAACAGTTTGGTAGCAAAAAGCTTCCCTTCCCAGAACAGGCACCTGGATCACTGTGGTAGTACTGCATGACCAGGTACATGACTTGCATGGTCTAGAGCAGTATCTTAAAGCCTCACCTAACAGGAAGATTATGCCCTCTAGATATTTCTTCTACTGCAAGTATTACTGATGTGTAATTTGAATAGTTTACAGGCAAGTTCCTCTTAAGTCTTACCTTCTTCATTGTCACTGTACTGGTCAGAATCATTATTTCCATTCTGTCTGGTGTTCTCAGTAGTTGAAGAAATCGCTGGGAGAGGCACAGGTGCCTTCAGTTCTGGATCTTGCTCCATCAGTTTCAGCAGTTTTTTCTCATAAAGTTTCCTAGTAGTAGCTGTAACAAGGAAGGATACATGCTAAAGATACAGTTTTCATCTTTCCTGAGTTGACTGCTAGAACTTGGCTGTTACATATCCCTTGGGAATCTCTGAAAGTGTGTTTTTTATTTTTAATCCGTCTGTATGGCCCAAAGCATACACCTCTAGGTATATACCTCTAAGGCTTCTTTTTGGTTTAAGGGAATTCTTAAGATAAACTTAGACCTCTTAGCACGCTGAAAGTTACAAGCATTTATCTATAAAAAGGGAACTTACCTGCTTCTTAGGTGCTTTGTTTCATATGCTGCAATACACAAGTTGTTATGCCATCCCAGAAAATTTAGGGAGATTGATATTGCAAGAGCGACAGCGTCCATGCATATTCCACTATTATCCTCTTAATCCCTTTACCCTGGAACTAGCACCCTTTCCCCTTTAGTTTAACCTTTGCCCTGTTGGCAAATTCAGTCCAATAAGGATCAGAGGTGGTGCAAGTAAGCAGCAACAACGGAAGTTCTGTTTGCTGCACCTAGCCCTCAAGTTGGCTCACTTGATCTAAGATGACAGCTGTTTAAAACTAAATTCTATCAAGGCTAGCACATACTTCCATGTCAGGACTGTGCTGGCAAAAATCTGTAGAGGTTAACTGGTGCCTGAGCTGTTAGCTGCAGAAAAGTCTAACCTTAGAAGACTTCAGATAAGAGGAAGCCACCCTTAAAAAGAAGTGGCAGACTCTCACAAGTAACAGAATCCAGAACTAAGGCTTTTACTTAGACCAAATTTGAACATCTTTCCAGTGGACTACATAGGTACTTGAATTTTTCAGAAGATTTGAGCGCTATCCAAGAGGAATAAGGTAGAATGGGAAGGCATACAGAAACAGCTAGCAGAAAACATTATGCGTGACTTTGAATACACATGGGACGCTGGGCTCCATCACTGACACTTCCATCCACCCAGGATTTCAAGGACATTCCACAGAAGGCTCAGCACGCTACAGGCAACCATCTCTTTTTTGAAGAGTTGTGAAATCAAAGTCCTTTGCCATTGGGTTAGTCCACAATCTGAAAGGCAAGGAGCTTTGATCCCACATCACAGATGGGTGCCCAAGGCAGAAGATTAAGCTGAGGTCAGGACTCCTCCTGACATAGGTTAGCATGCAGGATAGAACGCTAGGTTCAAGGAGCCAGAAAAAATATTAGTAAAAGAAAACATTATTGCACAATGCAGTGAGTAGGAAATGCTCTAGGGAAGGGGAAGTTCTGTGTTCTCATCCTGCTCTCAATGCTATGAGGTTATTATGCAAGATGTGTTTTCTATTTAAGCAGGCCCCAGATCTCAACCTCTGTATCAGAAGACCTAACTACCCCAGTGCTGAACTTTAACTAATGGATACACAGCTTCAGAGCAGAAGTTCAACATCTCCAGCTGGCCTAGAACACAAGAGGAACAAACTGTGGACTTGCCTACACTGCAGTGGTTCAAGTCTTCCCAATGTAAATAGTTCAATGAAAGCATATTAAGTGGGAAGTAGGATTGCAAGAGTATTGGTACCAAACTCAGTAAGTAACTGTATCAGAGAAGCTTAGCACTCAGAACCGAGGCTTAGTGAGAAATATCTTGAACAGATGAATATTTGCTAGTTCAGTTGACCTACCTACAATTGGGCCAGGGTTTAGTCCATACTTCACAAGTTGCTCTTGAAGATCTTCATTACTCATCTCTGTTATATCTAGGTCATCCTTCTCCTCTGGCCTGGGTTTGTCAGTTTTCTTTGTGGCTTTCTGTGAGCGTGCAAGGGAGAAACAATAGACAGAGTGTTGCCAATTAATACAGAACACATCTTTTTTTCTTCTAAGGTAACAGGAATATATTAGAATCCTGAACATACAAAACCAGGAATAGTAATTATATTCTCCCCCATCACCACCACTAAAGCCTACGTGAAACACCTCAAACATGTACACCTACTAAACAGACATGCACGAGTTTCCTACCTATATAAGGAAATACCCGTTACAAGCCTCCTTTATAGTAGTAAAAACAAAAACAACAACAAAAAACCAACACCACCTTACTCATTATTCTGATCCTGTGTTTTAATTTGAAGTTCAAGTACGCAACAGGAGAGGATTTCTTTCCTATGACTGGAGAGGTAAGCTTCTAGCTGTTTCACCATCACTACACTACGCTACAAATATTTACGTTCCATCGGCATTTCTTCACATTTTTCCTCTACCTAGTAGGTCAACACTTCTTCCTCTAATGACATGGAACAAGTTCTTCAGTATCTACACCCTCTCAACCAAGTTCCCAAAATCCCCATTCCCACTTATCCTGGTGTTCTCTGTAAGATTACAGGATGTTACAAAGTGAGTGCAGGAAAGGCAAAACCAGGAACACTCTCAATTTTTCAAAATCCTGCCTGTCTGCTTAGGCCTCTGCTACTGTAGCTCTAACAAATCCTAAACCCAACTCTGGCAACACTACTCTAACAGTTGGCAACACACCACCACCACATACAGATGGTTATCAAAATAATCTGCCAAGATGCTACTCCTAAATTAGCAGTTTCCGCTATATCCAAACACAGTGATCATAACATTTGTTCAACTTGGGAAGCCTTTGTTACTACAATAGACATTTCAAGCTCCAAGATCTGCAAGAGAGTAAGGAGGTAAGACAGAAAAAAATACGCTTAGGATCTGCTTGCTCTCAACTAAGAAAGATCTTGATAGTGCTTTGAAGTAAGTCATATTTGTATCTCAAAACTGTAGGATATAAACAGATACAACTTCTACACTTAACATTTTTCTCAACTTGGTTGCCCAGAGGGCCTATCTGGGTTTTCTGGTACTTACCAAAGACTAAAATTCCAAATACAAACATGTTATAACACTCACTCACAGTTAACAGGGTTTTTTTCTTGTTGTATTTGGTAAGATAGCACTAAAAGGCTATAAGATGACCGATACAAGTCAACATTATCTACCTAGCCATTAATGCCAGTTAATACTGGTTTGTGTGCAAGCTTGGTGTTGCCTCAAGTGTCTTAATATTTTAAAGCTGAACAGGGACTGTATGAGGATTTCCCAAATATGACTGACTCCCCAATTAAATTATTTTCCTCTAACTCTTGGATTGTGAAAATCCCAACATGATGAACTTAAAATCAGCTGCTGAAAAGCAACAGAATCTCCAAGAGCTCATGCTATTTCTTATTTCTAAGATATAGACTCTAAGCATTCTGAAGAAAGGACAGGATCACTAAAGTGGCAGATTTCACTAATGACAGATTTAGAACTCACTTTATCAGTCATTCCATTCCTTTATCACATAAAAATCCAATTAGTTTTTGAAGCAACTGAGCCTACTTATCTAGTACACAAAAAAGAACCTATCTGCAGCTATAGGAGACTTGTATTTACTTTTGAATATGTTGCTCATAACACTATTTCAAGTTAGGTATCACATTAACAAAAAATTTGTATTCACTGCGTTTTTTTCTGGACTACTGAACTGTCCAAACAGTGGAAAAGAGTTCCAAAACGCATGCTGCGTTTTCTTGTTGGGATCTGTTTAGACTGCTGACAGCTCTGGTATTTGCACACATCACCAAGCAGATGCCAAGATGCTACTTCCATATTTCAGAAGAAAACTACCACCATGGTGCAGGAAATCAACATACCAACGGCACTTTAGAGAAACTGGAAACCTAATTTAATGTATCTCTGCCTTTGTATCACTCGGAGGCCACAGAAGAGACTATAACAATATATACCGTAAGAACTACTGAGCACCCTACTAGACATTTTACAGAAAACTTAACTACCAAAAATCTAACTGCAACTAATGTGCAATACCATCCTCTAACATGAGTAAACTTACATATCTTGTAGTATCTTTGGTATTTTTTTTCTTCCAAGTACCATTTCACTTTTTCCTGCAGTATTACCATACATCGAGACCATCAGAATAGTCAGTTTCAGCAGAGAAAAAGGGCAGGGAGAGGATGAAAAGTTGAAGGTAATCTGTGTTCTTCAATAATATGGCCAGATGCATTGATTACCTTGTGTTCTGTGAGGTCTTCAACTTTTACTTTTGAGTAACTACTCTCCTTAAAGCAGAAGCAAATTACGTCACTTGTACAGGTAGAAAGCTGCCATTTAACCACTCACTGGACCGTAAGATCCATACCTAGAAGCATCAGGCAGGAAAGAAGAATTTCTTCCGTACCTTGGCTGTGGTACGACAGCATTAACCTCAGCAACAACATTAGCTTTAATTACTACTACTATTATAGTGTGAAGCACCACTACACTTTCTATGAATCATCACAACTTATCCACGGGACTAGCCTGTGAGACAGATGAGAAGAGCTAGCTTTAAAATTTATCATTGCAAATTAAAACAAAACAAACAAAAAAACCTACACTCACATTTCCCTGGTCTGGTGGCCATTAGTAAAGTTAAAGTTGTCTTACTGTGGTGCAGAGGTGAAGTGCTTAAAATGAAATTGTGGCAAACACCAGGATTTGCTGAAGTAAGGTGGTGCAGCTGACCACTTTGCACATAATGTAAATATTCTTGCAACGCTATACCCAGACCAATAAATCCTTATCTGAAGATCTTCTCATTCCGTCCAGAGCTGTCAGCATTAAAAAAATATTTCTAGTCATTGCCACTTTCTAGAAAACAGAAGATGGAAGAGAATCTGCATACTTCACTTGAGACAGATTTGTTCACACTAAAGAGGTGGCAATTTGGTAGTGGTATCTGTCAGGCTCAGTTTCAGATTATCTAGGACCCAACCCTTCAAACAAGTACCAAAGTGAATTATAAGCATGGGGCTCCCACACAGCATTCTCGGTTCTAGGGCCACAAGAAAACAAGAGCATAAGAGAAGTTCATCTTCTCAGAGTGTCATCTCTCAACAGCAAAAAGCTTTCACCTTCTTTCACTAACGAGAGGAGCAGCAAATGCAAGTGATGAGAATTCAGACCTGGAAGCTATCCCTTACCTCATCTTTGGCATTCCTGCTGAATAGAAGTCCAGCAGCTACAGACCAATTCATCAGACAATCTCTATGGGTACCTTTACTAGTTCTAGCACTACTCCACCAAAGACAACCATATGTAACATCTTGAAGAAGCCATTAAATATAACAGACAACTATGGGACATCACCAAAAGAAGCATTTTAAAATCCCAAATTAAATGGCACCTACATTAGGACATTCAAGGTCTTTAATCCCAAACAGGTGCAGTTTCACCACTAGAAACAGAAAAGCTCAGGGCTTCTTTACTATTTCTCTGAATGAGGTTAAGACAGGCTAAGAAAGCCCAAACTACACCAACTGAATGCTCGTTAATTTTCCAGTTTGTACAGTGTCCTCTCTGGTAACAAATAACTGTATTTCTCTCAGGGGAGGGAGAGATAAGGAACTGCACATGCCAAGTCTAAATAATAGACTTATACTGTGAAATACAAAGGTCTCTAGTCCCCTTGCACTTTTTATTTTATCATACACAAACATTTCCTGCAGTAGAATTTTTTTTTTTTAAACAAAGTCCTACTGAACTTTTTAACCTCAAACGCCTCGAGACAATATTTACCAAAAGCTACAGGACAGACAAAATAAACAACGGAAAGGAAATTATGCAGCAGTAATTCAGAGATACTGATACATGCAACTTTAAGAATTCTCTATCGTTTAACCTTAGTTTAAAAGGTGCCAGACTTAGAATTTCCAAGTCTATGTATGGTAACAGTCCTAAATTATAAGACTGGGGACTACTCAACCCTTCCACCCCCTCCACCCCACAGACACTAAATTCCATGTTACTCAGTGAAGACAATGTACCCACTCTGAAAACAGATGAATGCTGTATAATGAAGAGTTGTTTCCAGAGACCCTAAGTGAAAGAGTAAAAATTCACAACAAAAAACAAATCAAGAAACCAAACTAACAGATGGTCTCATGGCTCAATCAGCTGAATGCTGACCTAGAGATCTGGCTTGTGTATGTGTGCCTGCTGAACAATTTACATGCACTGCTAGACAAAAATTACTTCAATGGGATTATTTTATTCAGCTATAACCACCATTATTACACCAGGACTCTAACAAGCATATCTCCCTAGTTCATGAGTCGAGAACTGCAGAAAGTCTGAAGGTGCAGAACAGCATGGCAGGACTTCTCACTGCAGTGGGAATTACTCAGTCACCTCACCCCTACTGCCCACAGCTGTCACCCAGACAGCAGATGAGTGCCATTTAAAAGGCCACGAAGGTGTTAATCTGTATTCTGGGTCACGTTTGTACAGCACATCATGATTAAGAGACACGGCCGCACAGGAAACACTGAACAGATTCCCTTCCTTCACCAGGTAGCATATATACTTTACATTCTCTCACATACTGGAGTGTGCAGTTTCACCTTCCACACTACTAACCTTCATAAACTACCAGTTTTACTATTACCTTCCCTTTTCCAATAGGGAAGGGCTTGAAACCTTACAGTTAGTTACCTCAGCTACAGATATTATCACTACCGCACCATTCTGACCATAAAGAGCTGAAGCTAACTCTTCATTTACTTGGCTACTTGATTAAAACAAAAAACATCTTTACCTGATAGGTCTCTTCTATAACCTTTCAAACAGGCCTTTCAGGTCTAGATGCTCTCATTATACCTTCATTAACAGAAGTGAGGAGGAGACATCTGACCAATCTTTTTCAAATCATCACTTTAAAGGTCAAAACCATCACTCAGTGTGTTTTAGAACAGATTCTTCCAGAACATGAAATGCACCAATAAGCTAAGTCATAAAAACCTACACATTCTGAGCTCTGAACAGCTCCTGTTTGGCTACAGTGTCAAGATGATATTTTTGGTATGTGCTTTAAAACAATGCTCCTAAAGAGGCAAAAAATGCTATTTCGTAGTTATTTTTCCTTTGAACTATCTGTCCTGATATTCAGCCCATAACTAACCAGGACCAGGAGCATCCAGATGCAGATGGTTCCCCCTGCAGCAAAAAGGTGTCTCACATACCAGCCACCGTCCTCACGTACTGCTATGCTAAAAAGGCTTAGGAAAAAAAGTTGCTCAAAAACATTAGTAGAACTGGAGAAGCTGGCTCCTCCAGACAATATTATCAGACTGAGGCCCAAATAAGCATGATTTTAAAAGTTTTTCCTCTCCTGGTAAGAGTATATAGCCAAAGTGAGCTCTTCCTTCCACCCGCCCACCCCCCCAAAAGAGAAGTATTACATCTAAAGAAGTGGCCACATTTAAAATGATACTTTCAAATATTTCACAGGAAAGCTCTTTTAAAAAAAAAATATTTGGGCTAACATTTAATCTTACTTTGATTTAGTATATTTTATGTATTGGACAGCATTTGAAGTCATCTTCTACAAAGCAGACCGCATTTTATGCGATAGGAGGGGGTTTTGCTACCCGACATTACCAAGCATAGAAATGCTGTCCGGGTTTCACCGAGGGGAAGGAAGATCTTACTATGGTTAAATAGTTTCATTTTTAACTTTAGGTGCCAAAAAAATGCTAACTGCCTAAGGAGTTTGCTGTTCCAAAGCACGATGGTTTCAGGGCCTGAAAACAACGGGGTCAGAACAAAAACCCCTACAAGTTGTGATCTGCTCATACATGCACGTTAATCATCTCTATGTTCACTGCTGTATCAGAATAAAAACCAGGTCAAAATAAACCCACATAAATATAAACAAAACCGTGGTAGCATCACTACGGATGCATGACACTTGTCTCACAATACATCAACTTTACATCACTAGCATATTAAGGTTTTCACTTGTTCTGAGAGAGGTATAGGTTGAATGTAGTATCAACAGAGCTGTGCTGGAAGAGTGATGGATTTAAAAGACATAATTTGTAGTAGAATTAAAGCTATGGGGTTTTGTCTCATCGCTGCATAGCTTTTATAAGTGGAAGATGTGTGCCTCAATGCATTATCAAATGCCCAGAACTTCGGCAAAAAGAGCACTAAAATGATAGTGTAGACAGTTTAAAATTACTAATGACTACAGCAATGTCAAAACATTAACTGTCAGTATCAAGGGACCTGGTTTAGCTTTCCTGCCTATTCAATGACTGCAACATGGATATTCAGAGTACTCCTTTGAACTTATTTCTCATATCCATTTTGAGAAACACACTGCTCTCCCCCACTTCTGCATCCGCAAGTCAACTGACAGATCAAGTGAGGCATCGATTCGGATGTAACTGGAGCACTCCCTCAAATCGAGCCCCCCCCCAGCACCTCCACACAGGCACACGCACCGCAGGCTCGGGGGACTGTGGGGGATGTCAGCCGTACCTCTCTGCTCTTCCCAAAGGGACGGGGGAAGGCTCCACCACCACTCGGTCACTGCAGGGATTTACAAGTCAGGACCGCCTTTATTCGGGCCAATGGGGTATCCCGGCTACAACACGTTTTCCACAGTAAAAGCCGTATTAAACAATACATTTTGTGCACCCTCAACGGCCTACGCCCATAAAGTAAGGACAGACTGCTTTTTGGCTGCGATCCCAATCCTTTCACAGGACTCGAGCAACCCAGAGGATTGCTCACCCACGCAAGGCACTTGGACTTCAGCAGGTAGGCACACAAAAAAAGTTAAGCGCTCGCAACTGTTGCGCCAGTATTACTACTGAATAAACACAAACTCAAGAAGAAAGAGATGACATCTCTCACCTGTGTTGCTCTTCTCTATTCCAAAATACCCATTTCTTTCCTCCAAGAGTGATTCTGGCCCTTTTCTACCTCTCCCTCTATGCATCCAGCATTCATTCATCCATCCCAAGAGCGAGAGTGAGTCTTCACTCCCAAATCAGTCTGGTTTTTTGATTGATTGCTGTTGCTGGGTTTTGGGAGCTTTTTTGGTTTGAGGTTTTTTTTGTTTTGGGTTTTGGTTTGGATTTTTTTTTTAGAATATTAAGCTATATCCAAAAAATTATCAAAAAATAAGGAATAGTAGAAAGCACAGTGGGACAGAACCCTCCAAAAGGCAAACCTATGTAAGCGCTCTTTCAAATGCTTTTACAAGTTAATACTAGCCTTGACTGAGTCATCTGGATTGAAGACATTTGCAAATTTCAAGTTAAGCAGTATTCAAATTTTTAGAGTGATACAGGAAATACAGAAAAATAGAGCACTCCAAATAGCTTTGTAATACAGTCAAGTATTTTGGTGTTCTAGAAACATATTAAGTAGCTGATTGCCTAAAAGTCTGAAACAGCTAGTTTACAACCCCCCCCTCAATGTATACAAACCAATACTACAATTTCCAAGACCTGTAATACACATAAAAATGGAACTAATAAAGCATTGCAATTTTGCTACTCAGATCTCAACCCAATAACAGAAAAGAGCCACGTTATTATACCAGTACATGTTATAAAGTACTTTTGTTTCCTTACACACCCAGTGCAAATTGTTTTCTGGTCCTTTTAAATATACCCATAAAAGTAATACCCAAGATAAAACAATTAAGGTACACAGAGGAGTAAAGGACAGAGGTTGCTGAATCCACCTTTGTTTTTGGAGCCTACCAAGTCACTTACAGGAAATACGGGATGCCTTTATTTTATTCCTCCTTTCTGTAATGCCTTGCAGTCCCAGCTTCCTCCCTTTGCCCCTTATTTCTAGCTTCCGCTCTTCCAGAGGTCTGACTGCTTTCCCTCCTGTCCTCTCAATCTTATCAAGACATTTCACTTTGTTGCCACACCAGAATCCCACTCCCCTGGATGTCAGACTTCCTTCACTCTGCCTCTCCCTTCCAGCTGTTTTGGGGGCAAGTCACTTTGGAGACCCGTATGTTACTCTTCTGGAAGGAGAGCTGACCAGAGAAGCACCCTTATGTCAGAAGGCATTAACAAGGACGACAGCTACCCAAGTCACAAGCAGTTGCAGAACTACCTAAGCTGCACTAAGCAGACAACAAGCATACATCAACCAAGAT
>JANXJC010000064.1:14679278-14705748 GCA_027564655.1 Leptodon cayanensis | reverse complement strand
CCGCCCCCCCCCCCCCCCCACTTTTTTTTGTTTTACTCTTTCTTCTTAAGAAAAAACAGGATGCCACATGTCTTGTCCAAGTCATGGGAGTGCAAAAAAGCGACCTGAAGGCTGGAGGAAACTGCTGGTCCTGTTCAGCCGTGCCAGGAGAAGATACTGGGATTGGCTTCTTTTGCTTCTGACACAGTTTTCAGTGAGTAGATAAGCACTAGAAGGGAAGTGGACAGGTTTTTAGATTTAGCAGATGAAAGAAGGAAGATGGTATACAATAAAACATTAATAAGCCCTTACAGAAATTAATTGCCATTTCCAATGTTATGCATGATAGAGAAAAGCAAATGTTCACATTCACCAGCAATTGTTCAAGATGTGATGGATGGTTAACCATCTTGCTCAACGATAAACCCCTGACACTTAAAAAAAGATGCAGAAATGAATCAAATTTGAAACAAGAGAGGAATATTTAGTCAGTTGAATAGCCAAAACCACAAATGAGGAACTGTTGAGAATGATGTGCTTAGAGCACAGCTGCTTGAAGTAAGAGCTTACCACTACTGTATCTGCAATACATTGCCTGACAATCACCAAATTGCTCTTAATCCTAGTAAAATCAAAGAAAAAGCAACAAGAGAAAAAGTATCAGATGCATTGCTAGGTAGAGTCAGATTCCAAGAACATAGGACATTTTACAGCTTTCTCACAGCTGATAGGAAGGGAGATAGTGATCTGCAATCACTGGTTTGGAGATTTTTGGTCAATTTAAAGAGATGAGAAAAAGGCTGAGGAATTGGGGTGGGGCAAAATGTGAAGGGAAACATTGTCAAGGTGACAATAAACAATTAAAATAAGGGGTTATTAAAGTGCAGCGCAGAGGAAAATAATGCATCTATTCCTACGGAAAAAAAAATATAAGCAAGGGTTTTTTTCATTTACACTAGTGTTCCTAATTATGTGTGATTGGACTGTGTAGATTTTTACTTCAAAAGGCACAAACACTGTGCTTCAGAACAATAATCTTTATTTCTTTGCTGTCTGCTATTTTGCAGGATAATGATCTTTCCATAAGGTTTTTTTTTGCAAAAGAACTAGAATTTCAAGTTTGCAATTGCATTGGCTCCCTCTGGTGGCATTCTGAAATGCTCTACTTTATAGTCCAGTAAGATTACTGATTCAAAATCAGTTTGATAGCAGAAATTTGAGATTACTATTTTATGTAATTGTTATATTAAAAATAGGAGAAACAGATAATCATATCTCTTAAATCCAATTCAGCTTACACAAAATCAGCTCATAAAATGAAATTCTAGCAATCTGGGTCAAAATAGCTGGAGAAAAACATCATTTATTTCCTCTCCCTTACATGCTCTTAACTGAATTCATGGACAGCATTTTGCTAGTATGTGTTTGGAAAGGAGAGGAGTTACAACAATGTCTTAACTATGGGACTGGCCTGTTTCACTTGGCAGCAATAATCAATCAGTCTCTTACAGAAAGCTTTAATAGGAGAATTTCCATTTTGAAATTAAGGCGCTTGGCAGCTGTTGCCACTTTCATCCTGAGAGTTCTTGCCAGAGCTGAACCACATGTGCAGTTGATGCCTGGTTTTGTCCATTTGTTATTAATAATGAGTATAGAAAAGAGAGGAAAGAAAGGATAAAGAGGAACAGGAAATGGGGAAGTAGTCAGATCATTTCGCCTGTTTATGCATGTGCAAAGGGCCCACATTTTGGGGATTTTGCAAAAGATGAAATGAACCCTTTCGCCTGGAGTTGGGTAACTCTGCAGTTGCAGATTCTCAGTGTAGCAATACTGACTGAGAGGAAGAAAATAATTAAAGTTGCATCATCACTGCATCCCAGTCCCCTATCTCTGCAGCGTGAGTCCTCATTACCAAACATGGTAGGTTTCCCAAATGAATGAATGCTCCTGCTCCTTCTTTTACTTAATAATAACTGACAGTTCAAGGACTGTTGCCTGGAACCAGAGAGAGAGAGAGTATTTTTTGGTCAATTTGACTCTTCTGTGAACATTCTCGTGTTGATACACTGATATACTTTTAATTACAGCACTTCAGAAACTGTGAAAAGAGGAAGACAGGAAAAAGTCAAGTCTTTCTGTAGATTAACTACTCATATTGGAAGAAATTGTGTAGGCTTTTCTGTTTAAATAGATGAGGGGGCCACAATCTTTTCTGTCATAGTTTAAGGAAAGTAAAAAGGGAAATGCTAAAGATATTTTTTAGAACCATCTTTTCCTAAATGGCATTAAGACTAAGCTTTTTGAAATGACTTCAGTGCTAAATACCAACAATATTTTGCACTTCTGACAAAATTCAGGTGAAGATATCAAATTTTTGCCCAGTCTGACGTGGGAAAAATCCTGATCCTACAAACTTGTCTGCTTAAGCAAAAGAATTTGAACAAACTTCTTAGATAACTGTTTAACGAACTTATTGGTCTACTGAGCCTGAAATTTGAGCTTTTCAGAATTATTTCAGGCAGGTTATTTCAGTTTAAAAAAAAAAACCCACAACCAACAATACTATGAGTAAGAGCTGTACATCTGTGAATAGTATTTATATATTTGTCTACCACAGAATGAAGAATTTTCTATGATTCACTTACTAGTATAGTCAAGCATAATAGCTTGGCATTCTTAAGGCCTATTTACATAATTCTGCATACCTGCAAGTTCTTGGAACATTTCTTTAACCTGTAAGACACACGCCATCAGATAAGCGATATATTGTGTGTGTCAGCATGTTATTCTAAAACATTTAGTACATACCTTAGTATTGCTAAATCTTGTTTCTTCACGCAAGGAAGTCCTGTATTATTCAGCAAGTCCTTTACCTGACATCTCCACAATGTGTGTTTGTTTTATGTCTACAAAACCCACTAGTTTTGGACAATGCCTTTTTGTTTTTAAAATCAATTAAATCAGTAATAAGTTACCAATTTTTAAATAAAGCTAGCTTCTGAGCCAAGAAAGAATGTAAGAAATTTCAGCCATGTTTAAAAGGCAAAAATGATTGAAACTGTGCATTAAGAATGGAAAGTCATTCATAACTCTGCATTATATGATTAAAAGCTGAGCATGACTATTTATAGCGAAGCACTGTCAAGAGCAATATGTGTTGATGAGAGAACCTGACTTTTAGTACATTCCTAGATTAGGTGCATGTTAATGAGGCCTGTGCAGTGCAAGAAAAGGCATGAAGAGTGAAGATAATATTTAGAAGCTGGAAAACATGTTTAAATTGCTTCGATACACAAAATTGTAAAATCAGAGGCAAAAAGAGCTAAAGAAGGTAAAATTTTCACTTTCTAACTGTTTGTAAAGCAGCTCTTCTTCCTATAGAGACTTAAAAATGTAGACTCATAATGCTTTAAAAATTTACTTCTAACAAATAATTATATTAGTATTTTGAATACTAGTTAATTACTACTAATAAATAACCCTCCCCTGTTAAATAAATAATGATTAATACATGTATATTTTCCTGAAGGCATTTTTTTAAACAAAGGAGAGAAAGCAAACACTTTGTAGAGGGGCTCCGTTCCAATACAATGCTGAAACCAAGCTTTTTAGCTTTGCTTCTGTCTTAATCTGGGTTATATTAAGGATAATTTCAGTATAATTGACAAGCACCAAGGCATTCAACTCTTAGGGGTGTGTCAATCCTTAAACCTGGGTACGGAATCACTTTTACAGTGCCCATCATCTGGTACAATTCCCTAGAAGATTTCAAAGTTGATGGGATGCAGCTTTGTGAGACTATTTAGATCAGTCTGGAAGTCTGATCAAAAGATGTATATTTGGGGCAGAAGATATATCAGAGGAGAGCTCAATGGATTAATCAATCAGTCTTCTGGTCATCACTTTTATTTAGAAAAAAATCCCTAGTATGCACGGGAGAGAGTTCCTGAAGTCTGACTGTCCCTGTAGAATAACATTGTATTTTTGTAGGAAGAAATATTAAAACAGCAAAATGATACAGTTTTTTCAGGTAAATGAATTGTGGATATCCTATTACAACAGGCATTCTTATCGTACACTACCTCCTGTAAATGCAGTGTAGCCATCTGTTTTCCCTATATTTGGAAGTGAAAGAACAACTGTATTCAAAAATGGGCACTACAGGACCGATTAATAATATCCCTATTCTCTTAACTAGACATGCCTCTGTGTAAAGTTTAGATCTAGATCTGAGTTTGCCTACAATTTAGGGAGGGACAGAAGAGCATTGCAGTTCTGTAGACCGGATGCAGAACTTCAGCTGAGATATTTGGGAGAAGGATGTTGTGGATAGATACATATCTCAGATTCGAGTACCTTTGTGTTTCAGGATGCATTCAGAATTTGGGTGTTGCCTTGTGCTAGTTCCATATTTAAACTTCCTCTTGTGGTAAAACAATTACCTAGTTTGATGTTTTGGTGAGTGAAATAAAGAGAATCCATGGCTTTTGAAAAGACAAGGTAGTGAAAGCTATGTTTATAGAGTGGAAAACATGCACAGAACTCATGGAAAGAGGATATGAAATTTGGAAGGTTGCGACTCCAGTTTCTGCAGCCCATAAACCACAACATTTCCTTCATGTGTTTAAATGATACAGCCAAGAGACAGTCACTGTGCAGTGTGCTTTCTCCCCTTGCCGGGTCACTTTCTGAAAGGGAAAACAGCATGAAGTTGCACATCAAAACCGGCAGTTTCATGGCTAGTCTTCAAGGGTTGGATATGGTGCACAGAAAGGATGGGGATGGGTGATGGGATCAGGGCAGTCCAATAACAGCAGGTGTGCCATGCACATGGTCAAAAGTTTACTGGTCAGAGATCGCAGCAGCTCGGCAAGCTCTGGTGCCTACATTGATTCTCTCACTCTGCATGCACATAATGGCAATCCCCAAATTGCAATCACATATCTCCTAGCTCCTAACTGCAACACTTAATGAGAATACTGTGAACACTCCCTCCCTGTATAGTCAGTTGTACTCGTCTTGGCTGGGATAGAGTTAATTTTCTTCGTAGTAGCTAGTATGGGGCTTGTATTTGTGCTGGAAACAGCGTTGATAATGCAGGGATGTTTTAGTTACTGCTGAGCAGTGCTCACACAGAGCCAAGGGCTTTTCTGCTTCTCACTCCACCCCAGCAGTGAGGAGGCTGGGGGGGCACAAGGAGTTGGGAGGGGACACAGCCGGGACAGCTGACCCCAACTGACCCAAGGGATATTCCAGACCATAGGATGTCATGCTCAGCATATAAAGCTGAGGGAAGAAGGAGGAAGGGGGGGCCGTTCGGAGTGTACCAGTGGATTCAGACACATCTTAAGAATTTCACCATTCCCCTGTGTGGCTGAGTCAGGATTTCAATATTCACCCATGTGTCTGGGGAGAACAGAAGGTACGTATAGACCTTTACCAGCGTGGAATACATTCCCTCCATAGTGGTACTAGTTAACAAGCTACGGGAAGGAAGGACTATTCCCCAGCTCTTTCTCAAATCCTTCGAAGTAACTCCTTCCAAAGCTTTAAAGAGTCCTTCAACACTTACATTCAGAAGATCTAAGGGTTCTAGTTATAACCAGTTCTTCACTGCTGACATGGATAATGATGAGGAGAAAATGAGATCTTAGTGTGGTCCTTCTGTTTTTTATTCACCTGCAGTGAGCGTCAGAGAGATAACTGGCTTCTGCTGATTGCATAGGGCACCACTGTCTTAGGATACTAGGAAAAAGTTATATGAACTGATTTGTTTAACTGATTTGTTCTAAATTTGATGCTCATTTCTAGGTTAAAGCCTCAGAACACAGATCTGCATGTACAAACTCTCTGGAGTTATTACATTTATGTCAAGAATCAAACCCGTGTAATGCTGGTGCTCAGGAAAAATTACACAGTGGCTGGACAGGAATAAAACCACAACAGGATAAAAGTGCGTAGTAACAGGAAAAAATGAAGACATAAAAAGGAATTAGTTGGTTTTGAGGTTAGAGGAATGGGGCTCTATGGCTAAACCCAGCTGGCCTGGAGGAAGAGAAAAATAGGATAAATAAAAATATGCAGGAAAGAAGCATTGCCAACTAAGTTTTAATATGATTTGGGCAAGAAAGTAGCAATGTTTAATAAGAATCTGATTAAACTTGAATGTATTAAGTGGCAGCAGCAAAGATACATAAGGGGGGGCGTTTCTTAAATAGCTAGCACATATATTTGCTGTTCTCAACAACGTATTTTCTCCAAGGAGAATTTCAAAATATGACACTGGAATTCCAACAGTCCTCCCATTTCCTTGACCAGATTTTCTTCCCTTTTTTGAATCTCTGCATGCTTTAACAGCTTCAAAAATGTTGCAGAGGGATAGTTAAATTGTTCAGTAGTTACACCTGTAGACAATAGTTAGGAGAGATTTGCAAGCTGGGAGAAACAAACAAATTTCTGAATAAAGAAAGAAAAAATAGCAAGAGAGATCCAAGTATGCTTCAGGGCAAGCTGTTCTTTATGACTGCAGCAGGTGCAGCAAGTGATGTAGCTTTGCTATGCAACGAGGATTCGGTGGCTACTGTGCATAGTCCCAAAGAACCTTGGCATATGAGTGTCACCTAAGCAGCACACACTGCCTTGCCATAGCTTACAGGGATTGGAAGAAGATAGTCTTGTGACAAACTTGAGGATAATGGGGGTCAGAGACGCCCATCAAATTCCCTTCAGATTTTGCTAAAGAAATAATGTCACCAAAGTGACTACTCCAGCCTTTAGACCAGTGCAGCTTCTATGGCTAGGCTGAACTACAGGATGCTTTGGGACAGAAAATTCCTCCTTCTGTCCTTTGCCTAGCGTTCAGCTGGGAAATTGCTCATTAGTGAGTACTAACACTGGCTTAGGCACCCAAACTTCTCATAATTCATATCGTCTGGCCAGAATGTCCAAATGTGATTTTTGAGCCTTGGACAGCTCATGAGCTATTGAAGTTAACTCGCTCTGCTGCTCCTATGTCCTGTGGCGAGTGATGAGGTAGCGCTGGCAATGAGTCTGTGCGGCGATCTGAACCCTCAGCCACTGGACCAATGTGGTGGGACAGACAATCCTGGGCCACAGAAGGATTCAGCTGTCCGTCCAACCCAGCCTCAACTGGGAGAAGGAGGTGGTGGGACCTTGTGGATATACTGTAACCACCTGTCTGTGGACCAGTGCTGGATGTCCCTTCTCTTCAGCTGTCATGGGGGTTGGTCTTTGCAATAGGGAGATTTTGGCACGCTGCTTGTAGGCTCTGAAAGATTATGCGCATTGAATAATGTATATAATAGATGTTGCATTTGATTAAGAAAACCGTGTATGATATTGCCAAATTCAATTTCAATTGCATTTATTTTTGAAATTAAAAACAATTTAAAATGTTGGATGATTAGGATGCTCTTACTTTGTAGAGTAGGCTTTTGTGTATTATCCAAACAGAAAATGCCAGCACTTGGACATGTAGCCAGTTAGCTGCACAACTCCCAGTTATGGGATCAGAGCAGTTCACAGAAATATTTCAGAGTTTATAAATCTATATTCCAACCACTGCCCTAGTAGCACTCACTCTATGTTCACAGTCATAGGACCATATATGCCTAACCTACACTTTTTGAGCCAATATGATGCCAGTGCAGTTTCACATACTCTCGGCATTGGTGTCGGAGCCAAGGGCTGCAGTGGCTTTGACGGTGTTCCCTGTTCTGTGCAGGGTTGCATGAAACTGGGGGGAATCAGGATCAGATATTCAGCTGCTCTTGATGTGTTTTCCCTACTTACATTCATGATGTTAAGAATATAATCCACATGGTGGGCAGGTGGCATGAACTTTAAACCTTCCAGGTGTCCTTTTAACTGTTTCTAAGACAAATAGCTTGTCACTGTTTCCCATGAAAACTGCTCAAAGAAGGCATACAAAGAAACCATTTTAGCTGAAACAGGCGGGGAAGACAGCTATGAATTTGAGAGTTCACTTTTAGGGGTCAAAATACTGTGATAAAAGCATTTAGAATGTAATTTGTGAAGTGAACCCAAATCAAAGAGCATTCTTTGGGAAACAAGGCAAAACATTGCTCTAGCTTATTACTCAGGACAGGCTGCTAAATGTTTTTAGCGTGACTGTTAAAGATACTTTGTCATTAGCAGACACAGGTGCAGAGTAGGAACACCTTGACCTGGGAGATAATTAACAGGAACAGAAAACAACATGACCAAAAGCTGGTCCTTCTCTGCTTCTCTGTATCATCCCTTCTAGGAGGCATAGGATGCAGTAATATCAACAAGTATTAAGCTAGGGCTTAATCTCAAGCCTCAGGTTCTGCCAGCTTCTGCATTGCTCTATAAATCATCCTTTCTTCTTAGCAGAGCTTGGTTGTGTATTAAGGATGTGATTATATCTAAGCTTCAAAGTCAGCACTCGCTGATACAATTAACTAATCCACATCTCTCAAAGCTGAAGCTAGTTGTTTATTTTTAGGTAGAACTATTTTTCATCTGAAAGCACTGATTTATCAAAACTGAAGTGTTTTGTGGGAAGATGTTTTAGCAAAAATTGAATAGAGCTGTCTGCTGAGGAGGCATGTGTGAGAACCTGCCAGTTTGACAAAGCAAGGGGCAATGGCAAGTTAAGAGCACGCAGCCCTGGAGCCAGATGTGTGGCTCCTTGCAGGCTCAGCTTCTCTGTTCTCAGTTTTTAAATATCTCACCTCAGGGCTGCCAGGAGCCAGCAATGGGGAAATCCTTAGTATTCAGCCCTGAGCTGGCCAGCCACCCTAAAAGTTGGCATAGCAAGGCCTGGGGAACATGAGGGAACCTGGTGGAAAGGTAAAAACATGAAGAGATCTGGACTTTTAAAAACTGTCATTTCAGAATTTCTTTGCTGTGACAACTTGAGTTTTTAGTCTGAAAGAGAAGAGGCTTTTCTACATTCTCTCAGCAGAAAAATTCCTCTCTCTAGACAATAATATCTGCAAATGTATGTATACAGCATTAGCTTCCCATTTCCTAAGCTGTCTCCACAGGGCTTCTTAAAGCCTACCTGTTTCAAACATGGAAATACAGGTTCTGAGACACACAGCAGCAGTCACCAAGGGAAAATGTTAAGACAGCTGCATGGTATGAGCTAGCCAAATAGAAATCCCACATTGCAGTTACACCGCTTTGTGAAAGGAGTCTAAGAATGCATGCATTAGTAGATGCCATTCTCGGGAATTTTGGGGTACATACACACGCCTGTCCCACTCACTCCAGCTCTGGGTTGCTACATTTAAGACTTGCAGTTTCACCTCATCATATTTGCCTTTGGACAAAGCACAAACAGAGCATCTGCTCTGTTCCCCTGAACAGTGACTCTAAAGATCTAGGGTCAGAAGCTGTGAAATAACTACTCTCAATTCCCTGAACAAGCTTGCTATTGAACTGACTCCTTTGTTCTTACTCAGGGAGAGCAGTCATCTCTCTAATTTGCTTGGCAGCCAAACCACAACCTCCTACTATTCAACATACTCTGAAACTATAAAGCATTGGTTTGAATAGTGTTTTATAGTGAAGGGTTATATAAAAGAAGAGAGACACTGACAAAGGCAACCTAAGTACTCGTCTACATAATTACACTAGTATAATTATTCTGCTAAGGTAATACTTGTATTACTCACTCAGGATGAGTGTTTTTTTTCTTCCCTGCAGCGCTATATCTCTTTTAAAGCAGTGTGATGATGTAAGTCTTGGCTAGATTACAGTATTGGATTTGCTAGGACTTGAAACTTTCAGTGTTTAGGTACTCTGACCAGTAAAGAATGAAAATTTGATTGATATGGATGGATTGGATTGATATGAAGAGGATGGATCAGTGCCTCCTCTCAGACTTGTCTTCCTGTCTCTACAAGCACTTTCCATAGTGTTCAGCCCAGTCTGCTGTCTTGGTGTCTATATTCAAGATGCTTCAGGACCTGGCCCCAGTTATTTAAAACATCCTATAAAGTGCCAGGAGGAAGACTACAGTGAGCAACCTCAGGAGAGGAGCAACAAGTATCAAAAGGGGGCTGCTCACTTTCCTGAGGCTGCTGGCTGTTGATTTACTCTAACCTCATATTGCTTTCCCAGTCATCACACAGTCATACTGGAAAGCCTGCCATGATTATCAGCCATTCCTTGAATGGAAAGTACCGAACAAATTTTCATTCTTGATTGGCCAAAATACGCTGGTTTGTACAGTGGCAAATTGGGAAGGAAAGTGCACATGAAGAATTGTAGTTCCCAGTACATGCTCCTGGCTTCTGATAATCTGAAGTTTATGAATGTTTTAAGACAGAATTTGTATGGTATTGGTGTTTAAAATGAGCAGTATTCCTACCTTTTTATGAACGTAGAAGTCTGTTTGGAGAAGCAGAAGGGTATATATGGGTTCTTCACTTTTGGTCCAGGTTTTGCTTCTTTAATAGGAACCAAAATTTCCATAGACCGTGTCAGGCCATCAGGTTCTTCTCTCAACCAGGATTTTGGAAGGCACTTATTCAGGAAATTTCTTATGGTCCTTGAAGTTTAATTATATATGGAATTTAATACTGGCATAGTAGGAGCTAGAATGAACCCCTTTAAAGTTCAAAGGTGAATTTTAGATTTTATAACTTCTCTTTCTATCTTTCTAGTAATAAAATGGTTCATTTTCATATTGCCCATGATACGCTTACATGTGTGTAAGTGTTGTTACTACTGGGCTTTTACAGCTGAAATATTGTCAGTTGTATTCAAATTTGTGTTTAGATTTGGGATAATGAAGCTATGTTTCTGCATTTTCCTCAATAGTGAAACATATTTGACTCCCAAATTATAAAACAGCTGGGTATATTTTACTATTTTAGTATCACCTATATTCCCTTTTCTATCCTCAAATGCAAATAAGTTTTTTAAAGAAAGCCAATGCTGTGAATGTCATGTAACGACACCATGAACTTTGCACTGCAGCTAAATCTAATGTGGCGACATTTCCATAGCTGTGGGAGAATCATCTAAAAAGGTTAGGCAGAACTACCTTTTTTTATTTGGTTTGAATACATCTAATTGAACAGTTCACAGTCAGTGGATGTCATCCATTTGGGGCTTGGACTCATGGACTATATCCAAAAATAACTGACGAACTTTCCTCCACCTACTTGTATCAGCCTGAGGAGAGAGGAAAGACTGGTTGCTGAGTACGGAAGCCAAGCAGTGTTAACTTAAAACTGGAATTAAAAAGCAGATGGTGGCCAACGTTGACACTGACCTTCAGCATGCTCTCATTATTTTTCTTCTCACCCTTATGCGGTGGTTGTGATATGACCCAACATACAGAACAGTTGTGTTCCTTTGTTTCGTGCTGTCCCGCCTGCCTGTCACGTGTTGTCTCTGGTTTTAATTAACATTTTGCCGAAATGTTAGTACTGCGGATACACTCTTTGCTCTCTATCTGTTAATTATTTTTAGCATAAAGTCTTTCTTTTGTCCGATTCGCTGTTCAAATCCACGCAGCACCGTTTAAATGAGCGACAGCACCTGAGGTGCTCCGGTGAAGCCTCCACACCCGGCCTGCAACCCGCCAGCTAGAGGCTGCCCGTCTTTTCCCAAACCGAACCACGGGGCGGTGAGGGAAATATCATCACAAATATCAAAGTGAAGAGTTAATCTAGCTCTAAGACCGTTTTGAGAGCTCCCCGCCTCAGCCTGGAAGCCCCTCTCGGGCGTCCGCCGTCTTGGCGCGGCGCTGCAGGGCTTGCGTCGGGGTAGGGAGGACATCTTGTGGTCAGTCAGGAGAACTCGCCCTCTCACAGCAGCCTGGCAGCCCGCGGCGGCCTCCCGGGGGGGGCGAGACGCTCACTGGGGTTCCGCCTGGCCATTTCGAACCCTCCCCATAATGTGCTCAGCCGCATTTGGCTGAGGGGAGCAGCCTCCCGCCATCTGGAGCTGGTGTCCGTTTGGTGAAGTGAGGGCAGCGGGGAAGCGAGCCTGGAATCCATGTTCCCAGCCCAGGTCGGGGAGCTGCGGGCGCCCAGGGCTTCTGAAAAAAACGCGTTTCTGCCATTTCATTGACGAGGATTTATTCTCTCCTGGGAGAGAATATATATACCTTTACATACACCTGGGACCCGCAGCCTTCAGCCTGAACAACGTTGCTCTGTGTGGGGGGTGTTTTGTGTCAGCAGGCAAGCAGACAGTCCTGCAGCTCGTGTCAGGACGCAGGAATAAAAACCTGCTTTGAAAATGTAACCGAGGCAGGGAAGTGGGACAAAGCCTCCGAAGCTGGATGCTGTTGACATTCAATAATCACAGCCTGATCAGGGGGACGATGACTGTGAACCGAGAGCGGGGCCTGCAGCGTGGCCACGCAGGCGTCACCCAGGCTGGCCTCGCAGGGCACCAAGGCAAACGGGGCCAGGCTGAAGGGGGACCAGGCCGAAGGGGGACCAGGCCGCAGGGGCCCATCCAGGTACTGTAGGAGTGACCGGCGGCAGGAGGGACGCACCGAAAGCAGTGCCGTTCGGTGGCCTAGCCGAGGAGGGCTGAGCAGCGAGTCCCCTCTTGCTACTCGTCAAGACATGCTGAAGATGCGCTGCGCGGACATTGCACATGGACCGGCACGGTACATTCGTACTATGGGAAATCGCTAAGATTTCTACTCACAGCTTTCCTTTTGGGCCACGTGCAAGAGTGCGCCACCAATTCTGTCTACCCAGAGACATGGAAATCCCAAACAAATACAGCAAATCCTCAAAATCCACTGGGTAAACATGTCCAGAGGGAAAAGGAGAATCTGGGGAAACACCGGTGTCTGTCAGTTTTAATAGGGGCTGCAGAAGGGTGGAGGAAAAGAGCAAAATGAAGGGACAGCAGTGAAAAGCATACTGGGCTTTTCTGGCAGCAGGTAATAGAAAGCCCTGCTCTGTGCTTTAAAAAGTATTAGCTAAACCTGCACTTGACTGTCTGTATGCTTTCTCCCCATTGTTCATAACCCCCTTTTGGGTTGAGCAGTATCTTCATTGTGTTTGCGCAAAGTCTACCACAGTGAGGCTGTTTTTATCAACTATATGTGTTTCTAAAAATAGATTAAGAATGATCAGCTGCCACATCTTGACACTCTAGTGTAGAAACATGAGATCAGCCGTGCGAAGGACACGCTGACTGAACTTGGTAAAGTCTGCTTTTTATGGATCTGACAAAAACAAACATGAAAAAAATGTAGAGCCTTGAGTTTTATCACAATTTAATTCTGTATATGGGGTAAGCAGATGCACGCTTGACTTTTAATCACTTCAATCAAACATTTATTTTGATATATCAGCTCACTAAAATAGAGATAAATCTGTTGGGATGATGCTACATTAGGTCATTTGTTGTCCACAGGTATTTTGCTTAAACTTTTATCCCACAATCCTGTTTTATGTTCTTTGCTGCAAGTTCCAAGATTGGGCAGACATCCACTGTGCTGTGCACACCTTTCATTTCAGTGAGTGCTACCATCTAACCATTTCCTTGCACTCCCCTGTGCCACCGCCTCTATTAACATGATGTAAACACCCGACCATCTAATTTTCATATTCTTACACACTACCTAATGCAGTGAGGTCCTGAGGCTACAGGCACTACCACAGCAGGGCAGAAGTAATTACAGTAACACCAGTAATATACTTAGTGGCCATGAATTTTGCTGACGTGATGTGCACTTAGCAGCATGTCCAGCTCCTGCTGCATTGTGCAGCTGAGAATTGTGGACAGAAATCGGAAACCAGTCTTCTGATGGAGATTTCTGCTGCCTAAGAGACTACCTTGAAATCTTCAGGCTTGCAGCTTAAAATAACTTGAACATTTCTTTAGAATTCTGTACAGATGTAGCTCAGCTGCTGAAGAAGTAGGAGCTGTTATTAATCTGTCTGGAAAAACGGGCACACTAATACCAATGAAAAGAAAATTTCTGCTCAGCATACTTCCATCTAGGATTCAGTTTCAGTAAATAGAACTAGCTTAAGAGAGGCAAACAAGATTTGCCTCTGATACTGGTATGCATACATGAACATGGGCAATTTTGTTTTATGGCTGCATTTTCTTCTATTTCTTTTTTCAGTTTTTTTTTTTATATTATACCCATTTTCTACTGTTGGAACTCCTCATATGACACTGAAATGCAACATTTTCTTGGTTTGTGTTTGATCTTTGAATATTAAGTTTTGAGTTGGGTTTTTAAAGTTAGAATATTTTCGCTTATTTTGCAGGTGGAAGGACTATCCCACTTACAAGCCCTTTGACCTTATTTCAGTGGTAGTCCTCTATGTTTATCATTTGGTAGGCTCCCCAAAGCCACATGTGTTTTTCTCCATGACCAGAAACAATTTAAATTCCAGGACTGCTTTTAGTTTCTTCTTCCAGTGTCTGTATTTTAAACCATTTTGTTTCAGTCTGCACAGTTTGCATCTAGAGCAGGTTATATACATTTCTCTCCTCAGAGTGAGATGTTGTATATTTCATTATGAGACAAAATATGCATAATCTGCAGGTCATCTTTTGCTAAAGCAAGAAGGGCAACCATAGGAGCTAGAAAAGCAGATGTGAAACCAAACTGCAATGAAACAAAAGTTCTTCCAGTTGCAGAGAACAGTAGCTTCTCTGATAGTCTGTTATTGCCCAACTTATTAACACACAGAGCATATCTATCAATATCCACATATTAACACATATCTAATCCCATTTGGAACAGAAAATCGACTTATTTTGCAGAGTCATGGCCCAAATGTACTTCAGGTATATCTTATATCCCACTAGGTTCAGCAATGGCTTTCTTTGCAACTTGCACATTTAAACTAAAAGTAACATGTGAAATTTGGCGGTTCTGTCTCAAGTATTGTATAACAGATTCTGTGTATTTTGTAATATACTTGGCCTATGAATCAAGACCAGACAACATTCAAATGTCTACAGTGTACAATTGTATGTAGTTCGAGTCTATGTGCTTTCACAGGAAAAATGGTGTTTCATACTATACTGCTAATCCCCTACAGGTAGGGAAATAACTACACTGATTTAGCTCCCCATTAATCTGACTTCCATTATAGCCATCCTGTAGCTTTTTCCACCCCTTACCACCACAATAGGACAAGAGTCTGAAGCATGAAGTGATCTCAGTGCCATGCTGTTGTGGTTATTTCAGAAACATTGCCTGGGGCTGTCTGCCTTGCCCATGCGACATGGGAGCTGCTGTAGCCGTTGCATTAGTGGGCACAGTGTAGCTCAGGATATGGTATGTTATAGCTTCCCAGGTGACATGGTTCATAGCCTAATACATCAGTTTGCACAGTTTTGGTTAGATGATAGGAATAGCTTAAGCTGCTATACCAGAGTCTGAAGTGCAACGGCTGAGAGCCATCACACAGCTGCTTCTGTTGCCTCACCTCTGGGCAAGAATCTCCCAGAAAGTGATGGGGCAGAGATCTGTGAGAATGCAGCTCCCTATATATTGCAAATCAGAGCCCTTTGGCATATTCGAACCTGCACTATGATTTTCTGGAAAATGTTTGCCACTGCTGCTGGTCCCAGAGTACTGCCTGCATGGGTACTGATGGCTGGAGTGGACCACTGACCAGGCTCTTCTCATCCGTTGGTGGTGTTAATGATGTGTCATCAGAACTGAGACTGTTTTGTAACAAGCCACTGTACTTTAATACATTTGTTTTATTTCTCTGTATAAAAAAATGATTTTTGAAATCAAAGCTTGCAGCCTATTCCCCCATAATGTAAATGAATCACTTTGGTATTCCTTTTTAGATGAAACCAGCAGTTGTGATAATGACATTTTTGAAAGTGGCTGCTGCCTAATGCTGTGTAATTATTTTTAATAATGATTGACCCATAAAATAAAATTCATACCATTCTTAATACTAGAAGCAGTGATGGTGCGTGTGCAGAGCATGCATATCAAGAAGAGTCTGAGTCCTTGTTTCATGGGGCGTATCAAGCCCCTGGCATGTGCAAAAGTAGGTATTCTGCTTTGGCTGCAGTGGAATTTCAGCTGCTATCAGCTGCAGAGAATTCAGTCTATGATCCAAACAAGAGTCAGACACCAAAGCATGCTATGTAAAATTAAAAGTAGAACAATATTATGTGTGGATACTTTACTGTCTATCCTAGGCAGTGAATGAAAGGAAGTCATGAGGAACAGAGATAGTGTTGGAAATCCCCTGCTTATACCAGGGATGTTCTCTGTGATAAAGTAAAATGCAGTTCTGGATAGTTTTTCACTTGTAGGATCTTAGGCCAGTGTAACACAGTCCAAAAAGACTAAATTGTGGCACATTTTATAGAAGAAAGGAAACATACATAACTTTTTATTTATAAATTGTCTTCATAAAATTAATACTCTACTCCCTTGGTCAAACACACTTGGCTTAACTACTTATGTACAGGACATGCCTGAAGGTAGCTATTATTAAAGGCAATACAAGGAGGTTAGGATGAGTCAGAAGAGGAAAAAGGCTTCTCTTTAGTGTTGAGTGAGCATAGTTCGAATGTAATAAGTACCTAAGTAAGCAGTATCTTTTTTTGCTATGGGGTGGAGAAAGAGGACATTCTATTCAGCACTGTGAAATATTCATGTAATCTGCTATGACATGGTAGCTATGCGGGCATTTTATTAAGCTGCATCACTTGGCCACTGGGACAGTAATCTAGGCTGATTCCCGCCTATTACTGTAATATTATTCAACTTGTGTCTTTTCACAAAGTCCAAGAGTATCTTTTCTCTGCTGTTGCTCTTTGATGGAAGCTCCATTCTCCTAGAATCCAAAGATCTGAATACGGGCATTGGTATTATTTTTAATTTATGCATCTGCTAGTTTATACCCATTTAAAAGGCATTGTACATTAACTCTAATTTGGTATCTACAGGTCTTAACAACAGTGGTATTTTAAAAGCAACCCGTTCTACTCATGAGTACAATAAAGCGTGCTTCCAAGAGCTGATAGGTGCATCGAGTTACAAAGACTTTCCTGGACTATGACAGGCTCTTGCATTAGCGTGTGAACTGCTTTCAGAAGGCTGCTGGTTAAAAGGGATCAGTTCAGCTGTGACCTACTGAGCATGCATGGGATCCAGCCCTTTGTTTGCAGGCAGATGCTAATATCTTAAAGACCAAAGCACTTGAGGGACATTATCAGTAGAAGAAAGAAGGTGGGGTTTGTGGGTTTTTTATCTTTTTTTTTTCTGGTGTTAGAGGTACAATGAAAGGAAACTAATACAGTGAGAGAAAGTGTTGCATCTCTAACATTACTGCTATTTCTCCTCTTCATGCTTCTGGGGGGGCCTTCCTTAATGAAGGACTCTAATCCTGGAGAGCTCCACTCCAGCCTTGGTCCTGCTTTGCTGGGACACTTGCTGACCAGCAGAATCTCTACAGGTAAAAACAGTGCCTGCAACAGCCATTGGTGGCTTCATACTAACTGGAGAACCAGCCTGAGTGGAGAAACTCTGGATCTAAAGTCAATAAAGTGCAGTTTAGCAGAAGTAAATGCAGAATGTGATAATAAGGCGAAATTGAGCATAAAATGGCCAATGCCTGGCAAGATAGCAGAGCTGCAGAACAGGGTCTGGGGCTTATACCAGATCACAAACTGAAAAAAAAATCAGTCAGTGAGATACTGTTGCATAGAAAATCAATCTCCCTCTGGGATGTATTAGCAAGAGTGTCACTGAACTGAGCAGAATTTACTCTTTGCAGTGCTGGTGTGACATCATTTGGAGAGGTCAAAGCACCACACATTAAAAGGAAGACATTCCCAAAAAGAGCAATGAGAATAGTCAGAGGTGTTTAAAAAACATCTGGGAGAAATGAAAGAGGAAAGGATCTGTTGCTTTCAGAAAAGAGGTAACTGATTGGGGAGAGGTAATGCTGATAACCTTTCAACCCTGTATAATTTAAAAGATTATTATAAAGAGGATGTTGATCAATCGTTCTCTCTGCTCATCAGCACAGACCAAGGAAAACAGCAGCTGAAGTTTCAGCAAACACTAGTTTGGCTAAATATTAGGAAAAAAATCCCGCTATAAAGGCTTTAATGTTCTGGAACAGGCTATCAAGGGACATTATGTCTTCTACCAAAATTTTTCAGTGTAGACTATATAAATGCGTGCCTTTTCATAACAGGAGGCTGTACTGAATGTCCTCAGATCCTTTCCAAGCCTACAGCAGGAATGCCAGTAAGATCTACAGGGTTACCTCAGCGACAAAAGCCTCTTCAAACTGTGAAACTGCATCAGTGCATGGTGTTATCAGCTCCTCATCTTGTTATGGGCCACTGTACTGTGTGTAGGAATACCTTCATGTTATGAAGTTTTAATATCCTTGGTGGTTTTGAAGGTTTTTCAAACTACTAGGTCAGTTCCCATGATAAGCACAACCTACGAAGAGCTGCTTGCATGACACCCCGCTTCTCCCTGAGACGCCGCAATACTCCCCTGTATCCTTTCATAGGATCGGGACACGGACTTGCGGGATCTGGAACAAACCTGTGAAAATTGGGACTGCCAGTGAATGGAGCCATTGTTTTGCCAGTTTCTCTGCTGTCTGACTCCTTTTTGAAAGCCGGCATCTATTTTCCTACCTCCCGGGCTGTGTCTGAAGTAAATAGAGATGAGCTGAAGGACTTAATGCTGGCAGCCTGGAAGGCAAATAATTCTGTGCCTGGGACTGTAACCAGGCAGCTAGTCAATATCAACTTTAGTAAATCAGTAACACTCACTGCTCTCAGCAAAAAATCACTTCTTTCATCCAAAAGAGCACATTCTTGGAAATCTACACTCAAAAACCCACTTAGGAACTTTCCAGACAATTAATTTACATCTCTCTGGCTTTTAACTTCCTCCCCCCACAACTGGTTACAAAATTTGGGCTGCTCAAAAGACTGCTGTAGCAATTGCAGCAGGAAAACTCAAAGCGGCAAAATCTGTGCATAGATTGTTTTGAATTAATACACTTTTTTTTTTTTTGAGCTGGGGACAGAAGAATATGCAGTACTGTTTTGATGGGACATAACATATATGGGAATAATTTGTATGTGATGACAAACAGGCTCTCAAATCTGTTATTACTCCTGTTTCTCTGGCAGGCATAAAAGCATGCGGGGAGCTGTACAAGCAAGGAAGAGGTTCAGATGCATGTTCTAAATGGTGTGTCGGAAATGCCAGGAAAGTCTTGGTGCTGCAGGGGCTCTGTGCAGGTGAGAGATGACTTTTTAAAAGTCATTGTCCACACTTCTGCTGTCACCTGGGGATCCCAGGGCAAGTAAACTCTATAACCTTTGACTGACTCTTGAAAAGATATCACTAGAAACTGAAACACACTATTTCATGCAAGAAAGGTTTCCTACATTTTGGATTTAGAGAGTCTGATTGCTGAAATGCTGCTTTCATACAACGTTCTCTTCTAAAAATTGGTTTTCCCAAAATGATCCCAAACTTTCTGAAATAACCTGACAAATCCTAATTCCTGTAGAACTTTTTTTCTTTTTCTCATTTTTGTTGTTATCATTGGTAAACATACCTCTGGGCTGGTATTAAGTGGCAAACTTTTGACATACTTCTAATAACTTTAACACCTGCCTTTTTTTCATAGCAGAGTAAATCCTGCTGAAAAATATTTATAGTGATCATCATCTCAGATGCCTTTACAATAAATCCAGAGGACTTAAGAAAAAGCGTTGATCTTTTCTGTGGGCCTCCATAACGGCAGCGAGTCTGACTGCAGTAAGTCACAGCTCCCAAAGGGGCTTTGATTATATAGATTCAAATGCAGAGAGAGCAAAGATAAGCCCAAGAGCTAAAAAGCACTGAATGCTGCCTTAAAATTAACAATCACAAAAGCTGTATCTATTTAGAGCTTTGATTTGACTAAGTCTCTCAAAGCACAGATCAATCATAGGCACGGTAATGAAGCCAATCACCATAATGTCTAAGTGAGGATGGTTATCCCAGTCTCATTGTTCCCTGCATTAGTCTAGAGATATGGTAGGATCAAGCTCTCTTGTTAGACTCTCAGCCATTCCTCCCTTTGTGTCTACAAATGACAGACAAGGGACAGAAACAGATATGTCTTGCAGTCCACAACAGCATATCAATATCCCAATCTGCATAGCACACAACCAGGGTCACCTTGCAGATGGATTAGTGTGCCAGCTCCCTGTTGCAGCTAGGTAATGCAATGAGTTACATAAAAGTTAATTAGCAAAGCAAAGAAAGCAGAAAGCCTAGAAAGGCTCTGATGATTTGTTTAAATACTATAATCCTCTGATGTTCTGCAGATTTACAGCAAGACTCATGGATTCCTCTTCTTTATGGCAGAATGTAGGGGATGGGCTACTGCTTGGTGAATTTGACTCTTTAGATGCATAGCTGAATAATCTATAAGGCATACTTATAAGACAGGGTAATGCTTCATGACTTAGTCCCAGAGCTGCAAGTTATTTAGTGTCCTTTTGATTTATTCCATGAAGATACCATTTAACAGGACTGTCAGACTGCTCCTGAGTTTGGCTAGCCAGGGCAGATCTCCACAAGGAAAAACTTGAAACAGTTTGCTAGTATGGGCCTATTTCAAGCTTTTAATTTCTTTGTTTTACTTGCCCTGAGTATTGCAATCCTATAGTTACTTTTATTTTTAACAAAATAAGCTACATTTTTGTACTAACCCTTTTATCTTTAGTAATAAGTGTGACCTTTAACTTAGCTGCTGTATACAGTCCAGCCTGATACCACAGGCAGAGCAAGTATTTATCTGCCCGCAAAGGTCTTGTGTCCTTTGGGATGTGTACCATCCAGTCCAAATGCTGCAACTCTGTAGAGCTAAGGAACAAGTTTCAATCTTATGCTACAAGGACTGCTTTGCAGCTTGGTGAGATAATGGCTGTACTTGTGGGCATCAGTTTCCCTTAATGGGGATCAGGACTTCTACTGTCATGGGATTCCAGATGTAGCAATGTGATGACTGTGTAGGATGAGAAAACAAATCTTCATAACCTGGTGGAAATCAGATGAATGTGGTGATAAGAAGAAAGTAGAACCAGGTGGTTTATGGACCTGGAAGAGGAGCAGAGTTTCTTAATTTCCACCCAATGTGGGTCATGACTCAAAGGAGCTGAGTCACAGTACTAACTAATACAGCTATTCTCAATCTCATTTCCTATGGATTAGCACTTCCGTTGCAAAGATGTGACTACTGCTGGTGATGCTTTTATTAACAACCAGCAGTGTTCTCCACAGAAATTAAGCCCTCGGTTGAATTTCTGCAGCTGTGGCTCTAACTCCCTCTGGCCATCTGAAAAATCTCAGGGTAGCTCCACAGAGAGACGGAGGATTTATCAGAGACAAAGACGAAATGTGGTCCCTCCAGATCAGTGCTGACTGTGGGTGACAAGGTGGCAGAAGTCACTATCTGCCCAAGCTCTAGATGTTCTTCGGTAAAGCAGGGGAGTTAGTTCGCAGGGGCAGTATGTGGAGCTTTCAAAAGTTTCAATCCCCTATAAGAGGGAAAAATCAGTGGTGGAGCTTTCAGGAAGGAGCAAACTCCAGGGGACCAATGGCACAGGACTGGCAGGATGGGATAAAGGGGAGTGAGCAATGACATTCAGCTGGAAAAAAACGATGTTTCATTGTGATTTCAGGATCTGAGCTGCATGGCCTTTGGCTGGCCACTCCACTCCTTTGGGCTTTCACCCCTCAGTTGCGAACTCCTCTTCTGAGGGATACACCATAGTTGCAGAAGTGAAATTGTTTTTTCTGAGACCTAAATGTCAATACAATGCCTTGCTATAAGAAATGAATGTTTACTTAAAAAATGCACAACTTGAAAAAAACTGCAGACCCTGGGTATTTGAACTTTCTGTCTAGCATTGTGGTGCTAATGTAGAGACCACTGTGGTTTCATAAAAGAGGAGGAATGCCATAATCCATAACGTTTTTCTCTTCCACAAACGTTTTTGTGGTAGGGTTGGAAATTGTACAAGCAGCCACTGGATGGCAATGTTTCACACACAATTTCAGTCTCAACGGTTTAATAAAACTTGGAGTGCAAGTGCTCATCTGATTAAAACTTTCATCCAAATCCTAGTCTAACACTTATTTCAATTCCATGTTAATATCCCTGACAAAAATTGAACTGACAGTTGTATTATGGAGAGGCTACTGGCTCTGCATAGCTAAGGTCAAAACTTGTTTTCCATTATAAACTCAATCTTGGCCTCACCTCTGAAATTCTCAGTAAAGACCATTCCTCTTTCACATATTGGGCCCACAATGAGTAGCAAAGAGAGATGTTTTGTTCACGTTTCAGATAAGTTAGGCAAGTTATCCATTTGGTTCAGGTCTATGGACACGCAGGTGTTAAAATATATTTTAACTTTTTTTTCCACACTTCGCAGTGTCTTTCAGTGGGGCTGAAAGGCTCACCGGGTAGAATGGGAAGTGAAGTTCCTCCAGCTGAATTCACCCTTCTTTCCTTATGTTTGCCTGTAGTGGAAATTCACCTAACATTTCTGAACATTTTCAGAAAATGAAAACCTAGTGACAAGTGACACGGTGACAGGTGCAGGTATTCTCAGGAAGCAATTTTTTACACTCATCTGTCAGTATTCATGCTGGGAGCACTCACACCTGGATTCAGCTAGGAAACAAGCATAGCACAAATCGGGTGACTTGGCTGGCAAATTACAGCTGACCAACGTGGCTCAAAAAGAAAATGCTGAATGCTTAGAGAACTAAGATGGCATATCAATCCACTTTTTTTTCCCTCTCTTTTAAAAAGAAAAATGTAACACTTTGGGAGACAAAATGAAATAAGAAAGTTGAAGAATCCTCATCATTAGAAGTATTTGTTGCAAAAAAGCAAAACACTAAAAATCACTTCTGATATTATTTACTTTGCTTCACTTACCATGTTACAAAAGCCTCCTTTCTCTCTACACACCAGCTCTTGTTATCTATTGCTGACCAGCACATACCTGACAGGTATGCCATATGCCAGGCAAGAAAACAGAAAATCACTGTTCAAAGGGAATTATTCACAAATCTTTGCTTCTTATTTCAGTGCAGGTTTCAGCAGTAATTGTGGGAATCATGTTTACAGTACATTCATTCCTGTCTGGGCCAATTTAATACGGTGTTTACTCATTCTGAGGAGACCGACTCCTTTGGAGGAAGATTGTCTCTTGAGATATTCCTTGATGCTGCAGTCATGAAGGAATGGATACACTTTCTACTCTGCCACTGGTTTTGAGCAACAAGCTTTTCATACCTGCCCTCAGAGAATTCGGAATTGCTCTATATGGGAAAAATCCAATCTCATTCCTATATTGGCACAGCCTTTGAATCCTCTGCTTTACTTCTAAAGATCATAGAGAATGCTCCTAGCAGATTTTGTGTAAAAGATAAAAAGGTACACAGAGAGGAGGACTGAAAGCCTGGTATTGCTGTGGAAGAGAGCTAAGGTTAGAACTACATCTGAAGATCATTTCCACTTTCAAGCGTTCTCAGTTTAGTCTTACAATGTGTTCCCTAACTTTGTAATGGCTCTCTTAGAGAATTAAAGTGCTCTTATATTTTACTTCTCTGGTACTGGCAGGCACTCTCATGCTGTACACAAGCTTGTGTCTGGGAAGTACATCACTTCTTTTTCTTTGCTGCTGTGTAGAGCTAAATTCAGAAGGTGAATCTGTATTTGATCAAGCCATTACAAACTTGGCACTTCCACCTTTTTTGATCATGAACAATGATATGCCACAAAAGTACATAAACTGTTGCGACACAAAACTGAGGTACGGCCAGGCAGTAAGGCAGAAAATAAATTAGACTTACATTGCCTAGACCTTGCTGAGAAGATGATGTAACCTAGTCCTAGCAGTAGCATAGTGATACCATTTGCGTCACTGAAATTCATTAATAAGGTCACCATTTCTCTAAGGAACTATTGCTTCAGGTGTTAGTAAGCTGAGTGTGAATATTTGTTTTGACAGGACTTTCATCAGTTTGCATATATTTAAGTCAATTATTTTAAAAGGGAAATCTTTTAAAAATAATTATAAGTGTTCATGCAATTAAAGCAGATTGTTAAAACCCTGAACACTACCCAAATATGTTTTACAGCGTATATCATAAGAGAGTTTTTGTTAACAAGCATCTGTTTTTGGCCTAGGAGCTCAGGTTCTTGGCTGATGCAGTAGGTCAGTCATACAGAAAGGGTAAGTCTCAACAGCACTCAACAGCCGTTTGCATAACCTGCTCAAAGTACCCAGGGCTTGACTTTTTTAAGTGTACGATTTCATTGAAGTGAGTGAGTTCAAGCCATAGGTCTAATATACAGCTGCAGCTATGCATGCAGATCTGGCCCCAGGAATTCATATTACACATTCTATATATGTGGAAGATGCAAATAGTGATAACCTATTAACATTTTAGTTTAAATGCCCTGCCCAAAATCAGATAGGACCTCTGTGGCAGGGACAAGGGCATACTCTGTGCTTCTGAAATAACAAAAGATTTAAGTAACTTTTTTTCTTTTTCAAAAACATCAAAGTTTGCCTCTCTGGATATCTTATTTTGGGACCTTCAATCAGGACAGACTGCGTATTGACACATGTGGGTACAAATCACAATAAGAGTTGTCCCGGTGTATCCCTTCAAGTATTGAATAGTTCCTGAATTAACTATGCATATGCTTGAAGCTAATCATACAGATTTAAGTCTTCAGCATCAAGCTTATACATCAACACTGGAGTTCTTTTAGTACGTTGTGGTGGGCTCAGACTAGGCAGACTTCCGAAATATGGTACCTTCAATTTTACATTTTAGCAAACCTCTTACTGAAGTCATCAGGGCTTTTCCTGCATAAAGAGTGCAAGGTTTTCTCCACTATTTGTGGTAAGGCAAATATACGAGTAATTTTCTCCTGTCATCGAGAAATAAATTTCTAAAATACCCTCCCTGCAGAAGCACATAAACAGCTCTCAGCAAGAAAATGAAATTAAGGAAACACAGAGAACAATGAAGAACAATACTTCCACAAGTAAAACTTGGGGGTGACTTTAGGACAGAAAGAAGGAGGGCACTTAAAATAAGATATCTGGAAAACAGTTCTGTTCACATATGAGAAGCTTCTGGATACGAGCACTGTATTTCCTATGGAATTCCAAAAATTAAAACAACTTTGGGAAATTAATGTCCCAGTATAAGTATTCTGAGGCAGTAGTTAGAGTTCCTTAGAAGGAAACCTTCTGTAGTACATCATCGCCGAACACAGAAGTGGTCCAGAGACACTGTGAAACAGTATGTAAAATGAGACTGGAATTTTTCAGTGTGGTAACATTTATTTTGCTATGAAGTCAACTAGATGTGAGGGAGATAGACTGATCTGAAAATGCAGTGAAATAATCATATAAATTGTCATTATTAACATTTTTTCCAATTTTAATGACATCAAAGTGACTTGAGAGATTGCTTTTACTTCCTATCGAATATGACAATATCCTGATACTTTCTCCACATCAGATTTGGTAATTTTGTGTTCACTGACATCTGTTTAGGCATAATAGTTGTCAAATCCAAGGGCTCATCAAATAATGGGAAAAGGAGAAGGAAGAACAAGACTGCATGGGAGGACACATGAGACCTAGGCTACTGTTTAGTGCTGTGTGCTTGTAGAGCTGGGTGGACAGAAGGACTGCCAGGATGGAGACTCAACTATTCCAGGACTTGACAGCTACTCCATGCCTGAGGCTTTGAGGGAAGCTTCAAGAAATGTGATAATCAGGGAATGATTGACCTTTTAGACAAATGTCTTCCTTTGCTTCATGAGGTGCTGGCTTGTCAGCTCTGCACGAAGATTGAGATTAGAAGACAGTTATCCTCTTTAATGCAGGACTGGTGTTTGCCCTCCAGGCCGCTTTAGGAAAATAGCGCTTCTCTCTTCAAAGCGTGACACCTCTGGGTGTCAGGGATGTCGACACCAGTGTCTTCTACAAAGACCTTTTAATGGAAGAGCTGACTGAAGGGAACTCTCACTAGTGAATGCCAGCCCAGCCCCCTTTGCTTTGAGGCTGAGCAAGGGCTGGGAAGTGTCGGCAGGACTCTAGACCTATGGTCCTTCAAAGCTGGGCAGCAGTGGCTTGTCTGCTGGCCCCCTGGCCTGCCCCACACCTTCATCCCATGCCTGATGCCACCCACCACGAGGCACGCTATCCCATCCACCACTCCGTGTCAAGCGTTTCTGCAGCTTTTCTTCTCTTTGACCAGAACGGGAGGCTGTGAGCAATGACTGTGTGTCAGAAATACGTCCCTTCCCTGCCTTGTGACAGCTGTGAGAGGAACGAGAAGACCACCTCGCAAGGAGATGGGGAGGACAAAATTCCTTGTGAACAGAGGAGCAAAAGAGGTGGAATGTGAAACCTTGTGCCCGCT
>JANXJC010000064.1:14614339-14679178 GCA_027564655.1 Leptodon cayanensis | reverse complement strand
CGCAAGGAGATGGGGAGGACAAAATTCCTTGTGAACAGAGGAGCAAAAGAGGTGGAATGTGAAACCTTGTGCCCGCTGAGGACAGAAGCAAATTTCCCAGGAAATCCTGTGAGGCCAGTCCTGCGCCAAGAGCGGGAGGCAGAGAGCGCTGGAAGCTTGAAAGTATTCACAAGGAAGCTGGCTTTTTGTTTTCTTAGTTGCACTGCAAATTAAATGTGGGAAACATTAAATATTTTGTGCCTTGGCAGAAGCTTGTTTTTCCCCATGGGAAAGAAAAAAAGAGAAGGATTCCTCAGAAAACTTTTAAAATGGAAAGGATGTTTTTGGGGTTTGTAAGCCAAAGACCAAATGTCTTGAAGCCTGAAAGGGAATGTTTTTGGATTTGGTTATTTTGTCAGCAGCAACCGTGTGTTTAACTAGAAAACAAAAGCCTTCACAGCTGTTTTATGCACCTTCATTTCCTAGCAAAATGTTTTCATCCATTTACTTTCACGTCTTTGCAACAGTCTCCATTAAACTCTGCTTTATTTTGCTGTTTCCTGCTTTCATTATTTTGGTCCACATGCAATTTTGCAAAATGCTCCTACAGAAATGTTTTTTTGGCAGAGAACTCCTGTCAGGTTTATAAAGAGAAGGTGGCTCAAGCAGTTTCTCTCTAAAGTGTCAGAGAATCAAATGCTAAATGATTGTGTCCCCTCTCTCACTGCTCTCTCCTGCTTATACCTGTGATTTTGGATTTGCATCCAGTTTTTAGAGTAAACAAGATTTCTGGTTGCTATCTTATTTTGTTATAGTATATCTCCAGCAGTGGCATAATCTCTAGCTGTGATACCACTTAGCAGTTCATAATTTTTAAAACAATCCCTTAAATTTTAATCCAATAAATGGCTTCTCTTCAACACCCAGTAGAATTGTACCATTTCTTAGCTCTGTTTGACAACATCTTGAAAAAAACCTTTAGCTGTAAATCTATAAAGCAAGCCTAATATCCACCTTAATTCCAGACTCAACATAAGAAAGAGAAGACTGTATACCTGTTTTATTGATATATGGGAGAGACTTGAAGAAGGTAACCATTGCAGAGATTGATTCTGCAGCCTCAGCAACTTTGAAAGTAAGTAGGAGGTTTAAAATCACCAGCTTCAGCATTTTCAGAATCTAAAAAAATGTTGTGAAAGTGAAAAACGTCTTTCAGTCTGGAGCTAAGGGGGACATCGTCTGTTGCATTATGACTTATCAAGTCTCTATGATGATAAGATGATAAGAGAAGAAACAACAACAAAGAGGTTCATATATTTAGGAAACCTTTATTTTGGATCTGAGGAACTATTTCTCATATGCAAGAAGGGAAAATTACTGTACCATGTCCAAGAAATGTATTTGTTATAATGCGCCTAGTTATTTTTGTAACAGAATAGTCAGTATTTTTTTTTCTTAAACCAAAGAGGATACACTCTTTGGAGAACCTAATGTTAGACATACTCAGTGTACACAATCACAGCCTGGTTTTGGATGCTTAAGTGGCAACAGAATTTAAATTGATGCCCTGGGAGAGCCAGAGGATAGTGTTCCAGTGGCTCCTGAAAGCTCCATCAGCAGGAATCTCGATCTTTTGATTCTATTTTTCTTTTCTGTGAGGTGCCATATGCCTGTCGTGCTGCATAAACAAACAAAATGCCTTCACTGATCAGGACAGTGAGAGGTAAAAATGCATGTTGATAACATTGCAATGCTAGAATGAGTTTTCTTTTGCATTACCAGCATTAGCCTGCGTGAGGAGTGGTCTCAGGCAAAGCATTGAAAGGCAAAAGCTTCTATTGATTAGTCCTACTCTGTGTAAGGAATTTGCATCTTGGTTCTTGATAGTAATTCAATCTTTTTGTACAAAATTATGCTGATGATGGATTTGCCAACAGGTCTGTTGAAGCCGCTGGGGACTGCCCAGATAACTCTCTAGGGCAGCTTTGGTAATCGAACTTGTGGAGTTATGGGATTGTTAGGGAAATATCATTTAAAAATACTATTTAAAAAATGGGATAATTCTAGGCAGGAAGAAGACAATCTTGTTCAGCGAGTCCAGACCTCTACTACATCTTGCTTTTACTTTTCCTGTATTTCTGAGTTTTCCATTCAAACTACGCTGTTTATTGCCACCATTACTTTTAGTATTTGCTTAATTTGTATGCTGGAAACTGAGAAGGGGAATCAGTGGGTGTCTTATTGCCCCCCTAAAATGTTGCCTTTATATCAGCTTGTCTGGAGTTTGGTGGGTCTGGGGAAGGTTGATCATCACACATTTGCACGTCTTGTTAGCAGTTCTGTAAGAGCCTCACAGGAGAGAGAAATGGGTTTAAGGTATTTCTCATGAGAAAATTAACAGATCACTGGGACTATAGTCACAGCTAAGGCTCTCCAAAGACAGTTCACTCCTCAGACCAGCATGTGGTCCATGCTGGCCTTGCAGGACAACCCTTTGATGCCTGTAATTAATAGCTCTCTTTTCCAGCAAAAGGTTGGAGCGACATTCACCCACCAACACTGGAGAGAGGATAGGTGAAAACTACTTATACACAGCACCTTTTCCTTTCAGCAACTTTTTTTTTCATTCAAAGCTACCAACTGAAATACAGCCATACACTCTGGAGCCTGTTGGATTACCTTGCCAAGGGACACTCTTGTCTGCATAATGGGACCAGCTGGTCATGGCAGGTTATGTGATGCCGGCAGCTGCCTCTTTTCAAACAGCTTTAGTGGTTCCTAGCCCCTGCCAATTGCAAGGTTGAGACACAGGGTCCTTTGGGAGCTCAGTCTTTATTAAGCAACATGGAGAAACCCTGTTGTTTTAAAAATTTGAAGCAAATTAGAAGAGTGATTGACTACTTCATGGCTAGCTCTACCAGCATTTCTGTTAATCCAAAGATCAGTGAACAAAAGGGAGTAAGTGGGGTCTGGTTTTCATATGTTTTTAATAGTTAAGAATTTCCTCCCAAAATCTTTTCTGCGTTGGACTAGCTCATAAAGAGGTGTCGCAAACATTTACTATGTTCCAGCCTGGTGTTAATTATGTAAGTCGCATGCATTGTTTCTGCTCTCTGATTGAGTGACTTAGGCAATCAACCATGTCAATGAAAATTATAACAATCCAACTTAAATGTGTTTTTTTTGTTTGTTTTCTGAATATCTCAGAATTCAAAGGTGAAAATCAATGTTTTGAACATCAGTGGAAGTGGAGCTTGACTACATGAATATTTACTGACAGCAAGGATGTCAGATTGGCAAATCGTATGAATCAAATTTGGGTTTGCTTGTTATTATTGTTAATAATAACTGGTTGTGTGACAGTATTACTTAATATTCTTTCAGTGTTCAAAATATAGTGAAAGCATACAACTAAGTGATAGTCTGAACTTCAAAGAAATTACAATATAAGCATAAAACACAGGGGGTTTACTGGCTTTGGAACAAATGTTTGCAGAATTTCCCTCTTTTCTCCCTGTCTGCTGTCTCTTTCACACAAAAGTACACTCTTTTTCGAATTATAAGAACCACTATGAAAAAATTGATTTCATGTTACCACTATATATTCCCCAAGATAGGGCTGCATAAAGCTTTTAGTTTCTCTAACTTCTGCAAGTGCTTTGTTTTAGACAGAAGAGAGGAATCAAATCACACTAATCACATTTCTATGATGTCAAAAAGTTTGGTTATATTTCTGATACGCTTCTGTAATTCATTCTGCAGAGGGATCTGCTGCAAAAACAAGTCCTTTCTCTTAAAGCCAGCATGGAAATCTATCACCTTTAATAGTGGGTTTGGTACTTTATATAGGTAAGAGGGTTGGGTAAATATCCCTAAAACCTTTCTATGTATATTAACAACCTTACTATTCAACTCTTTAGACTCTGTTTAAAACCTTCCAGCCGGAATAATAATTCAAAACTGAAACTTCAGTCACTGAACTTTCTGGCAAGATTACTTATTGAAAGCTCATATTGTAAGTCAATTTTCATAAACTGAATAATAAATTCATAAGTAAAAAATACTGGATTTAAAAAATGTGAGCTTTTAAAGTAGAAATACTAGTCTAAAATTTTTAATATGTAATCAGGGCATAAAAACATCCCAGGAAAACTATATGCTCAATCCAAAGAGTTAGAACATGACATTTCAAACAGTAAATCTCTTCTATGGATTACTCAAGCATAAACTGCAGACAGGGAATTATTTTTGAGGAAGTATTCGATATAGTGTTTGAAATAATGCATGCATGCAAGAAATCCATAGTCAAATAATAACAAGGGGAAAAAATGTCTGTATCTTCTCCAATTGCAAGAATAGTTTGGCACTCAGAAGCAGGATCATCCTCAAAATTACCAGCAAAGTGAAAGAAAGCTTCAAGAGGCTTTGCTAGCATTGGCTAGCAAAATGCAGACTCCTACATAACCTGATGTGGTTGCAGTACCCTCCATTTAAGCCAGGGTTGTTTCCATCCATGCAAGGATCAGTTTAAATTCTTTTTTTTTCTTTTCTTTTTTTTTTCTTTTTTTAACCTAGTAGTTGAAGATTCTCATAACACAGGCATGCACTAACTGCCATGTTAGAAAAGAGTGAAGTTCATAACCCCTAGCAAGATTACAGTAATGAACCGTTATAAAATCAGAGTGAGAAGAGACAGATGATACAGAGCCTGGTCAAAAGCCAAAGGAAATCAATGGCAGATCATCTGCAAGCTTCAGTGGGGTGGGATTGAAACCAGGGCATCTAATCTCACGTCTGATCCTCACTTTGTCTGTAAATTCAGGCAAGTTATTTCTACTCTACAGCCTTCGTTTCTTTCTGGAATTGTTGTGTGGCTTCAGTTAGCGTTTCAGAAGAGTGTCAAAACCTTAAATGAAAATATGAACAATTCCAGAAATATGAACCAATACCAACAACACAAAGATATGGGCTTTTTATCTTAATTGAAAGCAAGTAGCAGGAAGATGATTATAGGTATAAAGTGTACTATAAGTGCACTTAAACTTCTGACTTACAAATTCAATTAGAAAGAGAGATATTGCAGGAATATAGATGAAATATGTAAGAGTACTGAAGAAAAGCAATAAAACATCCAAACCACCCAAATACCTGCCATATGAAAACTTTGCCCCACATACACAGAAAACCCATAGGTACTGAATATATTGGCAAAACAAAGGGGAAGCATATTTCAAAGCAAGCAGGTGCTTGCAAAAATAAAACCATTCAGGGAATCTCAATAAATAATAATATGACTACTTATCACTTACATAATGAAGGAAACATTTTTGCCAAGGGCTCAGTGCTAATGCAACTTAGCAAAATTGTGACTGAAGAAAAAGGAGCATCGTCAACATGCATATCAAAAGGTTATTGGATTTCATATTAGGAAATTAAAAACTTCCCTTTATGAGTCTGAATCATCCATATTTCTGGCTCAACAAGAGTGCTCTACTAATAGCTAATTAATCCTTCTGGTTGTTCAAAGATATATATATATAACTGCACCTTCTTGCAAAATTTTAGCCTTAATATTTTTGCAAATGAGGAATCATTTACTCAGACAGACTAAGCCAAAAGGACGTTTTCATTCAGTTGGGAGGATTCTTAAAACTGTATTTTAAAATCCTACCGATATTGGGCAAAGCATTGCTCTGCACTTAGAGAAAACTCTGTGTTAACCGGTACTGATCTCATATCCTGAAATGACAGTTTTCTTTAAGTTTTTCTGTGTTCCTGAACCATGTCTTTTCAGGCATGTTTTTAGGTGCTCTCACTGTCTTTTGTTAGCTACACACAAAATATTTTTGGGCCAGTAAGTGCATTTTTCACAACTGTATTTTTGCCAAGAATTTCCATGCAGGCAAAAGTACATATCCTTTTGTCCACTAACTGCAGTACTGTAAAAATTCAAAGCTATTTTTATACAGATAATTTCTCTCTATATATTAATAATTTATATTTTAAAAATTATTTAAAAATTAATTTTAAAAATACAATTTTTGTATATTAAAAAAGGTATAATATGAGATAGGTCTATGAAGCTACACTGATGTGAGCTAAAGCCTCTGTGGTACTTTACTAACATTCTCTGAGAGCTACATAATGAAAAGTATGTACGCTGATAACATTTAATTTTTTAAAAGGGTGGAATTCTCTATATGTTAATGAACTCCTGAAAAATGCGACTGATTTATTTGAATTTCACATGAAGAGAGGCTGGTTTATCCATGATAACGTTATATAACCCAAAAGGATCCCACCTGACAGCTGTTGAATAGCATACGTAAAAGATGGGATGTGGGAGCAGTCAAGTCCATTATAACCTATATTGATGCCCCCCTTTGGCAATTTTACTATAGCAATCAAGACTTAGCGCGCCTGCAAATAATTACCTTCTTCTCACTAGAGATAGTCCTTCTGTACTGGGATAATGCTATGTGGACAATGGCTATGGGACTGCTTTTGTCATGCTCCTCATGCAATCTGTATTTGACTGACAAACAAAGAATTTCAAGGGCAAAAGTTCAGGTTTTTACAAGTGCTAGTTGTAAACCCACAAGGTAAAATCCTCTTCTCATACGTGTCAAGATACTCTGTTCTCCCTCCTGTATGAGCCATCTCAGAAGGTGGGTAGCAGAGAATAATGACTACGAGAGCAGTGATGTGGCTTTGAGATGAGACTTTTGCTGTGAGAACACTCAGTTCATTTAAACAGAAAAGGACTCATTATCCTGCCATCTGTGACAAAACTTTAAAGGCTAATTTCATTTCAGTCCTTTTGTCTGCCTGTGGAAAACTAACCGTTCCAATTCCTGTTTGCTCTCATTTGCCTGAACAGGGTAATTTTGGGCCCTCCGTTTCCTGATTTTAACAACAATTAGACCTTTGGGCATTGCTGAAGGGGCTTGGATTTTTACAGCTAAACCTTCATACTTGAAGGGCTGCGGAAGCCTACAAAAATAAAAACTATCCAGCATCTTCCCCCATGTGGGGGATTGCTTAGCTTACTGCTGTTACAACACTCCCTGCCCTGATGCACATGTTCCAGATCTGCTTTTTCTCCTTCTGAAGACACAGGGTGTGAGAGGGAGTTTGTCAGGAAAACGTAGGACTCAAAAGCCCAGTACGGGATCAGAAGTCACCTGCAGGCACACGCAGCCTGGGCTCTTTGCCTCCTCTGTGCTCTATAAACCTTCTCCAATACTCTATAACAAACTTCACTAGGAAGAGCAGGAGCCTCAGAAGCGACTCTTTGCCCCAGGAAGGGAGCAGGCACGTCAGCACTGCCTTGCGTTTTTCCAAAGACAAAGAGTTTGTCGGGTGAGAATGTCTCAATGGTCCTGAAAGAGGTCTGTCCTCAGTGGTACCAAAAGAAGTAAAAAATAAAATGCCATGTTTTATCTCCTCACCACTTTGTCTCACCCTGATTTCAGACTGACACACTCTCCCGATCTTTTCAAATGCTGAAATATTTTGATAATCTCATGTGTCTCCCAACAGACACATCAACTGCACCTCTTAGCAGGCAGACTTGGGACGGAGGAACTGAAGACGGTGAATGGAGCTCTCACTGGGGAGAGGTGCAGGCGATGGAGCTGATGTCACGTTCTTGCTGGGACAAGGGAGTGAGATCAGGTACAAGTTATGCTAGCTTAGACTCTCTCTGGCCTCAAGTCATGTTCGCTAGGGTCATATTTTCGGAAATACTTAGCGCCTGTCACTGGGACCTGGTTTTTAGATGTGCTTCCAGTTGAGCACTGAAATAAGCAGGTAGACTTCAAAAAAGCCCAAACTCTTAGGCTGAATTCTTCTGAAATTCTGGCTGCATTTGTGGGTGGTGAGTATTTGCAGATCTTGCTCTGAGAGCTTTTGAAAAATGACTTTGACTTTTGCTGTAGAATAAGAATCACAGCTGAGTTTCTTTTTTGCACATCTAAGGAACAGTACAGGCAGGTGCTGCTTGAAATCTTTCCTTTCTCATCCTATCGATGTCTTGACTCAAAAGTAATGTGAAAGTTGGTATACCTGTGGCTTATTTCATCCATTAAAGCAAGCCAGATCTAAGATGGTCTGCTCAGATAGGATCTGAGCCGTTAGCTCAAAGCCTCTTGGGAACTTTGTGCCATTTTTATTCTGTTCTGTAAACACATGCATGAGAAAGCTCCTGGAGGAGTAACTTGTTAGCTACACACGAATTGTCATTTTGGTCTTGTCTGGGTCAATAAAAAACTTCTGAGAGAACTGCTAATAAGCTGCGAAACCTGTTAGTTGAAGATAGTAATTCTGGAGTGTCCCCTCTGGGTACTCTTTTGGTTCCTGGAAAGAAGGGAATCATTCACACAGGAAGATATTAACAAAAATGGGAGACCACTAAATGCACCTGTCAGTGTTCAGCAACAGCTAAAATTAATTCACAAATCCAAACAATCTGCAGAAAACTGAACACAATTATATAAGAAATTAAGTTATACAGTTGCCATGACCTTTAATCAATCATTCCAGCTGTTAATGTTAATTTTGTGATCTGAAAATCATAGTTCTATTTGCATTTTAATGGCTGTTAAATGAGAGTCATCAGGAAGAAATAGTGGCAGCTTGGCCTTTTGATACCAAGTTCTTCCTTCCTAATGTGATTTGGAAGATTTGGAATTCCTGTTCAGAAGGGGGTTTGTTTCAAACTGCAGGAGGCATAGGGAGCCAATTTTGCAGAGGGAAAACAGGCAATTCAAAGCAAAATCCCCTTTTAATCCAACTGTAGCCACGAACAGATCATAAAAAAAACCATGTAAAAAAGCTATAACAGCAACTTCATTACTCTCATACTAACAAAAACTCTAGACTCTTTTAAAAACCTTTCTACAAATATATGCTATTTTAATATTTTTTCCATCAGCAGGGTCTTTGTACTTAACTAACAGAAATTTTTGTCAAATGGAAAATGAAATAAACCCCAGTAAATGCAATAAAACCACTAAATAACCAGGAATTTTAGGTTTAGTTCAATTAGTTTATTTTGTATTTACCTGGCCAAAGTGTTGCATACAGGACTGTCTTATAAGATAAATACTACTCATTGGCTTATTTTGCAGATAATGAAGTTAGTGGTATCGCATTAGATCAAAACTCTATTTAAATCAGATTCCCACTCTGGAATAACTGTGAACTTGTTGATTGCTTTAATTTTTAATAAGATCTAAATGTCTGTCAGCCTCCTGTGCTAGTATTTTCCATTTTAACATTAATACATTTTCTTATTAATAGGAAGACCTTCATTGTCACATGACAATTTATTTGTATGCGAAGTGCACGAATCTGATTAAAATGTGATGTTCTGCTTAAATCTTCATCTAAATCTCCTAGGAGACAGTCCCCAGGTGAATCTTCTTTGGTTAAAAAAGGAGGTCTTGGAACTACATGTTCAGAAAGGAAAGCACTGAGCTGCAGACAGATTTCAGCAAATGGAAAGCAAAGTCAGTATTAACAGTGAAAGAAGAAAATAGTTTAGCTCCATCCAAAGTCCTTTTTATTTAAAACAGGTAAACTGTAAGAGGAAGAAAGCTTCAGCAGATGTTTTCACGCTGAGTTTCATAAAGGATTGAATAGCAATAGAAAAGAGGAACATTGATAAATGCCCTGCCTTTTATCACAAAAGTAGGACTTCTGTCCGTAAAGGCAGTCTAATTTGAATGCATTGAGCAGCACACCCTCTTCTTTCCCCAAGCAGAGAACCTATGCATTTTCTGCTTCTACATTACTTCTACAAATAAAATGTGTACAGGTGGTATGCATGCTAATGGGGCTGATCTCTGAAGTCAGAGCACCGGCTGATGTGGGAGATTGTCGCAGGGCAGAAGGACTCCCATCCGTACTGTGACAAGCCCTGCCCTGGGTTCTTATGCAGACATACTGTTCCCCTTCAAGCTTCCCATTTTAAAAGCTCCCCAGGAAACAAGGCAGCTCCTCCTAGCTTTGGCTGAAACGCAAATCAAAAGCAACAGTTTCAGGATGGCAATATTTTGTTTTTGCTGGACTTCAGGAAATTTGCTGCCTTAGAAACCCAAGGATTTTTCTCTCTGGCCAGTAATGTTCCAATCCGTAGTACGGCTTTGTACAAAGTCAGCGCAGTCATGTGTGCGTGCGTGTGTGTGTGTGTGTAAATGTAAGTAAGCAGCAGTATGGTGTGCATAAATGGTGATAGAGATCCCTAATCTGAAATTCTGGCTCCACAGAAGTCGGTGAGAGCTTTGCCACCAGTTTTGGTGGAACCAGGCAGTCACCCTGCAGTCTGAAGTCCTTTAGTCCAGACTAAGAAGGGGTGAAGTGCAGGGGTCTGAGCGCTTTTCCACACTGGACAGACTTAAGAATGCTTGATGTGAAATGTCTTGCCATTGCAGGTCTTGTCATATTTAAATAGGAATAGACAAATCTCCAAAGCTTTGGAGGTTGATTTGGCTGGGTGTTCAAAAGGTCTATGGCTAATTCTAATTCTCTTCTCTGGACCTCGTCAGTTAAGACATCAGTCCACGGATCTCCTGAGTACAAGCTCTCTCATAGCATTTCTAGTAATTCCAATTCCAATCAGGTTAAAAATAAGACACACCCCCCCCCCCCCCGGTACTTTAGGATTTCTATGCACATCAAGTAAATGGATATTAAACATTCTTCAAGAAGAATGGCATGTGGAAATGATTCGCTTAGTTTTTTTGCTAAAGAATCAGGCTTCTCCTTTTTTACCCAACCATACACATCTGTACTGAATTTTCATTGCTGGATTAAAGGTATTGAAGAAATCTCAACAGAGTGATATCTTAACTTATTATTTTACACCTGTTGATAATCCTTGGCATTTAAAATGTCACTATTTTATTTTTGAGATAGAACTTTCTCAGGAAACCCTCTGTGTGGTGTTTATCATGCAATACATATCATGTTCCTCAACAAAATTCAGGAATCAAGCCAGCAGATTAGCTCCAGGAGAACAGACAAATCTCAAAGGTATCTTTATAGCTATATTGCAGGTCAGAAGCTCAATGCAAATGGGACCCATTTTGTTGCTCACAAATTGCTGAATTGCAGGAAATGTCTACATTAATATCCTAAACAAATATATTCTTCCTGTTATTCTTGATCATATCTTATTTGTATTGCCTTTTAAAAATCTAGATAATTTAGCGTTAAACTGAAATGGTTTTAACAAATCAGACCCTGGGGTACCGTAGGGTTGTTTTGCTTTTTTTCAGATAGTCAGGGCTTGAATTCACTTTTGTTCTCCAATTTCAGCATTTTTTCTGCACCCATCCGAATTGCTACCTGCCCCTTTCAGACATATTAAAGTTTAGGAAAACCAAATATTTTTCAAGATTTTTTTATCCTGACTTAAGATGTTTATAACACTTGATAGGGGTTTTTTTTGTGATGATCTAGCCTGGGGACTAACGCATGATGCTGGCTGAAAAATCTTTATGCAAAAGTAAGCCCATTTTCAATTTCCTTTCTGAAAGCATGCACTATCAGAGTCAATGATAGATGGTGCACAGTCTGGGTGTCACGTACCTTTCTCCTCTTCGTGAATATGCTCTTTTTTTCTTCGGAGAACTCCAACCAACCTTGTTTCGTCTGATTGTAGATGTTTTTTAGAAGCCTTACATCATTAAAATGCACTGATAGGACTTGTGAAAAGGAGTTTCATTTCTGTCCAGTTCCCCAGATTGTTGGCGGTAGTGCTAAAATACACACAAAGGCCATCTGGCCCACAGAAGATAGTTTCCATACAAATAGATTTATGCCAAAAGATTTATGTGTACGAAGATAAGTAACAAGACTGTTGAGACTGAAGGAGAAGACACTTCTTGGTGAAATACTGACTACTGGAGGGTTTATTGTGACAGCAGAACTGAGTTTCCTCATATCGCCTTTGGGAAGACAGGCTGGTTGTAGTCTTGATTCCTTGGCATTGTCCTAAAGGGAAAAGAGGAGAGATTTGGGGATGGGCGTCTTCCTGGTCAGGCAGGAGAATGGTGATGGGAGAGATGAACAGAGCCTCCCACTTACACTCTAGCAGTGAAGAGCGGAATCACGGTCAAACGCTGAGGGCAGCATTGCTGAGACAGCTGACCCTACATCCAGAAGTGAGAAATGAGAACTGGCCTTTTGGCTGATGGGCAGCTGCCTCCAAAACTGGTATGGGAAAGCTCTGTTGCAGAATCCATGCACTCATTAGCTCTTAACCTCTCACCCTCCTCACTTTGCCCAAGAAGTGCTCTTGGGCTTCAGCAGTGATTATTTAAAAAATTAGTAACCTCACCTATTATGGTAACTATGAAAAATGGGTAAATGGTAGATGTTTAACCTGCACCATGCCACCAGACCCCCAAGTGGAGGTAACCATTTCCTTAGCCACTTGGTGGAAGAGTTTATCACATCTTGTTGAAGTGGTAGGTTTGGAATGGCTCTCGGTGTCCTGGTTGAATGACTTTCCAGATGATAGGACTTCTCATTTGCCTCAGGAATGAGTCTTTGAAGATGGGTTTGGAGTGCTAGGCTTTGCAGACTTAATGGTAATAGAAAAAACTGGAAAACAGTGTAATAAAGTGAAGGAACAACAAAGTAAATGAGAGTCAAACAAGTGAAATAAATGTCTGAAGAGAAATGATGTCTCAGCAGAGAACCAAATTTAATGGAGAAAAGAAATTTATTGGGAACTTAAACAGAATCTGCAGGAAGGAAGGTTAAAGTGAACTAATCAATAAACGTTTAGAAAGTTGCCATTTCCCCAAGTCTCCTAACACTCACAAAGTCCTAATCCCAGCTTCTTAAGCTGTACAGCAGAGCTGAGGTTGCAGGACAAGATAGTATATCTGGTCTTGTGCTGGCAGACTTAAAGTTCCCTCTATTTTCTTCATCCCTGGGACCTACAAGTAGGCTAAGCTGATTTACCAGAGCTGAACTTCTGACAGAATAGCCCCAGAGGCTATAAAGCAAGCTTGGACTTAGCATTGTTATTCAGAAAACTGCATTTAATAATTTAGGACGCAGATGATTTCAGCTAGAGATATATTTTAAAGAGATTTCCTTGTTTTAGTTTTAGACTAATGGATAGCAGCGTATCACAAAATTGTAATAAATATAACTCTGCATTACATGAAGCACTATTAATAAGTTACTTCTAGTGACAATGTTATTGCTCTTTATATGTGAGAACATACTGCAGGTGTCACAGGTAATTTCTGAAAAAAATGTTCAGAATATTTACCGATAAGCCTGATAGGATTATTGTTTTGGATGGGAAAAATCAGAAATATTCTCTCTTCTGAATCTTATATGACTGATCATAAAATGGTTAACAGAAATTCTCCATCACTGCAGAAATATTTACAGTGAGGTGCAGTTTTATCAGCACAAGAATAAGTAAAATCCATTTTAAACTAGGCTAACATACAGCACTGTGTATGTGAGTATTCCTGCTTTGGAAACTTTTGCAGTATGATTACTCTCCTGGTACACAATCTGGAACATAAATTGACAGCATTAGGAGGAGCTTTTCATTCATTGGCATAATGGTTCAACGTGTTATGGAAATAACTTAGTTTCATTTATATTCAAGGGCTTTGGAAGGACTTTTATGTAGAATGGTGCTCAAATGCAAATTTCCAACATATCCAAATTCACTTGACATATTTTTCTCTTAAAATGAATTATCAAACACTAGGATAATATTATGTGGAAAAAAATGCATGCTTTAACCAGCAGCAGTCATCTTATTGTGGACTGGTATTCACATATGTCCTACTACCATGAAAATGTCAGGTATTTTTTGTATTTATTTTGCATATACCCAAGGATATGTGTATGTTTTGTTGTATAGTCATTATTTAAAGCTTTAGTCCTGCAGCAGGGCAGTAACAAACAGCTCCACACTTAAGTCTGAAAGTAGCCTGTTAACAGCTAACTTCTGAAAGTGATCTGAAATCCAAACGCTTACGTGGACCATCCTGAGAGCTGCCGCATCTCATGAAGATGTGGGGCAGAATTCGGCATCCAAAGCAGAATTCCTATGAGGTTGCTTTGCTGGAAGATGAATAGGTGCTAATTACCATGTCCTCTGGAGTGTCTTTATTATGGCCATTATCTGATACCGAGAAAGGGAGAGTGACCAGCTACAAAGTCAGTCAGATCAACAGATCCAGACTGTTGTCAGATGCAAAAATAAAGCATAATGTTGAGCCCCTGTTTGACCCCTATGCTTCACCTCCATCAGGAAGCAGTGGGGCCCAGGAGTCCCAGCTCTCAGACACTTGATACAAAGCCATGCTTTCATCCATTCAGAAATCTTAGGAGACGTTAACTGCTGAAGTCCTCTCAGCTCTTCCAAGTCAGAGACTGCAGAAAACAACAGCTGAATAAATAGAAGTGCCTGTAGAGAAGGCTAGGGCCTTCATTTGTTTCACTGGGAAGCTTTCAAGAAGTATCGACACCCGCACCAAATGAAGATAACTTCTTTCTATAATAACAAGCTTCTGGTCACCCAGAATGTCAGAAACTAAAACCATCATAGGATAGAAAACAATTTGATGGTAGGCTGGAGGATTTACTACACCACCAATTGTAGTGCATTCATCCGTCATGGCCTTAAATCCACAGTCTGGGTTATCCAAATTGGCCTCTTTGCTCATTTCTCTTGGAGATTTCTGAGGGGTTACTGGATATCATTGCTTGTGCATATTCACAGAGGACTCCACTGTTTCCGTGAAGCCAATTAAAGGCAAATGGAGCTCTATTTAAAGACGTGAAAATGTAAATGTGAAGTTGGGGAGCTGCTTCAGTCAAATGACCACAGAGAAGAGGGGAGGGAAACATAATAAGGCTCTGAAAATCCCACTGCGGAAGAGCTGACTTACAGCCGGGACAGGGAAAATGAATGAATTCTGAATTTCCTTCTCCTGCATACTGAAATATTTTCAATGTGAGTCTAAAATAAACCTTTAAACTAAACTTTACAATACCACTGAATAGTTCAAGGAAGTTTCTGTGAATATAATAGACCGTATTGAGGATCCAAAGTGTCAAATTCAATCTGAGAGTCTGTGCTGCCACCACTGCAGCTCAAAGAGTAATATCCCTCAGGCACTAGCTGTGTCTTGGTCATGCCCTAACTATAGAGTACCAGCTACTGAAAGCCAGTATATAGATGGCCGAGGAAACAGACAGGGGTATCACTTTGAAGAACTGCCTTTTTGAGGGCACAATAGCCTTCCCAGGAACCTCCAAAACACTATTTTGGGGGGATCTCAGAAGGACTCAGATTCCTGGGAAGCCAAATAGACCCTGTTTACCCCAGCAGCACAGAGGCTGTGTATAGAGACACCGAGTTGTCACCTGCCGTGTTTATTCTTGCTCTGCTTGTGCTGCTCAGGCTAAATGTCACTCACCCTTTGGGATCTGCCAACTGGAAGATTTAATTGCCATAGGTTCGACATGCCTCCACTGAGGAGGCAGCCTTTCTGCTCTCTTTTGTGCAGGGAGCAGCAGAGGTGGCAAGGAGGGGAGGAAAGGAAAGCCCTTTTCTCCCAAAAGGGGGCTGGTGGACTGACTCCCATGGTCTTCCCCACAGGTCTGTCCCGCCAGCTTTCCCTTCTCATGATTAGTCCCTGATTCCTCTCCGCCCAGCTGCCTTCGGGCTCCCTACAAGCTCCCCCATTGCCTGCTTATGCAGGATGTGTGGCATTCCACACTTTCCACAGTTTCTCAGGGGACCCCTCTAACCACAAGTGGTTCATAGTTGAATGTATATTTGCAAATTGATAATTTTGCATCATGTTGCAAGAGACTGCTTAGCCCTGGGCAGTGCTGTATTAGGAAAGGCATTAATTCCCCCATGGGCTCCTGAGCAGAAACTACAGACTGGAAGTGGAGCAGAGAGCTGCTGTCAGCAGCCTGGAAGGGAGCTGCTGACAGCCCGGAGCGGCAGAGCAGGGCTCGAGGTCCTGGGGCACGACGGACAAGCCGCTGCAGCCGATGGAGAGACATTCCCTTTCTTCCCGTGCGCTGCCTAACAAAAAGAAGAGTCTGACCTCCGGGAGTGGAGCCTCTCCTGACGGTACAAATAACCACACTGCACTCTCACAGCTTTACTCTCAGTGGAGTAGCCCAGCATAGCGCATGCACCACGCACAACATTCAGCCTCAGCAGGAAAGCACAGCTATTAGCTTTGCCCTGCACGGACAAACTTTGCTGTCGGGTCACCTCCCAAAACCTGCAAGCGGGAACATGGGCAACTCTTCCCTGCCAGCTATAGAGCTGCTCTCCCAGGGCAGCTGTCATCCCTCAGGGCTGCAGTGCTACTTTCCCCTTGGACAAGAAAATATAGCAAGAAAGGAGAAAGGGATAGTCTAATCAGGGAAGCAACTAGGAGGGCGTGAAAGATGAAGGGTACTAGGAAGGAAAATGTAGTTCAGTCTCAGGAAGTCACGTTTGTATTGAACAGTGCTGGAGCTGGCTGGCAAGGGAAGAAATTGAATAGTTCATGCGTTAGTACTACCTGGATAGTTATTGTGCAAAAGGACTTGGAAATTCTCGTTGATGAGAGGAGGTCTGATGTAACTGTCATTGCAGAGCGTTAACAGGGTGATTCATGTGAGTGAAATCTTTGAATCTCAGGGTGTAGTTCTTGTAGGTTGGACTGAGGGGGAGGGATGGCACCCTGCACTACCCCCTTTAAAGTGATCAGTAGAGGAGTGTGAAAATATGCAAATGATAAACTCCAGAAGGTGTGTTGGGGGAGTGAGGGGGAATGAAGAGATGATGTCTGCTACAGAACACTGAATCAAAACAGAAAGGAGGATGAATTACTCCTAAAACATCTGTCTGCGCTGTAGAGTGAAAATTGCATTATTATAGGGAAATTAAGTTTGGAAAATCTCATGCAGCTGGTAGTAAAACATTACGAGTTTCAGAAATTTAAATCTTTTTTTTGTCCTTTTTTTTTTTCTCTCCACAAAAAGAGATTGCACTTGACAGCTATCTATTTGGAGACTCATTCTAACAGGTAATAATAGATTAATTCTAAGACTACAAGTTGTTGATTGCCTAAGGCTTATAGGGTCTGGTTACATTCATTATGAACAAACAAAGGACAGTCCTAACTAGTAATATTTATATTTGGAGCTTCACAGAACTGAACTTCTCATCATTAAGGAATATTAAGAGAATTTGACCAGAGGGTAGATACAAGGCAGAAGAAAATGCCTGAAAATCAGGACCTGTTTAAGAAGTTTCCTAGATGGGCAAAAAAGCATGGCCTAAAGTCAAGAACAAGGACAACTTTGGCAGAAAGATCAGGATGGTTGAGAGTGGAAGCCCATGCCAACAGGTTTCTTAAGCACAAAGGGCTATAAAGGGGCAGTGAACTGTTGCATGGAGAAAACAACAGCATATGGCTTCTAGCACAGCACATGGACGTCCTTGGATATTGGCAGTTTTTCTACAGCCCATCGGGCCTTTCGGAGGGATCTGCTGCAGAAGTTTATCCTCTAGGAGGATGACCCTGGCTGAATGACAAGAGTAACCCATGCAGCAGTGGTGTAGGGCTGGCTTCAAAAAGTTAACTGTTGCCTTCAGCCTGACATCCAAATTCTGACACTGGGAAAAACAAGTATCTTCTCTGGTGTCCCTTGAGAAACTACGCTTTCCCCTTTGCGAACGATGAGCCTGTGTTTGAAACAAAAACAATTTTAACAGGAGGAGGAAGGAACATTAATTTAGGGAAAAAAAACAACAGCAGCAGAAAATCAATGGTTCAGCTGTACAAATAACATGTGAAACATCTGCCTACACAGTAACCTCCAGCAGTCTTTCATCTCCCTCTTCTCAGCTGCCTGATTGACCAACAAATGACTGCCTTTTCACGCGCTGCTTTCCTCCCGCACTTGGTTTTTTTCATGCCCCACACTCAGTCTAGCATCATTAGTTGACAAAGTCCGGCATCTGGGCTCAGGCAGGCTCACGTCCAGCCCTGGGGAGAAACGGTATTGTGTTTCTGTGACAGGGCTTCTATGCCATTTGTCCTTGAATGATGATTTTCCAGGTGACTGTCACTACCGAAGCTACCCTCTGCCAGTCTGGTCCAGTCCTGCGCACCAACTGCTGCCTGTAGCAATGAGGATTGCAATACTCTGCACAGAGGGTAAAAAAGGGGGAGATACTATGGTTCTGCAGGGCTGTTCTGCAGCTTCATGCCCCTCATCAGCCCTGACTCTGTTTCCATCCCCGCTCCACAGGTGGGATGAGCTGCTCAGGACTCAATATGATCAGGTTATTAGGTTGCGTGATGGGACCACATTTTGCCAAAACCATTTCCACTCTCTTTGTAAAGATGCTGTTTATTTGAAATTACCTTCTAGTCTGGCAAACATGGAAACCAGGTTAGTTATTAAATCACCTTTGGAATCAAGTTTATGATGGCCATATAAGACTTTCATTCAGGAAACCTAGCACAGGAACCTAGCACATCCATGGTTTTCTCCCTCCGAAGTTGTGGAGGTGTACAGGGAAGAGACTCAGGTGTGATCTGCATGGGATTTAGGGATTGGTGTTTTGACAATACCGTTTTGCAAGGTGTTTCGCTTCACGTCAGCTTGCGCTTGCATCAGTTTCGCTCACGCCATTACTGCCAAGTTGGACTAAAACTTCACAAACATGCACGCCCACTAGGATTTCAGCTTTGTCCAGACCAGAGCCAGAATTCTCTCCCCCTCCTAGTTTTGGTTTGATCAGGCATTTAAGATACAGGGACTCTTCACACCCGACTCTCTGCCTCCTTGGGTGAAAACTGCTAGGTCTGGTTTATGTGAACTTCTTTATGCTTGTGAACAATTCCCCTCATAAATACTCCCTTCTTAAAGAGGATATTGTTCTTCTCCATTTAGGGATTTTTTTGAGACTTATTAAATCCAGAATTCTGAAACCTTATGAGTGTGTAGAATAATGTGAATAGGTTCAGGGTTTTTTTTTAGTAGAGGTGAAAAATTCAGCAAATTCTATTAGCATGCATTTGTTTCCCATGTGCTTGCTCCCCCTTTTTTTCCTTGTTTGAATACTCTATGATATATATTAGCTAGCAAGAGTGATAGGTGAAACAAGTGACATTTTTGATGATTACAAGAGAATTCTCATCAAAAGTAATTTTGGAATTAAAAAGCATTAGAGTTGGCATTGGAAAACTCTTACTATAAGAATGTAATCTAATCAGGGAACAGAACACTATCATCTGATATACACTATCAATCAATATTAAACAATACAGTTCAACAAAGAATGTTGAATGCCGCTGTAAATTTCTCTTGAACAAACTATAAATCAAGAATATATGCTTAAATTATATGACAAATAAATTCTAGCAGTGAATTACATTGCGGTGAAAAACTTTTATATTGTTTGCCAACAATTCACAAAACAAGAGCTAAAGTCATGTAGTCGTTGTGAAAAATAAACCCCGTTCTAATTTTTTGTAAATAGTTTTGCAATTGCAATTACATTTTCTGAAACACAGTATCCATTTTTGTAGATAAGTAGTTTTGATTCAATGAGATTCAAGCTAAAAGCCCTCTATTCTTTCAAAAATGATTGCTTTGTGCATGGTAATGTTGCATAGCTCAGATAACTGCCTTGTTGAATGGATATTGCATGAATATTAATCTAACAATACATACTGATGGTCATGTGGGTCTAGAAATTATCACCTTCTCATATAGACAGGAAAAATGAAATATAAAAATGTTGTCCAGCATTTACTGAAGATGGGAAAACTGTGAAAATGGACATAACATTGACAAGGTTTCAAAACGCTATCAGAAGTACTTCTGGTGCCAAAAGGCGTGCTTGGGGATCACAGCCTTGTTCCCAGTCACCTTGTAGCATCCTCAACATCTGTGTTAGACTCCCTATGCAGCACATGCATAGGAGCACTTGCCTCGAGATGGAGCCCAAGGAGCTGCTCTGCTGTGAGAAGATGAAGATAGGCAACAGCAAACACGAACAAATTGTACACATGTCTAAAGCCTGTTCCTTCCTTGGACTTGAGCATTCAGGAGGGCTCTTCCTTTCTGGAGATAGGCTGTTGAGTGTCCCTTTGTTTGTGAAAGCCACATTCAAGCTTCTGAATAGCAGGGTGCTCTGGGTAGCTTGCTGCCAAACTCTTCTTGAGTACTGACTTCTAAATACTTCATGACTAACTGGGGCCTCAGACCACATCTTTTCTGCTTTCAAAGGAGAGCTGAAGCACACGAAGAGGGCATCAAGTGCTGCCTTTCCCTCTCCCATTTCCAACAAGCATTTGATTATTCTGTACAGAGCAGAACTTGCCCAGAGCAGAGTTAGTCCAAACCCAGCCTGGGAGACAGTCCAAGCTGCCTGTGGTCAGGGCAGCCTCGGGGCTGTCGGGCAGAGCAATGGGTTAATCCCTTCCAGAACAGGTGAGTGATGGCAGCTGAATCCCTGAAATGGGGCTCTGGTGCTGGTAGAAAAAGCCCCGCGGTGAACCTCTGCTGCGGCAAGTCCTGCAGAAAAGCACAGCTCGTAGTTTGGGGGTCCCAGCCGTGCCCCTCTCTGAGACGGAGCTGAGCCACTCACTGGGGCTGGGAGAGAGGCTTCTCTGGGATGAGGCAGAGTCAGGTACTGGACTAGAAAAAGGTGATTTTCAAGCCATAAAAGCTACAGCCTTCGGGTGCTTCTGGAGTAAAGGGAACAGGGCTTATGAAGACCTGAGTTTTAGAAGCAGCATTTCAATGCCCATGTGGATCTAGCCCTCTGCTTTCTGGAAAGTAAAAGGATTTTTTTGTTCAAATGCAGGGGTAACTTATTAATGGAAAGATGACCTTGATCTCACAACTAAAAACAAAGGGAAGAAGAAAAGGTTTGATAATTAGGAGTCCTATTTATACCTGGGCCACTCCCACTCGGGGCAGATGTTCCCAGACCTCAGGCGAGATGAGAAAAGTGCACAGAGAGCAGCCTAAACTCTTCTTACGGCCACTGAATAGGTGAAAAGGTTTAACAAAGGGAGCCAGTCTGAGTACGTTAAGTTCCTTGTGCAGTCAAGGCGTCCTAGTTTTATTCTCACAAAAAAAGTCTACGTATCAGTCAGAGATGACTTGTCCTCCCCCACGGCACTTTGGCTGAACTAAATTGCTTTAGGGTGTATCACATTGTTCATGATAGCTCTGCTGCAGGTACGGGTGCTTGCCATTAATAAATACACTAATAAATACATGAAGCTCTAAGGTTTCCTTAGCTAAATGAAAAACTTTTCACAGAAAAAAGTTTCTTCAGAGATTTTTGTCTTCATGACACTAAACCAGAGCCTGTGTAAAAGTGTTTCAAAACCAGAACCGATAATTTAAAATGGTTTTGAGATACCATGCTGCATGTTTTTCCTGCACAAGTGCTTTAATGGGCATACAAATAGTGATGGGACAGGCCTTTAATATTTTATACGATAAAAATTCATATTACAATTCATGGAAATTTTGGCCTGAGCAGTCTGAGTAAAAAAAAAAAAACAAACAGAAGAAATTTTAGCTTATATTGAGAAAGAAATAGGGTATCTCTTCCTCTGTGTTGTGTGTCCCTCATATCAGGGTATCTCCTCCTCTGTGGGTTCCTCATATCACTGGCCAGAGGAGGGAGGCAGGACAGTTTGCTCGTCAGGGCTCTGCACAGGGGCTGGCAAGAGAAGGGAATTCCCTCCGGGTTGCTGCTACGTGGTGGCTCTCCCTCCTGGTCTGGCACGGCAAATCCTCTTCACTGCTTCCAGGACTGGCCCAAGGTCTCTCTGCTTGAAGGAAAATACAAAGCGGGAGCTGATCTGGGGTTATCCGAGTCACAACATAACCCCATGGCTATTCCACATACCTGAGTTAGGACTTCAGTGCCCTCAGAGGTCAAGGGTGAGGTAAATCCTCACCCTACAGGCTTCAGGGAATTTGGATATATCCAAAATTGCATAAATTATTTAAAATATAAATAGAGCGGCTAAAATACAGCAGATACAATGGAACCACAGGTATCTACCTGGGCCAGTCTGGTTTTCTGTACGCACACACGGCAAATGCAGAGTTTTTAGACATATGTGTGGTTAAAATAAGTGTTTTCAATGGATTTTTAACTAGATTTGTACAAGAAGACATTTGCTGTTAAGACAACACAGGAAAGCTCCGTTGCTAGACACTGCCCCTGGCTTAATGAAGATATTATGACAGTTTCAATTCTGAAGCAAAATTCTACCAATTCTGAAAGAGCTTTTTAAAAAAAAGGAATGGAAGCCCTAACAGCAAGCAGCTATTAAATCCTGAGACAAGGGCTCTGACACTGGCAACGTTTTACGTTTGCAGCTGAAAATGACGTCGACAAGCGCCAAGGGTGTGTTGGTGTGCACATCCTTTTCTCCTTGGCCTTCTCCACACCTAAGAGAAGGAGCAGTGAAGTTTCCAAGAGCCTGGCAGTGTCCACCACAATGTCCAAGTGAACCCAGACAGTGCTGCTTATTTTAGGCACGGCACCTTTCCAGGCAGGAGTCATCTCTGCCTGATTTGCCTTAAACTTGCTAAACATGCAGGTCTCCCGTGTGATTATTCAGATGAGCTATCAGGTGATTCATTTCATTTCCTGTTTTAAGCACCTAGATACGGAGCAGAGCATCCAGACTATTGCTGATATTTGTATCCACAGCTACTTGTAATAGGGCTCACTCATTACTGCTCATGCAGTGCCATTAGTGGGTAGACTGTATTACTGACACAAAGACGCACTTGCCCTGAGGAGCCTACAGTCAAAAGCAGACATCAGGACAGTGAAGGCTACAAATATTCAAAAAACGCAGGAATGAGAGAATGAGGGCTGTAACACTGAAAGATTATGAGATATGCTTGTTACGTTCACCTCTTGCTAGCACCTTGTTTTTTCACTCTATGGTGACACCTAACCTGAATGATCTTGCGAAAGAATCATGTTCTGAATTCATATAGCTTCTTGTGATAAGCTGTTGATGTGCTAGTGGTATTTTTAAGACGCAGAGGAGACCTGTCAGAGAAACGGGAGCCCGATTGCACTGCGAATAGAATATTCTAATCAGTGAGCAGCTTATCAGCACACTTATGGGCAGCAAATGCTTCACGAATCCTGGGGAATGCCAGCTGAAAATCCCCATCATTACTGACATAACTTTCTCGATAAGCCTCCTCAACAATATGAGCTATTGTTTATACTGAGAAGCATTGCCGAGGTTCACTGGAAAGGTGTGTGAAGCTTCTTCCCCCAAACAAATGAAGCACTGGATTCATGGGTGAGAAGCAGACCTGCTGGCATTCACAGCTCTTATTCTATTCAACGGTCACAGCAAATGACACCCTTTCATTTTCCCTTCCTGCACTTCATAGTACAAAAGAAAAACTTAAACCTAAACCAGCTATTTTTATTTTTGATTAAATCTTTCTTTCCCCTCTCCAGATGGTACATGCAGGGGCATGACATTAACCCGAAACAAAAATGAGCAACCAGAAGCGAGTGTGCCATTAGCTCAGCTCAATGTCTGATGTGTTTATTTTCAGTGGATCTGTGAAGCAGGCTGACAAGCAGAATCTTTTGCTTCACATATCACTTACAGGGCTCCAGTGAGCAGGCACCATATGAAACAGCCAGTGAAAAGAGCTTCAGCAAGGCACGGCCAGATTTTTTTTCTTTTTAGGCACAGATACAGTAGATCAAAACCTCGATCGATGAAAGAGCCTCATCAGAGACAAAATTAGGATAATTGCATCGTAACTACAAATTGTCATAAGAGACGTTTTATGACACAGTTTAGCTGAATTAGATACTATTGACCTCAGAGTGGTTCATCAAGGCAGGAGAAATAAATTAAAAGAGATACAAGTACTCTGAATACAAATGGTAAGCTGCGTTTTCCAACTTCTTTTCAACTTCTTCGAGATCAGGTGGGATGCTTTGATTTACAGTCACCAAAATGAAAAGTTTAGACTTTCAAGCTACTGTCTTGTATAGCACAGCAGAGTCAGAAATGTCACAAAGTGACATTATATGGCTTTGTCTATGCCACTGGCCCAGACCAGGGCATGGGTCTGTGTGTTGGCCTGGGATCATCCGTACTGGAAGTTGCATAGCAAGGTCCCTGACATGGTTTTGGCTTGTGCTGGTTTGCATCCCTCCCACGTTTCGGACATAGCCTGAGGGTTAGCACAGGCTAAGGACCTGCCCAGCTGCAGGCCAGATGTGGCCCCTGTTTTGAAAAGGAGTTTAGCCATATGGATAACGGCGGTGCTGGGCCAGTGGACCTCAGGGCCAGAGAACGATCCCTATTCACTAATATGGATGCGCCTTGCAATATCAGAGAGAGAAGAGGAAACAAACAGTCTTCTGGGCCAAACCCAATGTTCCGGTAAATAGCATCGGTAACTGGACTTTCTGGCTATTTCATGGTGGCTATATTAGACCGCTCCACTCTGGTAAAGCATCTCAGCAGGCATGGCTAGTTTGGAAATACTGGTTTCCTTTGAGCTAGTTCCTGAACTGAACATGCAGAAGGATGCAACGTACAGAGGGATGCACGCTCGTGAGATGAGACCCAGCTTGTACCCAGAGGTGATGCGGGTACGCCATGGTGCTGCAGCTCACGGGAACAACCTCCGCTGGTAAATGCTGACAGCATCTCTGTGTGGAAGTTTTGGCTCGGGTATCTGCTAGCTGGGGGAAAGGACCATGTGGTGCAGTGCCCCACCAGCACGTCCTTTCCCAGTGTCAGCTGGGAGGTGGCTGAAGAACACTGGGGTGAGAGGGGGCTGACCAGAGGGTTTAGCTGCTATTGAAGCACAAGTAATAGATAACAGGAGTCACTAACAATGAAAATTAACTGAGCATCAATCAACGTGCAACTCCAACTCACCTTGAGAAACAGCGCCTCAAACACAGGCAAAACTGAGATGTCCTCCACCACCTATAACTTCATTAAACCAGTGAGGTTTTCCACGGAATGTACTTGGCAAACGCACCACAAACCCTCACTGTGTTTTCTGCTCCTTTCAAAAAGTGACACCTCTTGGGACCTGGAATCTGCTGACACAGATGTTATAAAAGACTTTTTGTAGGATTGACGGCAAATAAAATATTCTGCTGTTTATTGCAAGCCTTTTGACGGCATAATTATGGGTATCCTTGCTCCAGGCTTCCTGACTGATTCTCACCTGACAGACAGCCTCACAGATTTTATGCATTCAACAAATGCATTGGAACTTTCCCCCATATTTCAGCATAAATCCAGGAATGGAACAGGCATCAGGTGACTGTCTATTTTGAATCTGTTGTACAGCTTTAAACATTCCTGTCTTTTCTGTGTTGTTACAGAAAGTCTTGCTCTTACCTTTCAGCTTTCTGAAACAGAAATAAAGGGCTGTGTCACAAACATTAGAAACAGAAGACGGGAACCATGGCTGAAACAGGGTGCTGTATGTGTACATTAGTGTGAACAATTCAACATTATGTTTTTATTAAATATAGCTTAAAAGGGAGTGGAAAGAAACTAGAAAACCAGAGCCATCTCTTCGCAGGTGTTGAGCACCTGAAACTTCCATTAGCTTTCTAAAGGCCTCCATTTCTTTTAGGTTCAAGGAGCTCTGGGAACAAAAAGCACTTAAGAGAAACAAACTGCTTTTTAAATGGCAGTGGCCAATGACAGACAATAACAATTTGAAGAAGGACAAGGAGGGCTTTTCTGTAAAAAGACAAGAGCACCTCTGAAAAAAACAGGACAACCTGATTTTTATGTGCTTATTTTAGCAGAATGCTCCAGAGCAGACCTATTAAAAGTCTCCACTAAATCTTATTTCCATGGAGGAGTGGTATCATTTGTGATCATAGACACCACCTTTAGCTTTGACCTGAAGCTACTTTTGCCTTATCCTTTATAACTTTAATTGTGCAGTAAAGTATTCTTAGCCTCCTCATGTGGCTCTATGCTAGGAGTCAGCTTTCTACTGTACATCTCTCTTCTTTTATCACATCTTCAACTCTTTACCTTTCTATAGCTATTGCATCTGGATACCACTCTCATTTGTCAGAACCTCTAGCCTAGCTTTCAAAAATCCCTCTTTCAGAATAAGCCTTATACCTTGTCTAATCATCACTTCCCACAGGTTTCTTTTGGAGCAACAAATTTTGGTGCTGATGTGCAAAGTGCAACGCTCAGCTTCCTGTTACACCTGTGCAACCTGTTGAGATCCGAGGAAGTTGTACTGGTGTAACAAAGGTGAGTTCAGCTCATTATAGTTGCAGTCCCAAATCCCTCCTTACTATTTCTCTGAAGTGTGTATCCTCAGACATCTTTCTTGCTCCCACATGCCATAGAGCCCCAGGGAGCGATCCCTTAGCGTGGGTGCTGCTTAAAGTCAGCAGCTGAGAATGCAACGAAGAGTAGAGGCTTTTCTTCTTCTGATCTTGTCCCTAACAACTCATACCTCTGCCTTTGTAGTTACTTTCTCCTGGGTAATGTAAAAGCCTGATAACTGAGTCTATAGTCCTGAGACTTTCTAGTCTTTAATGTAATTGGCGTATAAAAGACAAAATATTGTAATTTTGCATCCTAAGCCTGCAGAAAGCAGGGCGAGATCCCCTTAAATCACACCAAAATTTGTAATATTACTGTAAAGGGGGTGGAAACATCCAGCTTAATTTTGACCTTTCAGAAACCAATGGGTAAGCTAAAGAACTGCCTGAATACGTGGCCTGGAGGTGACAAGTAACATGTAATTCACAGTTCCCAGTTTATTTCTTTCCACTGTACCATGTGGTACTTGGTAATGTAGCTGATAACTCTCTTCCCATAAAGAACATTATTTAGAAGTGGTGCTGTCTAAGCATGGTTCAGAAAGCCCTGAACTCATGCCTCTCTACGGCTGTGCAAGAAGGCTTTACCCATGCTATTCCACCTACGTTCGTGCAAACGAGGGCAATAACAATCCCTCACCTTCCTCATGAGGGAACATATTACTCTATGAGGATGAAAAGGGATAAACTATTATCCCTTTGAGGTTTCTTCTGTTATCCTTCGTCTTCCACATTCTAATTTTTCTTCACTTTCCTACTTGTTAGAAAAGCTTTCTGTTTCGTAAAGAAGGGAAATGCACAGGTACACTAGGAGGATATTTAAAAGAATTAAAGTGTTCCACTTAGCATAGTGCTACCATAATTTTAATTTCCTATTCAGGATCTGGGCCTAACAGTTCAGAGCTCTCGATACACAGGATTGAAACCCGCTTAATCACAGTGATCTCTGTGCATTGCACTCCCTGTGAGACCTCTGCTTTCCCAGGATCGTGTTCCTGACTCTGAACTGCGAAATGAAACCCATATTCCTGCATTTTAAAGAACAGTGCAATACCCCCATGGAAATAGCATTGCCATGCAATAAGTAAAAGGTGGGGTGAAAGGATAATATCTCTGCTCCAGGGCTCCAATATTTCTTTCACGAGATGCAGTACCTCAAACACTTCATCCTATGTAAGCATGTTAGGCTGAGGAGGACAACTGAGCATTGACTAAGGAATGTGCTGGACTTCACAATGAAGGAAGGAAGGACCAAAAGAACAGAATAAAATTCAGTCACAGAGGACTAAGGTGCTTTACCAGGCTGCGGTTACCACCAGTATGGTACTGAATAGGTAGGTCGTAGACCAAACAATAGCAATCTTGCCAACTCTCACTGCCTGTTATAATGCAACGAGGAATGACCACAAACTGTCCTTTGAGAAGTGATACTGCTTCTTAAGACCAGCAGTGCATGGGTTTTTCAGGCATGTCTACAATGCAACACCTGGCAAGAAGTGCCGCTACAGGGGTTGTCGGAAGCAGGTCCTGGGGTCAGAAACCCCAAAACTAATTACATCACTGTCTCCATGGGACTCCCAAGCCTGGAAAGACTCCACTGCACAGGACCCCCAGTGTGACGTCCCAGTGCTGCTGGCTACCAGGCCCAGGAGTTGTTTGCCATGAACAGGGCATCTCTTGGGTGGAGAGTCAGAATTAAAAGGAAAAACAAATATCTGCGTGCACAGCCTACCAGAAACATTGGCACTTCTCAAAACCAATGAGACGAGGAAGCAGCAGGGAAAAAAAGTGTAAATGAAGTTCATTTTGGAGGGAAGCAGCAATGGCCAGGACACAGTGGCTAGCCCTGAACTCTTTCTTCAAAAGCGGAAAGACCTGCTGAAGAGCAAAATCACAAATGTTCAATCCTGTTAAGTGAGCTCACAGTAGGAGTAATTTTTAAAATGAAAAGCATGCCCACTGTTCAGAGATACAAGCGGGAGAATGGCAGGGGAATCTACAAAAGGAGAGAGGTGATGAAGAGAGACAGCAGGAAATCAAACTCCACTCAGAACAGCAACCCGCAAAGTTCCAGTGCAGTCCAGCCTGCAAAATAACAAATAAACTCTCCCCAAGATGAATAAACCGCTAAATGCACTGGTAGAAAAAGAATGAGTTGTACCTACAGGTACCTCATGGCCCTTTTAAATGGTAACAGTTAGAAGTCTGGATGTGAATATAACCCTCCTTTTCTTTCTCTGATTCACATTACACATGCTTTTGTAATAGCAACATACGGAATAAGGAGTTTGGCAGCTTGGAAAAATCATTATATTTCAAACGACCTACATCACCAATAGAGTATTTTCATTTTCTTCTGATATATTAATCCTTTGCTGGAGGTGATGTCAATTACAGACCCAAATAACTGTAAATCAGATACTCTCACATTACATTATACTTAGGTATAGTAAGTGAAGCCAGAAAGTAGTGTAATCTCTACCTTAATCAGAAGACATCTGCTTAAGAAAATATTCTTGATTTGTAGGTGTTCTCACTGCCCACTTATATTACTCAGGTGTAAAAATTGCTCCATTGCTTTAGCATGGAATATTAGCTTTCTGATAAGCAATCTTGCAATGAGTCATCTGTATTTTACCTTTGAAATATCTGAGATTCATGTTAGGAATATCAAGAATTGTTTCAGTCAGATAAAGTAAGCAGATTTATTTTAGATTTTTTTTTTCAACTTTATTGCCTTCACCAAGTTCAGAGGTAGCTACTGTTCCCTATTTCAAAGTTTGCGATGGTCTAAACTCATTAGAGATAGGAGTTTTGACTGGTCAGGCATGGTACATGGCCATAAGGACTCAATTAGGAATTTAAAGCCACTGGTCAAAAGAAGAGAGATGGGTTGATTTCATTAGTATTGACAGGCAGGTCTTTGAGAAGTTCACCACAGGAAGAACTCATTTAGACAGTAAATCCTCACTGGTGTTTACAAGGTAAGCTTCAATTTCTGTACAGAAGAAAAAGGAAGGATTTCTTCTTTTTTCCAATAATGAAGGTGGCTTTAGGATTTAATGCAAACATAGTTGGATTATAGGATGGTCAGCAGTTTCACTGGGAAACTTTGGACAAACCTACCTAGGCAATAATTTTCAGTAAGTACGGCGCTGCCATGTCACTTCTGCTTCAACTGCTAGATATTTCAGTACTGGAGACAACATCAGGACTGCAAGGCAGGTATGTGCTTGCTACAGGTATTTGTGAATTCTTCCTGACCAAAAGGCTTGGCTTGATTTAGCAGTAGAAAACTGCATTTAACTTACTGCCTCCAATTAACTTGTGCAAACTGCTTAGTAATCCTAAATCATTAAGATGTTCAGGATAATTACTTTGAATTTTATTTTGGGCCATTTTCATTAATACCATTTCATTTACGGCCAGTTAGAGAATTCCGGCATGGAAAAAATTGTGTTGGAATGGTATTTTCTCAGTTCCCCCAGGTGTGGTATTTTAGGTCGGTGTATGTCTGTAGGTGTCCTCTTCCACAAATACGCTGTGGGCAGCAGACCGAGGGTGTCCCCATAGTGTTTGGGATGGTCACTAATGAGACACTTAGCAGCACATTAATCAGGATTCTGGGGAGTTGAGAGAAGTGGGGTCAAGTCAAGAATAAATCCTTCCTCTGCAACTTGTGAAACCCAGCAAAGCCACCGTGGCAGTGAGTGTGAATAGTAAACGCTTTACTGATTTTTAGTCAGTGGAGCTACATATTTCAGGACTCGTGCAGGCACACTTGGACCCTTCCTGCAAACTGTCCCCCTTCGTGTTACTGCTGCCTTAGCTACAATAGCTGGCAATTTTCTGATGCAGATGGCTAATCTGCCACTGCTGCCCTGCAGCAAAACCCAGAGAGGAGTTGAATTTCTCCCAAGACTGATTTTCCAAGTAGCTAAAACAAGCACCCCAATTTGGGGAATTTTTAGGAGGGCTGCAAACACAATCTGTTGAGATGGTTTCAGCTGCCACAGGATGAACCGTCTCTCCAGCTGAAAGTGATTGTCCTGGTGGTCTTCAGTGTACTGAAATTAAAGATGTGCTGAACTTTGAAATTACTGGCATGAGCAACTGTGCACCCAAGGATATTCATGGCAGTTGCACCAATTTACTGTGTGATCAAGATTTTGAGATTACTATGATAATCATGTTGGTAAGTATATGCCCAGGCACGTAATATGTCTGGCTTTGAAAGTAGGCTGAACATGCAAATAAGCACTCTTGTTAATTCCTTACTTTGTTTAAAGCACTGGAGATCACTAGCTGTACTGTTCACTTTAATAGGTCGAGTAGTGCCCTCTACTCCTTCTTTCTTTCTCTCTCTTTCTTTCTGTCTCTCCTTCCTTCCTTCCTTCCTTCCTTCCTGATAGGAATAAATTGTAGGCAATATTTTTTTCCAGAATGAGGTGAAAGCCAAATCAGGGAAGTAAGTGTGCATATATACCTGTATTTGTACATGCCACAAGACATATACATACATCATGTTCAAAAATACACCTTGAAAGGATATGGTTGTTTACAAAATCAAGCCCTCAAAACTTAGGAAATGCCAGAATCAAGTTTGCCTGTGCACATTTAATTGAATTCTGTTCTGGTTTTGCATTATGACGAGTGCTTGATCGTACGGCTACATGTTTTTTACCCACAGGTGCCCGGGATGGATTAGGATCACTTGCTGGGCAGCTTTTCAATATTCTGTTTTATCTTCATAGTTCAGCACATGGCCCCATGTCTCGGGTATTGCACTCTATTCAGTCTGTGTTCTGGATACATAATTATTAATTTCATCAGCAGCTTTTTGGTGGCAGTCACTGCTATTGTTTTCAAGTGGCTCGTGAATAGCGGTGAATTCTGTTTTGCCTCTCTGAGATGAGGGGACATTGTTATCTTCATTTTTCAGGTGGAACAAAAAGACGCAGGAAGATTAAAGTCCAGAGGTTCCACTAATTTCAGCCACCAAAAATCTCTGCTAATCACCCTTGTGGAAAGCTGATAGTGTTAGCAATAGCCTTTATGTGGTCCAGTGCTAACAAAGCCTCGCCAGCGGCCGTCACAGCTATTTGATGACGGGGGGGGGGTTCTCTGGACCCCCAGCACCTCCCAAACTCTTTGAGGCAAACGTGCCATAGCCAGACACAGACTTGCCCGCTCATCCTCTCCACAGCAAATGATCCGTGGCCGGCCAGCTCCCCCATCCCCATCCTCGCCTCCCGCTGAAGAGGGCTCTTTCGTCCCCGTGCCACCGCCAGCGAGCCAGGCCAGGGCTCTGCTGCCAGCCCCAGTGACCATCCCCAGCCTTGGACAGCAGCTGCCGGGCGATGCTGGGACACCCCGGTGGGGACCATGCCCAGAAAACACAGACTCTTTGAGGAATTGAACTGCTTTCCTGGGCTGAGCGTGCTCGCGTTGTCATCTTAGGAAGGCGTGTAATGCAGGCAAATTCGGGTTGATTTGCAAAGGAGTAGCAAATGACCTGTTAGCCTTTCAAGAAGATGAGGCCAGGGTATATTTTTCCTTAAACTTGTTCTTAGGAAAATAAAAGAACAGTCTGGAGTTGGATTTTTCCCTAAGTATATAGCCTGCGGGAAAATCCGCCTAGAATACTTCAGCCCAACAGGTTAAAGTCTAGCAAAATTGTTAGCAGATGAAGCAGGGAAGTCCTGGATGACTTTACTATTGAGTAGTTCTTGTAGTGACCTTGCTGCTTATAAGGCAGCATATACATGCACGCATGCACCCACACACAGACTACGTGTGCATACACAAGCACAATAATTAGCAGGACGCTGGATGCTCTCTCATTTATTTTACTTGTTCTTTTATGTAGAGCTTAATCTTGCAGACAGTTTGCTTTAATCCCGAGCGGATGGAAACGGCAGGAGTTTGTATAAAATTGGTGTAAGTTTCAGCCACTGAGAGCAGAACCTATCAGAAGGCAATGCTGAATAAATCCAGAGGAACACCATGGCATTAATTGCGCACCGTGCTGAGCATGCCTACTGCGGCAGAAGGTGACTCCCACCCCAGTGATGGATGGGATCCTGAACGAACTAGGACCTCCTCATGTTTCACCAATGCAGAATTGCTTAAAGCTTCATGTCGTGGCCTAATTCAAATTAATTGAATTTAAATGGTAAACACAGAATCATACAAACAACTGAAGTACAAAGCAAAGAAGCCCACTGCAGTCATTCTTCTTTTGGAAACGTGGTAACACCTTCGGAGGAAAAATCGTGAGACATGGAGGGAAAAAAATCATTTGCCTATGGAAAAAAAAAAGGTGTTAGGCCTTTTAAAAATGTGACCTGCCAGATGTTTGATATATTAATTATATCTTTATACATAATCTAAGTGGGGGTAATGCATGTATCAGTAAGGGCTCAAATTTACAAGGAATATGAAACAATAATTTAATCCTCCTGAGATATGTTGTCAGTGTCAGTCCCATGCTTTTTATACACGCGTAAAATTCAGTGAAAGCCATCTTAACTGTTTTCTTTCTTATTAAACAGTCTTCCAAAATCTATAATTCAGTGAGACATTAAGCAGTTGGCATTTGTTGCTATACAATCCCATTCCACAAGCCCCACTGTGAATTCAGCGGGGCATTCGGAACTAGCCAGCTTTTGTTATCAGTAACTCTACATGAAAGAACTTGAATTTTCCTGCTAATGAAACAAACCAAAGAATAATAAAGTTGTTCAGTATTTTAAAACCTTAGTTCAGATTGCAGCTCTGAGATTTCAATGCAGAGAACTGTTGAGATGTTCTCAAATCCAAGAGTCTCTCACTGCTAAGTGCCTTCATGCTTTTATCTGCTGCAGATGAACATATACAAGTTATAGCGACGTTTAGACATCAGTAGGATCACATCACTAAATTCTGAGAGGGGATCTCAAATGTTCGATGAGCTGTATGTATATTGGGGAATTACAAGTTAAAAAGGCAGGCTAGACACTTGGGTCCGAAGATGGTGAGCAATACGGGCTGCAAACGCAAGGTAGAAAGATCAGATCCTGCCACAACGGCTCTGCTTATCTTCCTAGCGTGATCATTGCTTTTTAGGAGGCTTTTGCAGAATGATAACAGTTTTTGCCCCTCAAGCAGTTTATTGACTGATAAACCTGTCAGCGGGTTACAGGCACTGACCTCAAAAGCCTCTTTGGACTTAAGAGCGCACCGAGGTCCCGACAGCAACGTTATGGCCATCCGCGAGTTTGCGTGGTGCTGGGCTGGAGGAGCTGGGTTTTGTTCAGCCATCCCTGTACTGTCACTGTGCCCAAGGCGGGTCTCTCCATCCCCTTTTTTTCTTTTTGGTTACTTTCCTGAGGAACAGGGTATTTACCCTCTGCTATGACACATAACACCCGGCTCATTTCTCAGATTATCGTTAACCAAAAGGATACAACATAGTTTTTGGAAAACCACAGCCCTACCCTGCTTCCTTGGATTTCATTGTCCATCTGCCTCCATCCTGCTCCACAGAAGAAGGGAATTAACTGGATTTATCAGCATTGTGGGAGTAACACGCTGAGTCACATTAAGCTGGAGAAATTCTTTCAAATGGGAGGAATTTCAATTTAGCAGATAAAATACCATTTTGGGGAAGCAAGTGCTCTGAGTTTGGACTCTTGTCAGTGGAGGAGAGCCTGTATCCCACAATCAGTAATATAAGGGTGAGTTTGCACCGCTGAAACCAGGACGAGTTTCGCTGCTTATCTACAGATGGGCAGCCCAGAGACTTTTGCTTTTCTGCACTTGTATTTTTCAGCTTTTTTTGACTAGATGAATTATTGCCAGAAAAAATATTGCTGAAATCATTGTCAAGAACCGACTGCAAATATCTGCCTTTTACAGGAAGATGCTCCATCTCCCTGCCTTCTGCACCCACAAATATGAGATATCTCATCTGCTCTTCTTGTTGAAGGCCATCACATCAGAGCTAGGAGCACAGTTTTGCAGGGCGAGGGAAGGACCAGTCAGCAAAGTTACAGAAGCTGTTGCATGGGATTTGTTTTGCCCAGCACAACATTGTGCCAGCAGAAGGTTTCCAGGCTGTGCAAAAATATGCAACACATTAATGATCCTGACTTTTAATGAATTTTAAAATGAATTTGTGCTGGTGCAATCAGTTTTGTTAACTGCTGAGCAACAGTATTTGTGTTCACAATGAGTCGTGGAAGTACAAGGGCAGGCATGCAGATAGAAGCTGAATTTAAACCAGCACGTTCCAATTAAATACATGGCTGATAACTACACAACTGGGGACCTGTAACAATGGTATTGTCAGGAAAGATCAGAAAGGTGTTTGAAGACACGGCGCGAAGGCAACTTGAGGGTTGAAATTCTGCACTCTGTGATGTTTGTGAGGAGAGCTGGATCTTTTCACTGCAAAAACCTAGACTGTGGGGGTGAATGGGAAGCAAGGGAAAAGGCCATGGACTTCTGACAGCAGAGGGTTGCAAGGACTCTAAATATGTCAGGACAGCAAGGTCTCAGGGCCTTGGGTTTGTCCATTGGTCTAGAAAAAGAGGGTTTATTCCCATTATAGAATACCATGGAGACAGAGCGTCAGCCCCTGTATGCAATAATTGCAACTTTAAACTATCCTGTTAAGATAAGACTTCTTAGGAAGCAAGTTGTTAAGTGTATGGATTGCTCCAACTGAGGACAAAAGAGAGAACTGCATTTTAGGAGATGTTCCTAAGTGTTAGGCCACGGGAAGATGGCATTCATTGCCTCAGAAAACAACTCTGGGTCACCATGGCACTATTTGAATTACCTTCTTTTTCTTTTTTTTTTTTTTTACTTTGGGACATGCAAGGATAAGGAGTAGTTGCCTATTTTTAGACTTCTTCAGGGAAGAAGACCAGATTCTTCTTGCCTTTTGAAATTGCCCTGTCGTATGACAATTTCTGAGATAAAAATCATGGAGTAAATTTTTCATTTGCCAAAACTCTTTTGCCTATCTCTTTTTGTAGATCATTTGGCAATGCAGGGATAAGATGTGTGCAATACATCCCACCAGTCTGCCTGTCCTGATGTAGGCTAACCTGCAATCGTCCGTCAGGAGACCCATCTCTGTGGTGTCCTCCAGGACAGTGCAGCAGCTCTGAATAACCTTCAGCTGTGCTATTGTTGTTATATGTTGGAGAAGAGTTCCTGACCTTCCTGAATTTGTGGATACATGGGACAAGTGAAGTGTCTTTTTCTGTGAATTGTAGGTCCCCCATGGATATCCTCCTTTCCTTCATGCTCTTGGCCACCAGCAGCCCTGCAGGGGGATGGATGAGGATGCCTGAGTCACTTCCCGAATCACTTCCCGAGTCACTTCCCACGTTTCTGCCATTGCAGAAGGGGACTTGGAAAATGCTTTGTGAGTCCCTGCTGTTGAAAGCCAGTCTTGACTTCCCTGGGTTGCTGAGTTTGAAGACCTTGTGGTAGGTCATTCCCATGAGAATGATCTTATTTCCTAGCCAGTGAGGTAGATTTTCCAAAGCTTATTATAAACCTAGGGTAAAAAATGGGGAGATCTGTAGAGATGGAAGGTGCTGCCGGGATGGGAGGGTAAGTGGAGGGGCTGCCTGTAGGCTTGGTGCTGGGCAGGACACCTGCCTTCTGCTGCCCAGTCCCTCTCCAGGGGTGCACAGACCTCCCAGTGCCGGGATTAGAGACTGCGAAGGGGTCTTGTCCTCTATTATCCTTTGAAACGGGGATTATCAGTGCTAAGGATGGACAGCTGTTCTTCTGGGCAGCTTCACTGTTCCCGTTTTATTACCTCTCTGTGGAGGAGGCTGCCAGCCCTGACACAGTTGCTGGACCGACTGCAGTTGACTGAGTTGCTAATTTTGCCAAGGGCTAAAGGGAGATTGATCGGGAAGAGTTAAGTCACCGGGCTGATGATACAGACTGGATGGCATGGAAATGATGTGGCCAGAAGAGAAGAGAAGAGAAGAGAAGAGAAGAGAACCAAACTGAACCAAACTGGACAGAACAGAACTGAACAGAACAGAATATATTTTTTAAAACAGAATATATTTTTGATAGCTGCTTCACCATCCTATTCCCTGGCCTCCTGATCCTGAGGCCGACTCCTCTGCTGTGGCAGAAAGAGCAAGAGAGGTTAACTGTGGAATTAACCACTCCTCATACAACCAGCACAGTTTCTGCACCAGAGCAACATAAACAGCAAAATGAGAGATTTTCAAGGAAAAGTGCTAGTGTGGATTCCTGGCAGTGTGGGGGAAATAAAGGGATTTTAGTCCCCTTAGACTTTGGCCTACAGTTAAGTGGCGCTGGGGGACACTTAGTCTGTACAAAAAGAGAGACTTGACACACAGAGGGGCAGCTCAGGAAGTATTATTGAAATGTCAGGATTACATGACAACTAAAAAGTTAATTTGTTCTTTAAAAAAAACCCACCCTGATTTTAAGAGCATCCCATGTCTCAGGTGATTAGCCAAAGGGCCCTCTTCTTGCAAAGCTTGTGAAAGCGTTGTGGAGGCTTATTTGTCAAATAAACGCACAACCGACGATGTGTTGCCATAGCCAGACTTCCACAATGCTTCGAGGTCCTCCCGGAGGAGCCTGCTGTAGGGCAGAGGGGAGGTGGCCGGGGGGGAAGTCGCTCATTCTTGCAAAATCTTCTGTGGTTTAGAAATTTTGCTGCTGAAGAAAAATGGACCAAGACAGAACTAAACTCTATTCTATATGCGCAAGGCTATGAAAGTCAGCTCTGTACTCGCTTTGCATTGCCTGTCCTTCCCCCAAACCTCTTTGTCATTCAGAGTATGCTCATAGGAACCTTCAAGAGAAGCTGCCAACAACATTATCAACATCAAGGGAGACAGACAAACCAATGACACAGGATGTAAGTGAAAGGATACCACTGAGAAAAGCTACACAGATGGTTTTATAGATTAAAAAACCTGGCATTTCTAAAGCTCAGTATTGTTAAAAACAGAGACAGATAGAGGGGGAGAGGGGGAGAGAGAGGAGTAACTTACTTATTCAATCCTTCTGGTTTGATATTTCTGTAGGACCCATCTGTACTTCGCAAGAATGGGTTTGTGCTTTTGGTTGCAGTCCCAGCTTGTTCTTCTTGGTGTTTATAGACTATCCCAGATGTCAAGTTCTTCTTTGCAAAGCAAGTTGATAGCTCCTCGCAGCAAGAAATGTTCTGTTCTGGGACTGTGCCGAGGCGTTTTGCATTTATAAAGTGATTTACAGTCCAGAGGAGTCCTGTGAGGAATGATTTTGCTGTTCCCAGGGCAGAGGAGCACTAGATCTCTCTCTTGGCCTGCCTGCCCTTTAACTAGAACAAGTCCTTAGTTATAGCCATTGTTCATTCATTCCCTCTTTGCCTAAAATTAAATCACTTATTCTAGTAGTTCCCAAACCACCGGCTCCTGTACCACATCAAACAGTGCTTTCTAGGGTGCTTTCCACTGAAGGCTTCAGGAAGGGAACGTGTTCTGAGAAATTTTGGTAGTGCTATATTTGAACAAAATTTCTGGAAAGACAAACTGACTTTGTCCCTTTGGCAAGATTTCTGGCATTACCAGCACTGAGGTTTCAACAAGCAGATAAAAATGGTAAGAGGGACTCCACGAGCCTTCTGGAGTGTTTGCCCAAAGTTGCAAGGTTTCAAGAATTCTGACTTCTGAACAAACTACGCCCAAAGAGCCGTCTCCTTCCTGCTAAGTAATTGATGTTAAATGGGCGCTACTCCTGGGCACCCAGTCCACCCTCCTGGCACCCTCCCTTCTCCCCACTCTCCTGCCGGGTGCTGCACCCAAACATCCTCCCGCTTCGCCGCGCACACCTAGTCCTTTGCCTACAGTCCCAGCCAGCAAGAAGGCAATAAAGAGATCCAGACATATTTTCTTCTATCCCAGTCCCCTGGCTTGTTTGTCTTGCGCCGAAGTTTCGCTTTTCCATCTATACGACGCATTTCTTGCATGCGAGAGGGGCTATTCCAGGCAGCCACTCATGGCATTCTGTTTCATAACCCAAGCCAAAGTAATGCTGCATCTCTGTCAGTGTCTCTGTTTAAATGTTTGAGATCGTGGGAAGTGTTTGATGCAAAAAACACTTCTAAGTGAACAAATGTTATTTTCCTTCTGAGGACTAGAATGAAATGAGCTTCTGAGACGTAAACAGACAGACAGAAATGTATAGACAGACAAATGGGCGGGTGATAAAATTGGTCCTTTACTCTCATCTGTTTCTAACATATTTCAAAATAGCAGCTTTGGAAGATGGCACTTCCTTTTACAGTCCTTTTTCAGAAGTAATAAATGTAGTTTGCTAGAATTTCGGTCCAACTATTTAAGCACCACATTACCTTTTAGCAAAGGTTTGCCTCCCATCATTAAGTAATTCACTCAAGGTAACAAGTGAAATAAAGCCAGAGGGATATAGTAGTCTCAGATGTAAGCCTTATTTTACAATAAAGAACAGTCTGGTTAGGCTTTCTCCAGAGGGTATTTTTCTGTGTTTTCTTGCTTTGTTACAGGTTGCAGAAAGCAGAGATTACAATATGTATCTGCTGATCAATATTAAACTAGTAGAGTAAAATGTCAAGGAGAAAAAAAATTGAAATCATACTACTTTTCAACACCAACAGAGAAAATCCCAGCATTGTTAAATGGTAGCAATAAAACTAGCACTTGTTATTTAGTTTTAAGTAATGAACCAAATAAAAAATACAGAACTTGCTACATTGCCTCCCAAATGGAGCTTATTACACTGCTGCTTGAATGTTTGTACAATCTTTAATTTAAACATTTTCTCTTCAGGTCTTAATAATAGGCATGGGTAGTTGCAATTCACTCCCTCTTCAAAGGCAAAAAATGAAAGAGGAAAACAAAATGCTGTAACAACTCACATGCGAACAGAAGTGGCTCATTCAGCCAGAGGAGGTTGGTAGGGTTGAAAGTCAGAGAATTTCACCCCACGATTTATCTTTCAGCCAGGTAAGGGCAGGATTAGCATGTGGGCTCTCCAAAGCTGCTCCCCCAGTGAGAAGGAAGAGCCATTCATCACTGTTTACTGGGCCTTTGTTCTGCTGCAAACCCTCACAGAGAAGAAATATAAAGCGTAATTTGTGTTTCTCAAAAGGAGACCAACACGCAATCTCACAGATGCTTCAAGGATTTTTTTTTTATTATTATATTTTTAATATATAAGCAACCGAGGAAAGTGTTTAGAGGTGAATGTTAATATATTCCACTCCTTGTGGCCCACAGGATTCTCAATTCTCAGTTCAGTTTTTTCATTATGCATCCTTTGTTTCTGGAATTACTGTGATAGTTTACTGGTTTGAAGGATTTTAGAGTTGCAGTCATAAATAGGAGCAAATCTTAACCTTGAAACTTGAATGACAAAATAATCCTATTTGAAACAACTCCTCAGTGGCACATGGAGGAGAAAGAAAGAAATTAATTCCTTTTTTTGCTGTACATGACTACCTCGAGCTCAAGCTGCTGTTTAAAATTGATCTTCTGATAAAATACCAAATTTTAAAGTGCCTGACTCTGATTTTTTTTTTTTTGAATGGACAGAGGTGGGCTGGGGTATTTATTCCTTGCCTTGGGACCTGTGGATACATGACCCCCTGTTTCCCCCCTCCCTTTGGGGCACCGGTGTTTACAGCTCCACATGCAGGCAGAAATAATTTTGAAAAGCTTGGGTTCAGGGTAAATAAGGAAGTTTTCCTCTTGGGCTACCTTTGATTTCTTTAAATATTTTTGCTCTTTGGTTTCTGGTCCCTCTACAGCCTGGGACCTGGCTCAGCCACGGCTACGAGGGCTTTTCTCTGAATCCATCCTTGCCCTTGTCGGTGCTGGGTAGCTGGGAGATCTCAGCTGCTTCCCTCTGTGACCCACAGCACGGCTTTCCGTGGGATATGTGAAGCTAGAGTCTATGAGCTTTTTCCGAACTACGGGAGTGACATTTAGTAGGTCACAGCATGCAGAAGGATAGATTAGAGAGCCTCGTGCAGCATTTGGTGTTAATTTCTATTGAACCTATGACCTTTATCCTTCCGTAGAGGAAAATCTCCCTACTGATGGTCACATTGGTACTAACAATAGAAAAAAATGAGAGTGTCCTTAGCACAGTAAAGTAAATCAGACAGTAGAATACGATGCCGTGAAAGATATGGTCCAGGTAATCAGGCCCTGACTGTCTGCACCTCAGCAGCGTGCGGAGAAGCCAAGACCCGCTCGCCCTTCTGCGGAGCAGCTGAGGATGCCCTGCACGAACCCGATGCCGCTTGGGCTGAGATCCCGCACACCCTCCCCAGTATGTACATCTGTGTTAAGTGGTCCTCTGGAGCATACTGGGACAATCTCCAGGCTTCAGACTAGTCGTATCTACCTTCATAAGCTCGGGGGGGCCTCTGATATCCTTTTCCAGGTGTGCAGAAACCTTCAGGACAAGAAAGACTTTCCCCTGATCTCTGGCAGCTGGTAGAAGAAACCAGGAGCACGTGCAATGACATCTGGAAAATGCATCCTGAAATGATCTCCAGAAGAAGTTGGATTTGGCTTGCTTTTGAAAGGAAACTGATAGAGAATATGTGTTTAGTAATGGGATATTATGGCAAGGATTGCATTAGAGGTCTAGAACATCTACATAGTACCTGAGGTAAGAGAATTTTGCTGAAATGCTGTCAGTACTTGCACCTACATAATGCTTTTCATCCTCTAGGATCTGTTTCAGACAGACTCATACAACCACTGTAAAACATATTGATATTACACTTTTTTTCCAGATTAATCTAGGAGACAGCTGGGAACACAATATTAATTTCTGTCTTCCTTATTCATTGCACTGAGAATTTTTAACACGTTCAAACTCTTGGTCAACCACTAATCTGTAAGCCACAAGAGGCCGGTCATAAGAAATTAGGATAGGAAATTATTTTCCAAATTATGCTACAGAATTTTTCCTCAATCAAAGTTAAGTTAAAGGAAGAAAGCAATTAGAAAGGTATTATTTAAGCCTGAGTGTATACAAGGCAAAGAGACAGTTCTTGCTGCCAGCAACAAGGCTCTTGGGATCTATCAAATATCCAATGTTGAAGATAGACTTTTTAAAATCTAGGACCAATTAAATATCCAGGCAGAATACAATTTAAAAGAAACTAGAATTTTCAATTATGTATGAAAATTACCTATAGTTAAGAGGACATAATTCATTGCTACTTATGCTGAGGGATGGAAATGTTGAAGAAGCAATGCCAGGTCTGTATGGCAGACAGAGAAAAGTGAATCCCAAACCTAACTTGTTACCTAATGAAGTTCAGAGGAATTATGTGATTGTAGGTAGTCAGAAGAGAGTGTTGCAATAAAACTCAACCTCAAGTACTTAGTGTTCTGAGAGAGAAACTAGCTTAGGGAAAAAATAACATACACATGCACGTACATATACATATATACACAAAACACAGGAAGCTTTAAAGATAATCCAGCATCAACATTGATGGGGAAGACTTGCAGCCACATCAAGTAACCAGGAGTGCATGGGACACGACTGGAGGTACTAAGCCAAGCTGCAGTCTTCATAATTTTCCTGGTAATTCATTGCATCTTTTTAATCAAGGACTATTGCATACCTGCATACACCTGGGGACCACCGTGGTGTTTTTCTGGTCACCCAGGCCAACACCAGTACATAAGCCAGGGAATTCCAGGCAGTACTTCCTACATCTTAGGATCCTTCATCCTTGCCTTAGAGCAGGGGATATCCCTGGGACCTCCAGCAAACTAAGTAGGCACTCAGCTATGCAATGATTTCAGGAGATGTTAGTACCTTCCCCCAAAGGGAAACAAAGCTAATCTAGCTTATTAGTAACTACATAAGCAAAAAAAAAAAAAAAAAAAGAAGTTAAGAGAGTTTCAGTATAGCTGATAAAATTGAAGAGTCTGCTATCTTTTGGGAAGTGTTTTTGAGTCTGGCTCAGATTAACCATCATCAAAATACATATTTACCCTCAGAAGGCGAGAGAATGCCTTTGTCTCAGGCCTTTGCTCAATGATGAAGGTCAGGTTTTTGCATCTACAGATCTGACCTGAGGCTGCAGAAGTGCTCAAACAGGAGAAGGAGGAAAGCAAGGAGGAATTATGTGCAGGTAAAAGGCAAGCCTCTCGACACAGGTTAAAGCTTTTTTTGCTTTCAGCTGCTGTCTCTCCTCTCATGTTGTCTGATCTAGCACATAGCTGGCAGTCGGAGACACCCTGCAAAATGAGGCATAACAAAGCCAGGAGACAGAGGGGAATCGCTTCCCTCTACGTGGGTGGCTTATGCCCAGTGCCGGGGAGGAGAGGAAGGCATGGGCGTGCGGTCTGAGGGCTTTGTCCCTTGCCAGGTGAAAGAAGAAGAGCCTGAAGGTGGGAGCCTTGAGAAAAAGCCCAATATTTAAAGCAGCCGCAGAATAGGAAGGGAAATTATATATCGTGAAGGAAGGGACCCCCTGTCTGGGCCAGGGGAAAGGCAGAAATATTATCCTGAATGAAGGATTTCCTTGGAAGGAAAAAGCAGAAGATAGGACCAAAAGGAGCGAGACCAAGAAAGGGTTGCTCGGTGAGGGAGGGGAAAATAGTCATAGTGGGAGAAATGATGTAGTTTGCACTATAACAGCAAGCACTAAATACAGGAGGTGAACGAAACTACAGCTAATGCCAAGCAATATTAATTTACCCCACCAGGTATTAGTGAAAATTAATATTATGTCGTTAGCAAGCTTTCAGTACCACTGGCAGTATGTTATGCCTTTTCTGGGGTGAAATAAAAGAACTCAGTTTCTAGCCGTACTAATTTCATATCTTTTATGAGCAACACATTCACTTTTAAAAATACAGCATGTAAAAGCAGTAATTTACAGCTAAAGCAACTATTTTGTGGTGTTCTCATTAAGCCTATTTTATGCACCTGTCTTCTATTCACTCTTTTGAAATTGTAGACCACAAATAAGTGTACTGGGAGTGAGTAATTAGACATAATTATTGTTTCTTTGTAATATTTTGGGATGTTGAGAAGATACCTTACATGAGGGTGTCCTTTGTGAGGAGGGAAATATTCATAGCGATGCTGAAGCTTATGACTTGAACCTGCACATAGACAGCAGCCTGCAGTGAGGAGAGCAAGAAAGAATTGAAGGGGGGTGCTTGTCAACAGCAGGTTTCGCCAAGGACAAATCCCAATATAGTTTAATCACTGCTAGGTTTAAAATAATTTCCATGAAATATTTGCATTTTTTATGTCTGCTAAAGGCTTTGATAGTTACAAGCTCTTTGATTTCCCAAATTTGCTATAATGGTGTGTATGTTTAAATACATCTGTATGTATAATGATCTTTAAAGTCGCTGATCCTCTGTGTAATGAATTAGACTTTTCACTGTTGTAAATAGGACTGATGCGGGATTAATAAACCAAGCCAAAGAGTACTGATACATGGAACTGATGTAAAGCAGGTTAGAGGAGAAGCTAATTAACATGCTTGAGTGATTTACAGTTTAATCCTAAACAAAACATTGGAAACCAAACTTGTGAGCATTGAAACAGTGAATCCCAGGTGAAGTATTAAAAGCAATGTTTCAAATTCTGCCATGGCTTGTCCCCTCAACACTCCTTAACATTACACTAGGTATGATTTTGCAGGCTAAATATAAACATTGGTATTTATTTTAAAATTGGATTTAATGTGAAATCTGTTCTTCACAAGGACTTTTTTAAGAAATGAGTGGATTTCTCCATCAATTTGCAAATCTAAACTATTCAATTCAAACAGTAACTGCGACGGTCTGAAAAGCTATTTACAGGTCTGCAGCCATCTCTGGTTTCATCAATTTGTTTTTCAGTCTTTGTTGTTATTTCTTGTTTCTTATGGATCTCCTGGGACAGTTTCTTGCTTGAGGAGAGAATGTCAATAGCTCATTCATCCTCCAGGATGTTTCCTCGCAACAATGAGAATACTCCCCAAATTTAATCTAGTTCTTTTGCCTCTTTTCTGTAAAATCAAGGAAAATAAAAAAAAGTTATTTCAAGAAACATGAACATCATCTGAATAAGGCTGCTGTGTAAGAACAGCCTGGTTTTGCTTGGTTTGTATAAAGGGATATTAAAATAGATTATAACTTTCAAAAATCCATTAGTGAAATTCCGGGCCATTTTAGGCACTTAGTTCAGAGTAGTGTAGATGCTAGACAAAGTTAATCTGAGAAGGGCTTTTGCTTTGTTTTGTTTTTAAATTCACCAACATATTCATCAAACTTGCAATCTAACCTTGTGTACCTGTAGGTTAGTCTGCTGCAATATTTATTTAAGAACTAGTTTCTATTTTCCTGGGGCCATAAGATATTTCTTAGCCCGTGTAATACAAGGATGCGCTGTGATGTTCATAGTGTTTAAAAACGTAGTTTTAGAAACAAAGCTAGGAATGTATGAGCATGAATGCAGACAAGTACTTGTATTCTAGATAGGTTCTAGAGAGAAATAAACTTGAATTAGGTGGAAGGCTTAAGTTTTCTAAGATATAATATAAGGAAAAAGCACCTGTTTGTTATCTCTTTACTTGCAATTCATAAGAGAAGATAATTTCTTTTGATTGGGACATTTCTACCAGGGGAAATTAACTACGATAGCTATTCTGGATTAATTCTCCACACAGATGCTGAGTTAATATCAAACAGAGAAAGGGCATTCTTGTTCCAGAATTAGAGTGTATACATAATGGAAATAGTCTTGCAAACTTGTTCCACATTCTGTTCATGCCTGAATTTAATCCAGATTCATTTCCTTACAGGCAACCTGGGGAAAAAAACATACTTTTTTTTTAGGAAAAGGACCTCATAGTAGTTCCTCTAAACCTGGGTCTGAACTGTGAGAAAAGGAGAATTACCTCTGTACTGATTTAAATCTATTTCCTTGTATTTACTACTTCAGTTCCTATCGGGTTACACTTCTGGAGTTATTGAGCATCAGGATGCTTGGAGCTGCGTACAACAGACATAAGCTGATTAAAAAAAAAAAAAAAGTGAAAACAATAAAATTATGTTCCCCGGAACAGACCTATAGCAAAAAATAGTATTAAAATCATAGCTGAAGTTTGGTGTGATAGTAATGCACAACAGCTGAGACTGTGACTTCCCTGCCCACATCTGCACATATCTGTAAAATCTCTGAAATTGCGGAACCTTTTATCTTCTGAGACTCTGACAGGTTCTTTCTCTCTTTGTTAATATAAACAACTACTTGGTAGGGGGACCAGATTCTCATATTAGTTACATGATTATTGTCTAGCATGTTGTAGCTTAACCCAACTTTCCCTCCTCCTTTCCCCTCAAACAAAAAGCCTCTAAAAACCTATGGGAAATCAGGTGAGAAGCTGTATTAGAGAAAATCAGTTCATATATATACAGACCAACAACCTTTTGACCTTCCTTGCCAGAATACACACGATAAGGGTAATTGCCAGCACTGTTATTTGTTCTCATTTTATTAAGTCTGTTTTTACAATAGGTGTTAGAGATAAGTACTCCGATGGCTATTTCTCCAGATGTCTGGTTTAAATGTACCATAAAACACACTAGATGGTGTATCCATTAACACCACATAGTGACGAGAATAGCCCATTAACATTAAACACCGTGTTAAAGGGAAAAATGTTTCTAGATTGCATTTGCTTGGGTTAGTCACAGCAACTGGAAATAATTAAAACCAAAACAATTTAAAAAAGATTTCCTTCTGTACGCGGTTTACTTTTTTTTCTTTTCTTCCTTTTCTTTTTTTAATTCTAGGATGCTTTCGGAGTCGGAATAGTCAGGTTTGGTGCTTCTGGTGCTATGCAATGGAGCGAATATGTTTGTGCTTCTAGAGCTGGGAAGGAATCAGAGATATTCTGTCTCAACGCCCTCCCTGATCCCTCATTATGCACAGACACTCTCTGTCTTTGCACGTTGGGTTATTTTGTACACAAGGTAGATGCACAGCGCCACGATGGGTGCACACAGTTGTTAAAAACCCAAAAGTTCTTCTGTGTTTTCAGTATTGCTGCTCCAAATTTTTGCCTTTGAAAGTCTCTTATGTACCCCAAACTTAACTGTTGGACCTACACTGCAGAGAAACAACTCAGCCTTTTAATCCCTGGAAAGAGTCAATAGCCTTTAATTCTAGGAACCCGTGATGCTTTTTATGAAGTGCACTTTTATATGTTCTTCCAAACATTGTCTCTCCTCTTTCCCCACCCCAAAAAAACAATAAACACTTTATACTTTCCGAGTGCATCGCTTTGTTGCCATCACTGCCATCCTGGTTATGCCTTTCAGCTTTGGTGTTCTGCTCTGCCTTTTTCTGTAACTCCTAAACAATAGTCTCCAGCTACTTATTCCTTTCTTTTTTTCTTCTTTTTACCCCTTTCTTGGGTAACTTCTCCTTTCTATCTCTTCCATCAAGTATTTTGCAACAACAACAGTATCCGTGTTTTCCTTTCCCAGTGATTTCCCTGTGATTTCCTTTCCCAGTAACTTCTATAGAGAAAACATACTTTGACAGATACTTCAGGCAGATAATGAGGATTTTGGAGATGGGTGGTCATGTAGTGCTTGAAATCCCTGCTGTAATGAATAACAGCCTTTCCCCAACTGGATGTGTTCCATTTCACTTTGTTTAAATGTCTGTCTCAACTTCACAGACTATAGAGTAGGATTGAGTTCCTTTGAAAGGTTTTCAGTTAGCACCGTGTTCCCAAACTATCAAAGCAAAAATGTATTGGGGGTGGGGGAGCAAACAATTAACAATTTTATTTCAAAAGCCTTAAAACACTTTGGTTGCTTAGCATAGCAAGAAACAACATTTGAATGGAGCCTAATGAACTAATTTCGACAGTCCTGTGCTTGTCAAGCGTTGCCGTTTTTTTCCCTTTAAATTGATACAAGGCATTGCTTTTATTTCTAAGCAGTGAGCAGAAATAAGTGAAACATTTTAATTGAAAACTGAGCTCATATATTCAGCATAAGAAAAAAAAAGTCAGGGAGGAGAAAACATTTCCTTTGCATTAGCAGATGATGAAAAGTTTTCTTCTCTTGTGTGAGAACATGACTTGATTTTCATTCCTCAGTGTCAGTGTATTACATCCACTCACAATGCTCCAGAAATTATTTTTTTTTTCTCAACTTTGGATGCTTACCTTCTTTTTAAACCTCAGGGCATGGGATAGCAGCACAACACCTGCACGCAGGAGACTGGACCCTGCATTTACACTACTCCATGAAGTGGGAGCTGCTGGCACGAGAAGGGTAATTATATTGATTGAAACACAGCCCTCTGACGCTGGATGACTGACGACTGCCCGACTGTGGCTTTAGGAGGTGGCCTTCTGCAGTGTCCTGTCAAGTGGGAGCAGGAGCAGGCATTGCCTTACTGAAAGGAAAGACTCCAAGAGATTAACGTCCCGGTACCTACATGAAGAAATTTGGTAAAAAGCTCTTGTCTTCTGAACTGGGAGATGTTTCCAGCCATATTGTATTGCTTCTCACTAGGGATGAAAACCCACGGGGCTGATGCCCGAGTCAGCCAACAGCATTTTGCAGCCACGCTCTTCGGCAGGCCTCTTGAACTTTCTGGGGGTGACCTTTTTTTCTATCTTCTTATGCCTCGTCCCAAACCTGGGTCTGGGATACTGGCTGAGGCTATTTTTTCCATGCAGAGTGGCCATTTGTCATCATCTTGAAAAGCTTCCTGGCAGACAGGAGTTTGGAGAGATGATCTGAATTTGACACCGTTTCCTTCTTTCTTGACAACTCCTCAGCCTAGCCCATAAAGTTTATAAGAGATTTTCAACACAGTGAAAAGCTATGGTATAAGATTTTTTTAAATGGATTTCACTGCTGTGATGAGTGGGGCTTATTTTCACTTGTAATAGCCTAGGCGTCTCCTGAAACTCCAGTGTTTTCTTGTTGGCTCAGATGTTAATGTAGGTAACGTTGGTGTCCTTTCCTCCTGGGCAACTTTCTTGGACTCAGCTAACCTTTTCAGCAAAATTAGCTGATTAAAAACCAGAATTATCACAGCTGACACTTGGCTCTGAGACTTGGGGAAAGCAAGCAGGGGTTGTTATCAGCTGACTCTTAAAATCAACGTCATGAAGTTGTTAATTCCCGTGCTTATGTACTTCAGATTCCCTCAATGCGTGGTGACCGTTTGTGCCATGGACGTGTGCCAAGAGACCAGAGGAGCCACAGAGGGCATGAGAGGAGCTTGAACACCCCAGGGCCCATGCGTTTATGATAAAAAAACCATGATTGAATGAAGATGCACCCAGGCGAAGAGGAAAGGGAGAAAGAGAAAAGAAAGAGAGAATGAAGGAATAGTTATAGTAAAACAAAGGGGAGTGGATGAAATTATCACGCAACAAAGCAGGAACTGGAGACATAAAACCAGAGTAGAGAACGGACGGGGAAACCATCCTCTGCTGTGACTGCCAAGAACACCGCTGTGTCTGCAGTGGCAGGGAAAGCTGCAGTTACACATCCAAACTGTCTTGTAGGCACTGGAGGAGGAAGGCCATTTCTTGCCCTAATTACCCATTTAATATGGAAGGAAAATTCATGCAGGATTTTGGAGGATGGTATTGTTTTGTTCAACAACTTTTCTTTAAAATGTTTTTTTGAAGTGGTGCAAATTTCACCTGGTCATGGGAATATAAAAATATGGTCTGGAAAGTTAGGCATTTAATGCACTGAAAAATTAGAGGAGCAAATCACTTCTTGCAGAGTGGTTAATGTAATGCACTCCATTTATAGCAGTTATGTTTATAATAGATATGTCTTCAGAATAATAAAACAGGTTTATTAGATAAAGTTACACACTGTCCATTTTTTGCTGGTGATAAAAGTTGTTAAAGATTTCCTGCTCTTTTTTACTATTTCTTTGTGACTAGTACTTCTCGCAAAATTCTTGCTACTGTGCAAATGCAATTAAGATAACCATTTTGAAACAGGTATGTTCCATCTTCTGGATAGAAAACAGTAGTAGAGTCTAACATCTGTGAATAAATACAGAAAACAAGCCAGCCTTTGAATTTCCTAACACGTAACTGAATAAATCTTTTCCATGTAAACCAATTCAGAAGACGAAAGATTTCATGGTGTCACTGGACGCGGCAGTAATATCTACCCCTTTCCTCTCTGTCTTGAAGTCTCAACATCTGGCAGGTTTACTTTGACTTTCAGCAATAAGCTTCTTTCAAATAAATGTCACTTTCCCCGGGTACAAATGGATGTTCAGCAAACACAGACACAAAGTCAAAACCCAAACGCACGAACAAACAGTAGCTGTATATTTCAGAAATGCTGTGAGTGAGTTTTAGAAGTATGTGACAACGTACTGGTTTTGTCCTGGTTTAATAGTATTGAAAGCTTGTAACAGGAACCAGGAAAGTTTTGAAGTACTGCCTCTAGATACAACTTTTTATCGAAGCAACATATTACTGCTCAACAAGAAATTCATCTATTGAACTCCTCTCCTGTTAGTTCCCCAGACCAATAAGGAGCAGCTGGACCTAACGTGGGCCTTGCACATGCTGGAGAATATACCTGCTTTCACCCAGCCGGGGAGCGAGCATTAATACTCTGCGGCAGCCGGGAAAACACGCGTGTGCTCCCAATTAGGAAACCTTTCAAAGAGTGGCTTTGCAGCCCATCTGTGATCTGCAGACCGCAGCTTGGGAACCGTTATTCTCTACTAATGGCACCTGGGGAGTGGGAGGGATGGAAAACTGTGGGGTTTGAGGGAGCAGAGTCTATTAAATGCTATGGCAACAGGTAGCAAAACAGCGTTCTCCCTTTCTCCCTTACTAATTAGTAGTTGTTAGCATCTGGAGTTGACTGTCTGTTGGTGGATGTAATTTTCTGCACTCCATCCTGTGATGGTGCGAGGAAACTGAAGGACAATGCAAGGAGCAGTCAAGCCAAGAGGCACAAGAAATATTAGGGATGAGCTCATGTATGCTTATTTTGCAATATCATGTTTAAAATAAAATCATGCTCCTGGAGGCCTGGGAGTAATGTGCCTAACATAGATGTATTTTCTACTCTGTCTGAATTGGTTTTGCTTACATTCTTTGCATTCTTTTGGCAGAAAATAGTCCAATACTGATCTTTTCACTCGTTCAAAATTTCCAGAAACTGAAACTGCCAATCGTAAAGAAAACTCCCATGGTAGGTCTGAGGAAGATCTTTCTCCTTAACTATTGGTGATCCGACTCCATTGGAAAGGAGAGCTTTCCAGGTAAGCTCTGGTCTGGTGCCATGCTGGGAGAGGGCCAGGGAAGGAGCCAGAGGCATGAGGTTGCCCTTGTCTGTAGGGAGAAGTAGGTTCACTGCAGTTCTTCCCCAAAGAGTCAATAGTGCAGTCCTTCTTCTTACCAAAGCTGAATGTTTTGAGATCACTGTCTTTCTATTAGATAGGATTATTATTAAATAAATTTGGCCAGTGGGGTTCAGTGTTGTTTGGAGAGAGAAGAGGAAATGTGTCTGAAGATGTAGTGTATATGCAGAAACTTCATTTCCCAAGGAAACCAAGCTAAAAAGAATTTCAGACTTAAATATTGCATCTACTCGGTATGTTTGAAGGCAGGACTGAAATTAGACTACTCTGTTCAATTGCATTGATATTTTATGCTTGATTGTATTAATCTCTTTCATTCAGTGCTTGATTACTAGTAAGCTCAACAGAGTTTCCTCACTGACTGGCTGGAGAGGAAAAAGGAGCTGACACCAAGAGATGTCAAAGGAAAGACCTGTCAGCTGAAACTGTGCCCAGGACGTAGTGCAACGGTTCAGGGATTCACTACGAAATTAAATGGGGTGGTTGCTATTCATTAGTTAAGCACCAGGGTTTGCCAGGTACCATCCTGACATGCTACAAAAAGAGCAATAATTGTTGTAAAGGTCTGGTGGTCCAAAGCACGTTCAACCTTCTGCCCACTTCAGTAGCCCAGAGACTGCACTACAAGTGAGTTACATCCCTTTGTAAGAATTTACACAAGCCTGTGCATTTTATATGATCCTAATCTGCACAAATTTATTCACGGATCTGTTTCTATCGTTGTAAGAAGTTCCAGTTACACATATACACATTTGCAGAGCGTAGGCTGTTATCCTGGCTTCTCATGATACATGCCAAAGTGCAACCCTCCAAGTTACATCAGCTTTTTGTCATCAGCAGGTGGACAATTTCTAGTGATTTAATAAGCACAGTTCTGATTACTCATGTACTTATGTTTTCTTTTGCTGTTTTATGTGGGTTTTGAATTTGGATGAACAATGCAGCAGCTCTGCAGGAAGTCAGATATTACGAGAAACTGTAAGAAAATTGGATTTTTTTCTAAAACCAGAAGTTGCAGATTATTTATTAGGTAAAAAATATGACTTAAAAGAAGTAGGGCATTTCCATTTATAACCATGCCTAAATAGAAGCTCCAAGGTTCAAATATCATAAGCTTTGCAGAAATGGATTTTAATTTCCCCCTGTGTTTTTAATTTGTGTGCCAGCTTGACCTTGAAGGCCTGCCAAAGAGAGAAAACTATCTTCTGAAAATGCAGAAGAAATTATAAAAGCTATGGGAGCTAGGTGATGATGGGCATTTGAAAATCCCACTAGATACCCATCTGCATTTTTAGGCACCTAAAATAAAATCCATCTTCAAATCTGCAAAGCAATCAGTTGCTCATTGGGCCTCTGTGATGGCAGATTTAAAGATCTGCAGGTGCACTAATAAGAAATCAGCAGGATCTGAAGCAACACGAATAGCTGCGTTCTACAAAAGAACTGAAACTGTAAACTGGGATGGGCTGCAGGAATGACTCAAAGAAAAAGTCTCTGGTGAAGCTTGAGGAGCAGAAGCTCCATAGGGACCATAGGTAAATATTTGATTAGGGGTGGTTTTGATGCTCTTCTGTTGTATCATTACTGTTTGGTTCATATGTTTTACACCACACAATCTTACAACTTTTTTCCAAGACCAAATTCAGCAGTTCAATGGATGGCAGTGGATTAAACCCCATTGACACATATGATAAAGCAATATTGAAGTAGTTGGGGTTTTGTTTGTTTGTTTTTAAACTATGCTGTTGAGAGGAAAGGATTGGGATTCAGGCATTATCTGTGAGACATGCAGGTTATAGAGGGGCAAAAAAAATCTATACAAACCATACCAAAATAGTCTTAATTACTACACTGATTTATAGTGCCCAAGTCATTGAAAAGGAGAAGAATGGCAGAGAAAGTGCGAATGAAACGAAGGTGAAAGAACACAAAATTAATTCTAATGTTTTCCCTTATCTCCAAGTCCTGCCTGTGGTTTCTCTATATTAAAAAAAGATATTTTTGTAGTACCATTTCATTCAACCATACCATTCATCCATTTTCATGATACCTATATCAAAGGTGGCCGCGTACTTTGCAGGACTAGGTTAGATATGCCCAGCTGCAGGATTTTTCTGGCTGTGATTATGGAAATTCATTTGTACCGCATTTTTAGCTCAGTGGCCCATTGTGTTTGCTCTAGATTTTTAGCCTGCAAGAACAATGACAGTCGTTTTATGAGAATGAGGCTGTAAATCACTTACTTTTTCAGTTCAGTGTTTTCCCCAGCATTCTTCTCCAAGAGCATCTGAGAGAGCTGGGCCTGGAGGACACTACTTCACCACACAGTTCCTATGAATGCCACTGGCATTTTGTTGGTTTTTCTTCTCCTGCGTGTTTAAGGTGGTTCTTCTGAACTTCCAATCACTGTCACTTTGCAGCGATCTTTAAAATATATGTAGAAAGGAATTTTCTCTTACCCAGAATGACATAGAAGCTTGAGGAGCAGTTTTGGATTTCCTTCAGTGATATATTTTGATGTGGGTTTTAAAAATCCTATTTAAAAGAAACCAGATTAGTGAAAACCAAGTAAAAGATCTCAAAATCTGGCATGTGTTTACATTATCTGTGGAACAATTAAAAGGATTTTCCAGGAGATACTGTTTTATCAATATCCAATGTGTCAGTCATGCCAAACAATAAAAGACAGTTAGCCCAAGGTGGAGAAAATTCGATAATTATACAACTATAAATGGCAAACTTCATTATTCTTTTAATTGAGAGCTATTTAAATTATTTTTTCTTCTTTTTCGAAGGTAAACACACAGAATTTTAGCCAGGTTGTTCAATATGTTCTTGCTTCTTATATCTACAAGGTCTTTAACAGAGAGCATTACCCTACCTTCTGATTTGCCTTGTGTGTTAATTTATAGATGGAAATGAACAATCTTTGTTTGCTTTAATTTAACTGGAAAGGCACAGCAGTCTGACTATGGATTGAATATATGACAAACTTTTAAAAAGGAGCACACATGTAGTTGGAACTTAGGATTAAATGGTGTGACAGTGGGACAGGTCATTCATTACCATTTTTGATTCACTGTTCTGTTTTGATATGTTCTGTACCGCAGTTGCAGGTAGATAAGCAATAACGTGGTGAACTGTGATGCACAAAGGCATGAGCATTTCTTAAAATTTTAATAGAGAAATAGTGTAGTTGTTACAACCTTAATATATTTACTGAGTACTAGAAAAAGCAGGAATAGTAGATCTGTAGCAGGGCTCAGTCAATCTGGAAAGTTAAATTCTGCCTTTTTGGAGAATTTAACTGCACTATCTTACACTGCAGGGACATTTTTTGCATTCCATTTACTTGATTTTATTTATTTTGTAAAAAAATCAGAGGAAGAAGAGAGAAGCGGTGATGGTTGGAGAAGGATGAAGGAGGGAGAAGGAGCACCAAATGGACTGAACAAGTCTTGAGTGCACAGCCCCAGGAGAAGCTATCGGAGAGATCTTTTTGGCCAAATGGGAGTGGAGATGGCTTCTAACGTCGGCTGAAGAGCATCTCTCCGGGGGAGCAGTGCAGGGGGCCTGGGCTCCGGCCAGGGAGCAATCCCACGCTCCAGATGGGGAGTTGCCCAGCACCAACCACTATGCCGAAGGTGGGCACAGCTGTGAATTTAATTGATCTCACTGTGGTCCAAGTGAACCAGGAGCGCTTAGACCACAGCGAACCTGCTGGGGCCTTTGTGAGGAGTAAGGCCGAGTTATGTCGGAAGTGCAATGGACCTGAAGTGGACGTTTATTTCTCTGGACACACGACAGTTTTTAATATATTTGGAAGCCTTTGCTTAGGTGCTCAGGGAACTCTGACTCAAAATGGAGGCACTGGCAGGTTTTCAGCACGCTTGGCTATGTGGTGGTGCTTTCAGGCAGACAGTTTGTTATGTGGGTATCAAGACACCTGCAAGATTGCTTTTGATGGCCAACACGGCACACCAGAGATGATAATTTGTGTTCTTCCTGCAGGCCCTACAGTGCCTCCAAGGGTTCCTCGTGTGTATTCAAGGTGCAAGGCGTCTGGGTGCCGACGAGTCTGATATCTACCCCAGAAACACTTACACCGTTGCTAGCAAGGACCTTCTTGCATCTGTCCCGTCTCTAAGTGGTCTGCAACGTGCTCACCTGTAACACTCTCAGGCAGCCTTGAATGAATGGCGATGGTGCCGAACGGGGTTGTCCTCCCCGCATCAGCGCGGATAAGCGTGCTGAAGCTTGCAAGACCAAAGGTGGATGAATGAGATGGGAAGCAGGACAATCCACAGAGCTCGCAGCAAGGGGGTGAATGTGCCATTGGCAGAGTCAAGCAATTAGTTGTTTTCAGGGACTTTTCAGCTGGTGCCAGCTGTATCTTGCAGCTAGCTGCTTGAAGACCCTTTAATGGGACCAAATCATCCTCCAGACTTGGGATGGTGGACACTGAGGTGCTAATTGCAGAATGCAAAATGAAGCCAGATGGCTTCTGGTTCAGGAGATGCATTGCATTCATTTCTGGTTCCCATGAAGGTCTGGAACTGGGCATATACGCTCTCTGCGAGGTAGCCACGTTAGACAATTAAGGCACAAGAGTTTGGCATCAGCTAGGACCAGTATCATAGCAGAGGTCTGCAAACCTGAATGCCATCTGGCCTGCTCTCTTCAAAGTTTTTGGCTTTGTTATAATTTTGGCAGCCAACCCAAACAGGAAACGGTCATTGAAATCTGAACTTGCCAGCAGAGCACCGCTTGCTTAACCTTGAAATACTCGACGAAAGATTTCTACTCTGTTCCTAAGCAGTGTAGGTGCAATGGGGGGAAAGTAACTTTGTGGTTTAACATGCAGTGAGAGGACATTCATTTCTACCTGTGGCACCCTTGTGACAGGACTGGGCAGATTCATGCAGCCCTCAAACTGGAGGAGGGGGTTAGTAGTAAGGAAAGGATGTCAACAAGTCAAGAGGACAGAAAAGCAGTGGAGGTAGAAGCATTCAAAATGCATACTGAAATGAAATCCAGGCTCTTGCTATACCAGGGTGTCTATATGCTAACATGGGCTACAATGATCCTCAGACCCATGTCACAGGTTTCTCCTTTTGGCTGTTAGGTTTTTAGCCTGAGCTGAAGTTCCCTTATAGGGTTTAATTTAAGATAGAAGAGACATTAAATTATTAACTTTAAAAAAAGCCAGCAACACCCCTTCTATCTCTCCCCCCTCAAATCCCAGTACCACAGTTAGAGTTTACAAATTGCTAAAGAATGTAAATAAAAGTAGTTTGGTTTAAAACAGAGAACTGTTCTCACCTCTTTAAGACAAAGCAATCTTTCATGTGTGCCTGTGACGAGACACCTACACTGTCATCCTGTGAATTTTCTCAGGGACTGTTTTCACCATTCTTCAACCTGGTCCTGGACAAAGGGTGTGGGATGGCATCACAGAAGAGCTGGGACTTGGGTATTCTGCTTATATTTAGCTGAAGAGACAAGCACCTCAGAAATGATTTTTCAGATATTTTTAAATTTTTCGCTCATATTACTTTATTTGTAGGATCTTCACTGTGCAAAATCAAGTCTTAAATATAGTGGCATGAGTATTATTTTAGGTGTGAAACTAGAATAAGTTTTAAAGATCTTCACAAGCCACTGAGACTCAAAATGTAAAACTTATGTGTAAGCATAAGGGAAAGTAAACTGACAGGGCAAATAAAACGGGTCTCAGCAGGCTTTTCAGAACCAACCTGCCTAAGTAAGAGACACCAGCATAGCTGTCTCTTCCACATAATTTTTTTGAAGTTTTATAGAAGATGTTTTTCAGCTTAGGATGTCTTCACTGGAAAATATTCTTCTGGAGAGAATCACTCTTGGCTTCTTGGTTGATGGGCAGTTCCATACTGCACCTTTTTATAGAAAGAGTGTTTCTTTTAGTGAAGATAATAGTATATTGATCAAAGTAAATTGAAAAGAAATAGAAAGTTCTTAATATAAAATTTTTCTTGCTTGATGCCTATGTTTCTCAGATTTAGAAGCCAAGAGAAAGATTTCTTCTGAACACAAGTCCCCTCTGACATTTTGTGTCTTGCCTCTAGCCCTACTGAGCTGATTTCTTTCTTAGTTTTGCATGCCAATCAACTGAAACTACAATAAAATGATTTAACTTGCTCTTATAAATCTTGTAGTTGGTCCTACTACTTATTTGTCCTGGAGGGCAGCTGGTTGATCTCCAAGACGACCTTCTCAGAGCACAGGAACAGCCACTCTGATGTGCAGGAAGTCAAGCAAATGAAGGAGGCAGCCAGCGTGGATGAGCAGGAACCTCCTGGTTGAACTCAAGTGCAGCAGACAAGGGCATGGAAGGAAGAAGTGGGAACAACTACCCAGGAGTAATATGGGGTGATCAAGAAGTTGAACATGAGTAAGCAGTGAACCCTCAAAGACCAACCACATACAGGCTGTACTAGCAACGGTGTAGCTAGCAAGACTAGATCTCGTCTCCCCATACTTAGTACCAGTGAGATCATATCTGCAGTACTGGATACAGCTTTGGAGTCTCAAGTATGAGAAAAATGCTGACAGCGAACGACTGCCAAGATGACTGACTATTGGAGCACATGATGTATGAAGAGGCTAAGAGAAATGCATTTGTCAAGTCTGAAGACAAGAAGGCTACCTGGTGATCTTAGTGCAGCCTTCATCTACCTCGGGGAAGTGTATAGAGTAGATGGACCAGATTTCTCAGAGGTGCTTAGTGGCAGGCAAGAAGCAATAGACATGAGTTGCAATAATGCAAATTCTGACTGGATATTAAGGAAAAAAGATTTACAGTGAGAGTAATAAAACATGGGAGAGGTTGCTCAGAAAGCTGTGGAGCATGGAGAAAATTGGAGACATTTAAAATAACCGAACAAGACCTTTAGCTAATCTGAGTTAGATCTGCTTTGAGTAACTGATTGGAATAGATGACCTCAAGAAATCTCCCAACATAAATTATGCTGCGATTCTGTGATTTTTATTATTCCTGCCATGCAAGTGGCTCGATGAGAGGAGACACAAATGAAGGAGCAGATTGGAGCAGCTATTCACATCTATTCCTCTATGTTCTTTGAGTCAGAGGAAGAAGAGGATTGTAGAGAGAAGTAATACATTTTATTAGATCAACTGATATAGCTGGAAGAGAAAAACAGGTATATCTTTTATTAGGTTTGAAAGAGAAGTGGTGTTCTTCAAAGCTGAAAACAAGTAGAGAAAAATTGCTCTAGATTTTATGTTTATATTTAGCAGTGAAAAAAGGTAGTAGGTACTTTCAGAGCAATGAAGAATGCTAGACTAGAACAGAGAAGCTTCTGTAGGTTAGAAAGACCACCTCAACACCAAGACCAGCTTATGCATTTTACCCTTAGCCCCCCAAACTTTGCCTTCAATAACAAATGCTTTCTTCAGACATGTTCACAACTGGAAGAACATGCTCCCACAATATGCTGTAGGAGTCACCATGAAAAAGAGATTCTAAATAACTACAAACAAACCTAAGAAAGCTTCATCATCTGGACTGAAAATCTAGAATCCCTATCGATTTCCACCACAGCATTAATCACTTTCTGTACAAACACTAATTTCCTGGTCACAACCAGCAACATGAAGAATAGATAGAATACATCCAGAACCAAGACCAGTGCACCTACCTCTACAGCCATTTAATCACCAATCATTCATTTAAAACAAAACAAAAAGGTTGGGGTATACACTCAGATCCTGAAATACTGGTGTATTAGCTTTGATGAACTCCTTACAACATCTACTCAGCGTCCCCCAGAGCTGCCAAAAAAGGATCATCACCTGTGAGGCAACTCTGAAAACAGATCCATCTTTAACCAAACCACCACACTACCATATATGAAGTCACTTCATTTAAAAAGTCGCATGAGCTGTATGCAGCTGCCTGGGTAACACCCCAACCTTGAAAATACTACTGAATTATCATCCATACTTGAAGAAAGTTGGAATTTATTTCCTTCCTTGGAAAATAAATTGGCAGCACATTCCCTTCCACCCCTACCCCCACCCCTCCAGTCTCACTAAGTTCATTGCCCAAAGCAAGTTTTCTGGAGATCAACATGCACTGCTTGCTCAGTCCATTGTTCGGGAAGACTGGGAATTTTGGCAGGAGGCCCGCTTGGCTAAGTAAGGAGCTTCTTAATGAACTAAAATGCAAAGCACGTAAGAAGTGGAAACAAGGGCAGACAACAAAGGAAAAGTATGAAAGTACTGCTCAGACATGTTGGGACAAAACCAGAAGGACCAAAGCCCAGTTGGAGCTAAAACTGGAAAGGAACATAAAAGCTAACAAGATGCGATTGTACAAGCATGACAGAAGTGAAAAGAAACTCAGAGAAAATGTGCGTCCATTTCTGAATGGAAGAAAACCTAGTGATGGACAGTATGGAAAAGGCTGAAGTACTCAATGACTTTTTGTCTCAGGGAAAACCTGCTCCCAGATCTCTGCACACATCAGCTCTATATGGGAAGGACAGCCAACAGCGTACTGAAATCCTGTAGGGCTGGATGGGACTCCTCAGCAGGTGCTGCAAGATATGGCTGATATGCTCCTGAGGCTGATACTGTCCATATCTTCATGAACAACATGGATGACGACGCAGAATGCACCCTCAAAAAGCCGTGGAAGGTTTGGTGGAGTGCACCGTGACAGTCTTGAGCATGGGGCTTATAGCCAATGAAGAGAGATCAAAGGACCTGGGTTTGTTTAGTCTGATAAAGAGGATCCATAAGGGGAGAATCTAAGAGCAGCCTACAACAGCTTGAAGGGGAGTTACAAAGTCAACAGATCCACCATCTTCTAGTAGACAGCAGATAGTATAAAAACGTGCAATGGCCGCAAATCACAGCGTTGAAGGTTCAGAGTGGACATGAGGAATGACTTGTTCACTAGGAGCATAGGGCAATGGTGGAACAGGCTTCCCAAAGACGTGGTGAATCTCTGCCTTTGCAAGTTTTCAATATTTGCTTGGCTAGACAAAGCCACAAAGTCTGATCTAGTGTTTGCCATAGACCTGCTTAAGCAGGACTCTGGGCTAAGTGAGCACTCTTCCAATCAGAATTTCAACGGCTCTGTGAACCTACTGCATCTGAGCGACACACGTGAGACTTGCCAACACATCTCCATGGCCACCACGGTAAATGCACCACTACAGAAGCATCAAAACCTCTGGCTCCTGCACAAGCACATCCCAGCACACACTACGCACCGGCCAGTGAGACAGATACCCATGCGGTTTCCATGGCAGTAAAATGACAATAACCACACGCTGGAAAAAACTCACAGAGATCATCAGTAAAGGACAGAAGCTCCCAGTTAGCAGAAGGACTCTTTTCACAAAATAGCCACTCCACCTGCAACTGCTCAGGCCTAACCCTCCAGGGAGATGGGGAGGGGACAAACCCCCTTCAGAAGAGGAGTGGGGGAACTAAAATGCACACCCCTGCTGGACACTAAAAATTACAGACTAAATAGAGAGACTGGCTTTATGGCACATTGTAATTCCCTCCCCAAGCCCCTCCATCTTTCACAGACAATGAATTACCTGTCTTTTTCTCTTCTTGCCCAATAGGAGCTAATGACCTTACCAACTTTATTCTTGCTTACACCACTCTTTTGCTCCACAGGTACCAACCACATTCTTGCCCAGAGTCTAACTATTTAACGTAATCAAGTTAAACTCAGACCAACTGTTCAGTTGCCTTTAACACTGAAGAGGCTGCTTTTATTTCAACCTTGAAAAATGGCTCTTGTAGCTGGAAGGCTGTCTTTTTTTTCCCAACAATCTGCTGGGTCTAATAAAAGATATTATCTCCCCCTACAAATCTTGCCTCATTTCTATCCATGGATTATCATGTTATAATAACAATGCCACTTTTCTGAATTATGTTATTTCAGAGAACCATGTTTTCAAAGAAAAATGCGTGATCCTCTCTTCCACTGCCACCCGTTTCCCTACATGGAGGCACATGCCCAGACTCTGCCTGTAAACTGAATTTTCTAGTGGAGCCAGATGATATGACAAAAGTTTAATTTACTTTAATTTGGAATGCTGCAGGTCTTAATCCTGATATAGGTCAAAACTTACTTCTTACAGTCTGCTGAGGGCTGATCCAAGTCAGACATTGTAAGTTATCTGTTCGTCTTTATGAACTGCATCAATCTCAGACTCGTCAGTACAAACACAAACAAGACTATGTTGTAGCAGACTTCTGTGCTCCTGGAAATTGCAGACCTGGGCAATTTATAATAGTCAGATGGTCTGTCAAGCCTGTATTCTTTAGGGCTAGTGATCTTGGTTGACAAGGAATCTTTTCAAACATTTAATTTTTAATTTTTTACTGATGTTAAATCAGCCCATTAGCTAGTTGCTGAAAATACAAGGGAACTTCTGAGGCCAAAAAGGAATCACAGGCCTCTCTTGATGGGCTGTATCCCATGTCATAAACGTGTAATTTCAATGTAAGACTTATTTAAGATGAAGGCTTGTGTAAAATTCAAATATTGCATTAAAGAATTGCAGCAAGTAATAGTTAAAGTACACTAAATTCTGTAACTTTTGTAATTGTTTATAAACCAATTATACTGTTGCTGGAAGCTAGCACCATGATTGGAATTATTCCGGATTTTCACTTTCAAGAGTTTCACTACAGGTCAGAGTTCACTATAAGCTGCTGCACTGTATAATGAACTAAGCCAGAGGGGTTGGCTTAGTAGTGTAAGTATCAGCTTTGAAATATCCAGACACCCTGGAAACAAAGGTTTAAATCCCAGCAGGGTTCACTCAACCCTTCTACTTTTTGAGATAGATAAATGGTGTGCAGTGTGCTAGACTATCTATGGACCTCTCTGATAAGGTGAGACCTGAAAAAGAGACATGTGATCTACTCTCTCCACACATTAAAGGGTTTATTGCCTTTTTCTTAAGGGTAAGTTTGTTTCAAATTCTTGGCCAAAATTTTTCAGCTCCAAGAGCTGCGCAGTTCAATCCGTATTGCTTGTCTGAGTGCCTATTGCCTCCTGTTTTAGAGGCAGAAATGCTCCAGTGAGACTGCCTGCACTTCAGCCTGATCCAAAGCCCACCAAACTTAAGGTTGTTCTCATAACCTTTATATTGATTTTTTTTTTTGGCACAGCACCTTCCAAAAAACCCTAGGTGTCCCCCCACCAAACCCAAATATTATTAATGACAATCCCTGTAGTACAGTATATCAGAAGCACAAACGCCTGTGTAATACCATATATTTATGTCCTCTTAGATATGCATCTGTGCACACACCTAATACGAAAATAAAATCAAACAAATGTGACTCAGACCTTCTAGCTACCTCAGCCCACTTGTCCCAGTTGTGCAGCGTATTAGCATTCATCTCACAGTGATTTGCCTACAGAAATTTTGCAAGATGAAAGTTTGATGCGTAAGAAGAATCTCAGGACAGAGCGGTTCCCTTAGCAACCTTGCAGCCGTCTCCAGCAGCCCTGACCCAGCTACAAAGCCCTTCACAAGCCGACGAGACACACTTAATGACAGCTGGCTGAAATTTGGGAGTACTGATAAACTGCCTTCTTATCTGGAAATCACCTTTGAGGAATATTATCTTTATTGACTTGCTTTAAAAAAAATCCCACAAACTGCTGCTACAAATTAGTACATAATAATAAGCAGCAATACCAATTTATTAGTGTGCCCTCCCTCTCCACCAGTAAAGCACCTGGGGCACTGAATAACAGAGTAAAAATAAACACAGCGTAATTAATTAACACCGATTACACTCCCTCCCCTCTGGACCATCTCAAATGTAGCTGTTCAGTCCTGTCTGTCTCACCCATGCCTCTCCCCACGCCACCTCCACTGGGAAGTCCCTTGTCACATCCCCCAGCTCTCCGTCGCCTCTGCGAGCTCTGCCCTTGCCTCGTGTCTCGGAGTCAGGGTACAACTTTGTCCTTTCTCTGGTTTTGTCAGTTATGTCCCCGCCTTCCATCCCGTGCCCCCGTTTTGTGAAAAAAGGCCAGTTTTGTCTTTCGTTGGAGAGGGCATTAAAGTATGGGTGCAAGTGTATTGTGGTAGTGAGGAAATATTTAAAGAATAACATGTGCAAATATTGCTATAATTTCCTCGGTCTTTCTATCTGCAATGCTAAAACCAAGGATTATCGAAAGTTCGGCTTTTAATGACATATTCACACGGTATCTCTGGGCCAGCCCTGAGCCTCTTGGTTGACTACCGTGTTGTCCAAGTTAAGAAAATCAAACATCTCTCTCCACAGAGCAATTGCTGGCATTGGTGTCTCTGCTCAGTTCCAACGTGCTGCCTTCTAGCCAGGTTCCAACCTGAGTTTTGTAAAACTTTGCCACTTCACACTAAAGCTGACTTGTGGACAAAGACAACGTTGAGCTGGTAGGGACTGCAACAGAAAGTTTTTGGCGCATTTGTGTGCGCACGTTGAACACAACGGAGGTTCAGGCGAGTTCTGTCACAGAGTACAAGAAAAGGCATTCTCTACAGGTTACTCATCATCAAAATAATACTAAACAAGATGAGAATATTAAATTGTTATACGTCAGGAAAAAAAAAAAGGCCTATAGTATCTTAACTTTCTCCAATGTGTTCCTTTTCATGCTCAGACCCTGTCATCACATGTCTATCTCTGCAAGGATTAACCAGCAAAATCCCCACTGAAGACTACTGTGCCGGTGCATAAACTCATGAGAACTTGGTAACACCTTCCAGCCTCCTAAAAATAAAGAGAAAAGAAAAACTATGGCAGTTTTGTTATATAATAGTTATTACATGCCGTAAACTGTGACATGCTGCAACAAGTTTGAATGAAGCTTGTAGTTACCTCCATTGCATTATTCATATTACTATTAAGACAGAACGGTAATGAAAAAATCTTAGCAAGATTTATAAAATTTTGATGGGGATGCACCCCCCCGCGCCCCCCACTCCAGTCTCCAAGGTAGAAGTTACCTGTGTAAACAGAAAATCTGTGTGTCAAAGGAAGATGCTCCCTCTCACAGCTTGTGTTAGGCGAGAAATCATAAAAGTTGTGGCTGAAAAATGAACAGTGTGTACCCGTGCAAGACTGTGGCTGGAGACGTGACAGTGCGTGTGACAGCAGCTTCAGCATTCGTTCACGCTGGGGTGAGCAGGAACCTTCTTTCCACACAGCTCTGCATTTCGAAGGGGTTGTTTGTGGGGAAGATGAGGTGTTTTAGGACAAATAACCTCAGCCTAAACCACCACTTGTTCTAAGCCTCAATTCTGCATCTGTAGCTATGCAGAAATAGATATAAGTAGGTTTAGATCAAATGTTGATAAACAGGTAAAATATGCTTCCACATCTCATGTTATTTAAAGCGGTTTTCCTCAGCTCGCTCGCCAGTCTCCAAAGCGAAAAGATATCCCTTATTCTGAGCAGATACACATACACAGTTTATCATTTTGAATCATCCTTTCGCCTTGAGATCAGCCGGAGCAAAGTTCAGGCACAGGCAGAGCACGTAGCTGCCTTGGACGGCTAACGGCCGGTGGCTGCAAAATTACGATCGGCACCGGCTGCCGCGGCTTTGGCTCTTTTGCCTGCTTTTGCCTGTCCTTTCTGCTGGAAGGGCCGGGGACCGGCTGTCCGAGCCACCCAAACCACCCCCGGAGCGGACGCCTCTGTCTCCCTGCACAGCTGGATCCACCACTGCCCAGGGGTCGGGCTCCAGCTGTGGTGCCGCGGGGTGGGGGGATTTCTCCAGGGTGGAAAGAGAGGGACAGGCTCGCTGCACCGCTGTCCTGGTTTCAGCTGGGATAGAGTTAATTGTCTCCCTGGTAGCTGGTGCGGTGCTATGTTTTGAGTTCGGTATGCGAAGAATGTTGATAACACTGATGTTTTCAGTTGCTGCTAAGTACTGTTTGGTCTAAAATCAAGGACTTTTC
>JANXJC010000064.1:14489540-14604870 GCA_027564655.1 Leptodon cayanensis | reverse complement strand
CATTATCTCTTGTTCTCTCATGGGAAAACTAATCTCGTCAAGGCCAATATCCTCCCCAGGCCCCTCGGTCCAGCCGAGGTCCTCCACACCTCCGTTTTAACAGCAGCTGCTTCCAGGGGCCTGGCAGCAGCTCACAGCTGCCTAAGAGCAACCATTGACTCTTGGCTGCCAACGGACACGAAGCGTTTTAAAGCACGGGACGTTTGTGTGGAGGCAGCAGTCCAGAAGGGTGAGGGGAGAGGAGTAAGGGAAGGCCAGCACCAGTCCTGTCTGAGGGACCACCAACGTCTGCTCAGGGCCAGAGATGCCCTCTGCCGTGTCTGGGAATGGGAAGAGGTGGGAAGAGCAAGACACAGAGGGCTGGACACACCGTGAGACACCGTCAACACAACACGCAACCTCTACACAGCCGGCGTGGTGTCCGGGATGCCCAAGCAAACCATGCATTGGGGAGTGTTAGAAATGGGACCAAGACCTACAGGTTGGCCAAGGCCAACCACCCAGAAATGCCACGGGCAGGGGGTCGGCGCAGAGCTCACACCTGGGACAATGTCACGGTGTTCTTGCAGGAGGAAGGAGCGAGTGGAGGGAGTACCATCACGCTCCTGCACGTGCCTTGGAGATCGGGGCCTTGAACTCAAGTCAGACGGGCAGGGGAAAATGTCTCAACCAGTCTCGGCACCACAGGAGGGTATTTGGCCGCTGGACGATGGGAGCGGGACGAGGTGGATCACCATCCTCTTCCAACTGCGTTTTATTCGGGGTTTGGCGTGGTGAGAGCACCTGGTCCCTGCATGCTTGTCAAGCTGCTGGCAGCAATTTTCTTTGGGAATTTAAACACCGCCAAATGACAGAGAGTGCAGCGAAACCTTCATTTTGGACAAAGAAACTTTCAGTTGCAGTGAATTACCTGTGGCTTCCTTATAAACCTTGGGTATTTTCTGCTCTGGTGGTGCTTACTGGAAGGGCATGAAAATAGACTGCCAGAACAAAAAGAAAAAAGAAAAAAAGAGAAAAAAGAGAAAAGAGAAAAATAGAGGAATGTGTGGGTGTTGCACAGCAAAAGGTGAATGTTAGAAGAGAGGGCATATAATCTGAGGTCTGGGGCTGGAATCCCCGTCGATCTAACAAGCCTTACAAGCTGCTTTCTCCCTGGGTGTTAAATCACCAGATCCCTTCCCCAGTACACCTTGTAACACACTGCCAGCCGGTTTTCGTCCCAAATGATATGCTTCCAAGACCTCTACTAGGCCTTTCTAGCAAGGAGTTGCTAGCACTTGCAGAGGTGTTGGATTTAACTTGTATCTCACAGGCCTGTTCTTAATGTCCTTGTTATGACTGCAACTGCAATTTTGAAAGATTATACCAACTTCAAATGACTGCAACTTTCTGCTTGCCCCCTGGAAGAGGAGAGCAGTCACACCATTTGAGGTCAGTCAGGAGATGGGGGTTTTCTGCTCTTCTGTGTTAATCAGAAGGCAGAATCTGAAGTGCCAATTTTGTAAAGAACTCCGTGTCCAGTTTTCCTCCAGCCCTGATGCTGAACTGTCTGATCAATACTAAATCTAATTTATAATGATGGCCCCTGTGAAGCTTGCAAATGTTATGTCAACATATCTTAATAGCTTTGGCTTCCTGAGTAGCCTTGTTAGCCGCAACCTTGTCTGCTCCTGCTACTCTCTTAACTACTTCCACCTACAGAGCCCCATCTGTAACGATGTTGACCACTTCTCCCGTCCTTCTTGCTCTCTTCTACCAGCGGAGGCTTCCGCGCTCTCGGTTCCTGTCGTGCGAGAGCTCTCCGACACGCACATGGAAGAAAAAGAGAAGAGGGAAGAAAACAAAATTAATTCCCCCGCCGATTCTCCCCCTTCCTGCAACTGATGAACCAAAGAAGAAAATAATTGCTACTCTCTTTTAATAACGGCACGTTTACAGAAATTTCCATAAAGATAATTCAGAAAGGAATGCATGGATTTCTTCTCTGTGGGGTGTCCAAAACGGTTTGCATTGTTCTGTAATGTAATGTTATTAGTGCTCCATCTAATTTATATTTGCATTTCCCTGTCTCCAGGGCAAATTTTTACAACTCACTTGCAAAGTACTAAATGAAGGAGTGCTGCAGTGTTAAAGAACTACATTTTCTAGCAAGCTTTCAAGCCATCCATTAATTGCCAAGGGGCCAAACCTGAAAGGTGTTGAAGGGCTCCAGAGAAACACTGAGCTGTCTCCATCCTCACGCGGAGCAGAGAGCACGCAGCATTGCAGGAGGTCAGGAGGAGCGGTTGTTCACTGCAGTTGTAGCAGGGAAACCGGAGACGTACGCGCTCTGTGTGCGTAGCCTGTATTTGCTGTAAATGGGAAGGGTTGTCTCCCTACTTACCATGGGAAGGGAGGTTGAAGGTGGGACAGAGGCAGATGACTGATGAGTGACAGCTGGAAAATCACCATCTTTTGGAGGTGTCTCATTGCCAGAGTATGTGCCACATCCACGTGTGTGGCAGGATAGTTTAGGCAAACCAGCTTGCACTAATTGGATACTTACAAACACTTAAAGAGCCCCAATTATGAGAGCGTTTCTCCTGCTAGTTACTGTGTAGGCACAGAGTCTCTATCCCAGTGGAACAATACAGGTGAAGATAGGAAACAATATTAGTGTTATTAATGAATTATTCTGAAGTAGCTGTAAAATCTCCTTTACGTGCACTGGGAAACTGATGCAAAGAGATGTAAATGACTTGCTCAAAAGTCAGATGAGAAATGAGTGGCAGTGGGGAGGAGGAGAACACAGATCCCCTGAGTCTCAGTCACATTCTTCTCACTCAAACCATTTCTTGCCTTTCAGATGTCATCAGTATAAAAAAGTATAAATATCTGTACATAAAAAAGCCTACATAAATTAAACACCACCAGTGGATTTGTAATTCAGAGAATGAGTGTATGGTATTTCAAGAATTTGCCCAGCATCTCAGGTCAATCTAATTTGGGTATAGCAACACAAGCTGCAGACATGCTTGAATAGTCACCAAGGGACAATGGTTACTCTTTTCTTCCAGAAAAGAGCTCAGGCTTCACAGCCCATGGAAAAAATTGTATTAAAAATCACCAGGTCTGGGAGAGAAAGAAACATAATGGGAGCTTTCTGTCCTAAATACCTGATCAGAAGACAAGAAAAGAAAAAAGCAGCAGCTTCCTAACCTCTCTGGGCAGCAGAAAGTCGTGATGATTTCTGTGCCTGTGATGCTAAGGTGGCTGCTTTGTTTTCTAATGAGAGAATATTATAGTCCAATTAAAACAGGATAAACTTATTCCACCTGCTTTTTAATGTCAATAACTCTAGGCTGCAGTTATGGCAAACTCTACCCACGCAATGGGGAAGCTGCACCTGCTTAAACATCAGGTCTTAATTTGGCCAGAAATCTTTACGGATGCACCTCAGATTTTGTTTTTACAAGATGAATCTGCATGCTTCACTGGGTGCTAACCTTTCAGATATACTTGTAAAGCAGAAAAGTGCAATATTTCAAGTCTTACCCATGTGTCTTATTTAGCAACTCAAGCCTTATGTTCCAACATTTTGAAAACCTCTTAATTAATTCAAGGTAAGGAGTCAGAATCATGTAAGCTTTTTTCTCAGCAGGGATTCAAAGAATCCATCCACCTGTTCAAAACAGAGGATGAGCCAAAATTTCATGTTGGGGTGACAATTATGTCTGTCAGAGAAACAAGGGTTCCCCCCCCGCCCTTTTGTTTGGCCCATCCTTCCCATTCTGGAGCGAGGGTGTGATCTCCAGAACCAGTCTTCTGCGCCTCAGCAAATCCAGCAAGTATCATTTGCAAATGTTATGCCAAGTTAAAAACAGCAACAAGAACAGAACCTAATTTCCACTTCAGCAGCTTGAAGGTTAGGTCGGAGGAGAAGCAATGCAGACACTTGAGTTTATGAATATTGTATGAGCTCTAACACGTAATGAAAGTTGTATTTTAAAAATGAGGTAAATGCTGGTCAATAGAATGTCCAGCTACATAACTGTTTGGACTCCTAAAATAATGAGTGTGGCTTTCCTACTGGAAAAGAACGACATCGATCTCGGGGCTGGCCTCTCCCTCTCCCTTTGTTCGCTCCTCCGTAGATCCTTCTCTCTCTGCTCCTCCGGCTTTGGTAGTCAGCAAGCAATTTTCTCTTTGGCAGGAGGGTTTCTGCATGGCAGTGATAAACATCTCCCCACTCACATCTGTGAGATTCTTCATAAGGAAGAAAAACCTTATACACCGTCCTCACAAAGCCTGTTTCTATATGCTGGGATCCTAAGGGCAGCGGTAGTGGACGGAGACTATAAACATCCTCTAACGTTTAGGAACAAGTACCTGTGATAAGAATTTAATAACCAGGCCATGTTTTCAAGAGAAAGACCAGAAACTCACAGTAAAACATGGAACCTGACCTTCAGCTCAACATTTACAGTTTCTACAAGCTGGGCACCTGCAGGCTTTGGATTCAACTTTCGGGAGAGCCAAAGTCTGGCTCTGCATGAAGGGTGCCTAGATGAACCCCCGAGGATCATGCACATCGCAAGACAGAGCATCACATGGGCTTTTTCTGAATCTCCTCCCCAGCTGCACATGTGTGCAGCCATGTTCTTTGAGGGCTTTCCTTTCCCAAATATTTGGTTCAGGTACAGTCCTGCAGTTCTGTCTCAGAGAAAACCCTCGCCAAGGTCTATGGATTTTGCTGGGCTAATCAAACAGCCACTACAAAAAGACTTTTTTTTGCCAGTTGAGTCATGCTCAGTGGATGCCTGAGCTCCTCATCTGGCTTAGTTTGGACCACATTTAGTGGAACCTTGAGCTGATGCTGCACTCAGAGGGAGAAAAATCCCCCGACGTGATGCTTTCAGTAGCATCGGAACAAGCAGCTGGTGCCTGGCACTGCTTCGGTGGCTGACCATGGCCACGGACATCTGGGAAGTTTTAGCTGGGTCAGGTCAGTATTTGTTAAAGGCAATCTGCCTTAAAAGTGCCTGAATTTTCCCACAGGTTAGAAAGGGTGAGCAAACATTTGCAAACGAACCCCCTACAGATCCTAGTCTAGCCAAAGCCAGTGAGAGGGAAGGGGTGTTTAAGTCGGATCTGGAGGATTTGGCAAGCAGCCAAGCCACTTCTTCCCTATTTGTAGCAAACTCTGTTAAAAATAGGATAAGGTTCAGAAGGCTCAGATCTGCCCTTCAAAAAAAATCCAGATAATTGAAGAGTTTCTCTCACTGACACGTTTCTATTTCTGTTGTCAAAAGGAAAGAAAAACTAATAATGTTGGGGTTTAATAACAGAATATCCCCGACATACAGAAGGACCTTTGATTTTGACTGGGAGTATACAAGGTAGGCTGCTGTTACCTGTGCTTGGTAAATAGTGCACAGTAAAATCATAACTGAAGGGCTGAGGTACAGGTCAGATACACCACAAATAAAAAAAAGAGGAGAGCTATGACATCTTTCATTTCTCTTTCACCCTGCAGGGATTTAAGAACAGTAATAAGTAAATAGGTTTACAGCTGTCCACGGGTGAGGGTTTTTTGATCACCAGTATGGCTGTATTTTACAGACCTGGTGTGTTTAGGACCAGGGTTATTTAATGAGAAGAACTGGTGCAAATTTCAACCTCAGTATCTCAACAGAAGTTCAAGCTTACCTTCAAAAACATCGACAAGAATGAAAGTGGTAAAATATTCATTATGGGATCTGATTTGCTGCCTGGAATCCTTATTATTGGTGGCGGTCAAAACCCCCCCAAAAGTACCCATCTTAAAATGGCAGCTCAGTGTTATAAATAACCATTCCCCGTGAGACTTTTGAGAGATATGCATTCAGTTTACTGAAAAAAACCATATTTTTCTTTCTGTCACCAGAGTAGAAGCAATATAGCTACACATGAACATACTGCTTTCTGTCTCAAACACTTCCCTGGAGAATTTCCAGTTAAGTTCTTATTCTACAGTTTTTATAGTCAGCGATGATACATAAAGTACAGAAATAACACAGTTTAACTTGAAGTTACCAGGCTGAATCTCCACTTCTGATCGAAGAATCTTGAATTGACTTTAAAACCGAGTGAATTTCATATGGAATTTATGGTGCAGAAATATGTAGGGAATGTTTGGATGTAATTTTTATAAGGATACTTCTTATGGTAACAGAAGCTGCTATAAATTGAATTATGGAATACGAAAGTCCTTAAGGTTTATGGTAGCGTTTGTGACTGCTGAAATGAAGACAAAGAACTTGAGATAACAGGTGTGTCAGCAGCACAGAGGCTAAATATGATCCATTTTGATGTGAAATTCAAATATAGTATTTTCTGCAAATATTTGAATTCCATTGTAGATGAGTAAATACTGGGTTTGTATTAAGTCACACTGAAAAAAAGATACTTGCCTCTTTGATGTTGAATAGACTACATTGCACTATAAAGTTTCAGTACTGTTATTTCTTTTGCCACTAATATTTGTAGCATTTCATAGATATTACACTGACAAACTCCTTGGGCTTGAAAATACGTTCCCTGCCCTGATCCCACGGAATCTGTTTATGCATTTCACTCTCCTGAGTTTGTTCATTAGAGCAGGAATTACTTACAGGAGCAGAGCTTGCTTTTTTTGCTCCTAAAACATGCTACTCTACTCTAATTAGGTTCTTTGAAGCTAGCAGGTTCTGTAAATAATTCAAACGTATCTGATTTATGAACACACATCCAAATGCCCCGTAGAAGTCATCTCATACAAAACAGAAATTGGGATGCCAATTCCTAGATTTCTGCCTCTTCCGAAGCGCTGGGACTGCAACCGGGACTGCTGCTGCACGGGGAACTTTTGGGGCCAAAAAGCATCCTGGTGGCCCGGGCACCTCCGTACTGTTGTCAGGCAGGGTGCAGCCTCCGCTTCGGCAACCCAGTATTAGTATGGTTCAAACAATCTTTCAGTTTTAATGCAGACTTCATACCTGTATCTAACCATTGCTGAAGGGAAAAGGATGCATTTGTCAAGCAAGAAGTTTAGCTGAGGTTTTGCAAAAGGCTATGGGATGTGCGGTGGCTATAAAGGAGCGGAACGAACCTTGGGTGCTTGCAGAGGTGAGGTCAAGGCAAGTGTCTGCTGAATGCCAACTTTGACGATGGGTATTGCATTTAGTTACCACAGGAACAGGTACTTTTGAAATAAAATGGAGGGACAGTTAATGGTGGTGAACACAGTGCTTTTGAAAGACACAATGGAAACTGATTTTTTTTTTCCCCCCACAGAACAAATGCACCAAAGGTACCAGCCGAATCCAGCAAAGGTAGCAGCCAGGCCAACCCAGCAGTGTGCTGCCAGCTGCCCTGGAGCAACTGTGAAGGCATGAAAGTTGCTTATTTCTACGGCCCAGCTAATCTTTGACTTTTCTACTAAAAGGCACTAACTAATGCAGATTGCAGTAGTGGGTTTTTTTCTTGCAAACCAAAATTTGCAAACGGTATGAAGCAAGTAATCCCATTTCTGTCATGGCACTAAAATATTCACAGAAAAATAAAATTTGTTGTTGACATCAACTTAGGCTACAGCTGAAAAACCCAAACCCAAACACCACGTGCTTCTGAACCAGCAAAGCTTCAAACTAAGCTTTAAGCACACACACACTCTCTCTGGTGTTAATGGGACTGTTCACGTGCGTCCAGCTACATGTGTTTAAGCGTCTCAGTGGATCAGGACTTCACTGAGACCTCTGCCTTAAAGACCTTGTTTTCAAATATGGCTTTCCCACTTTCTGCTTTTATGTTCTACAGCAGCTCTCTACTCTCTCTACCTTGAGAAGGTAAAAAAGCCCAAGCAGAGATAATGTCTTCTAAGTACTAAAAGTGAGTATAGAAAAGTAGCAAAAAATATATAGTAAAGCAGAAGTTTAAAAAATTCTGATATATTGTTCATAATTGTGCTGGTTTCAGCTGGGATAGAGTTAATTTTCTTTCTAGTAGCTGGTACAGTGTTATGTTTTGGGTTCAGTCTGAGAAGAATGTTGATAACACACTGATGGTTTCAGTTGTTGCTCAGTACTGTTTAGACTAAGCCAAGGATTTTTCAGCTTCTCCTGCCCAGCCAGCAAGAAGGCTGGAGGGGCACAAGGAGTTGGGAGGGGACACAGCCAGGACAGCTGACCCCAACTGGCCAAAGGGGTATTCCATACCGTGTGATGTCATGCCCAGTATATAAACTGGGGGGAGTTGGCTGGTGAGATCGCTGCTTGGGAACTGAATGGGCATCGGTCGGTGAGTGGTGAGCAATTGCACTCTGCATCGCTTGTTTTGTATATTCCAATCCTTTTGTTGTTACTGTTATTTTATTAGTGTTATCATTATCATTATTAGTTGTTTCTTTTCTGTTCTATTAAATTGTTCTTATCTCAACCCGTGAGTTTTACTTTTTTTTTCCAATTCCCTCCCCCATCACACTGGAGGGGGGGGAGTGAGTGAGTGGCTGCGTGGGGCTGAGTTGCTGCCTGGGTTAAACCACAACAATAATGAAAAGAGAAATGTGATAGCTTAGGATACCTTATGAAAATGTTTTAAAAGCTGGATGGAAGTACTTGTATTAAATGTACAACTCCATTTTTAATTCTTTTGACATGTTTTCATTATTTAGACATTTCTAAGCCTTTACCTCAGAAATATTTTGTGGTCATGTCTTCTGAAACCATGCTTATCCACCACAGTGCTGATGCTGATGCCTTTTAGCTGGCGGGGATCTCAACAGTAGTAGATGTGTGTGAGTGTGTGCATATGCTTTACACAATTGAAGTTTAAGGGGGTAAGATTGTACAGAACAACAGTAGAGCTTTTCATTAGAAAGATAACTCTAACAAGACAAAAATATTTAGTTGTAGATTTTGGAAAACAGACAAAATGTTCCTTTACATCCTGTAAAGACCCTTCTAACTCTCTTCTTTGACCTCTTTTCAAGCTCCAGCCAAGCTGCCGCATGCCCATCTCTATGAGCTTGTGGACAGCCAAGAAAATCCCCAATAAGAGCTACCTACCGCACCAATGCACAAGAGCTCTGTGATGCATTTATTGAACTTGTTTTCCAACACAAAGCCAATCTACTTTTTGTTCAGCTTCACAGTAAAAAGGACAGCCGAAGCACTCAGTTATGCCAGAAATCCTTACCACTTACTTCATTGACAAAATCACAGGACAGATGGGGTTTGGGGACCTTCTAATTCTACCCTAAAAGCCTCCTTTCACTCAGCCCAAGCTGCATGCACATGCCCACATCTGTGGCCTTGGGGATAGCCGGGGAATTCGCCACCGTGCGTGTTCTTCCACTTCTGCTGTGTTGTGGGCTGGGCGCTGGCGTGGGCACCAGCCACGCTCGCCACAGGGTGGGGATAAGAAAGATTTTACAAAGGGTTGTGAAGTTATTGTGGGGATGGATCCCATGATCTCAAAGGTAAGAGCTGCCCCTGCTCCACCACCAGAAAGATACCGGTTTGCACAATTAGCAAAGTCATCTACAGAAAGAAAAGGTTGCGGTAGAATTAAGCAGTCTCAACATAATGTCTTAGAAACTCTGAAGTTATCTGTTTGAAATCAGCTATGTTTTAGGAGCCAATGAAATATAACATCTTTTCAAAATGAAGTTGACCTATAACTGCAGTATAACACTTTGCTATTTTCTCTTAAACAAATAAAAAACAAGCACGTAATGTTGTAAAATAGTGGGATTTCAGAGTCTACTGAATTATTAAAAACAGCTAAACAGATAATAAAAAGCAATACATGAATGATCTACGTTTTAAAAGCTGAAACATAGCCGTGCTGTACTTCATACAATTAGTTTTGCTGCAACACTCATCCTGTGCAGAACTTGAGATCCACTTTAACAGTGAACTTTCCAAGTACGTACTTTACAAAAGGCCATCTCATTACGCAGCCAATTAAAACGATTTGTTTGTTCATGATGGAATCTAATGTAGAGATTTGTTTTCTTCCAACAGATACCTTCTGCTAAGAAGCCAAATTGGCACAACTTTATAATTGCAGTAGTTCCACTGGGAGCTACAAAGAAGTTTGTGAAGCTGATAATTCTTTAGTGCAAATGAAGTAACAATAAAGACAAGCCACTTATAAAATTTTCCACTGTGAAAATTCAGAAACTTTGTAGCATCCAAAGAAAATGTAGAAGATTAAAAACCCCAGGATTGTATTATATTGCTATCTTTATTGTATTACTTATGTTATAATATTTATTGCATTATTATATTACCATATATATTATATTCTCAGCTTTATAGTTGATGCATTGATGAAGTCTTTCTCATGAGGATTTTAAGACCAACAACCCCATATTGCAAAACGTTGTTCTTTCCTAAGCAAGATACCAAAGATGCCATAAAAGTTGTCACAGTGACAAAGTTTTGGCCTCTGTTGCCCAAATAAACCCATTAACAATAAAAGCCAACCTGGGCATAAAATTCGGTAACTCATATGAACATGTTTTAAAATTGCAAGAAAAACCTATAGAGCCTTACAGCCTTTGCTTGTAATGAATGTGAATAGGAATTTGCTATGAGGCATGCAGAGCGATATGCACCCCAACAGTGCAGCCTGTTCATCAAAACTGCAGTATGTACAAACCCACAGGCTAAAGCACAAGACATAGAGGTAACCGGAGGAATGGGGATGGAGTTCTTAAAAATTAAAGATAAAGCTGAACCCTAATGAATGTGGGCACAGTTTCTGAGGAAAAAATAAGGGTTTCTGTAGCTCACAGTGGAGTTGACTTTGGCATGGAAGCTTAAATGGTGTCATTGCTGCAATAGAGGCACTTGTGAAACACTCAGGTATTTTTTGGCTCTGATGTTCGTTTTTCATTTTTGATTTGAGGGGGGGAAGCAGCAGAATAAGTACCATCAATATGATCAGAGACAGACCTGATCTCCCAAAGCTGGTGGAGAGATTGACGGTCCTCATTGCAGACCACATCATTGCAGAGGAAATCCTGAGGAAGCCAGACGTGAAGGACTTGTCGTCATCCTTCTGGGCACGGGCGACTCTGCAGCAGTGGCAGCAAACTACCTCATGGGTGCCTTGACTCTCACGCACCTCTCAAGGGCATGAAAAAAGATGGGTGCTGTTGGCAGTGCTGGGGAGAGGACGTGACCCCTAATGGTACCGGCAAGTCGTATTTATGGGTGACCATAACCGCACGCTGTTCTCCCCAGGACAGTTAACACTTTAGGAGAGACAAAAAATAAATACTAGTACTGAAGACAGAGAGGAAGGCATGCTCCCTTTCATCCCTTCTCCTTACCCCTGGCAGTCCAGCCCAAAAGTGAGGGAGGTGAAGGAGGTCTCCGAGGGCTCTGGGGAAGGGCTGCCGCACACCTGGAAGCTAAGCAGAGGTCCGAGGGTGAGACACAAGTGTTCCAGTGGCCCAGACCGGAGGGTTTTGTCCACACTGCTGTATTAAGCAGAGAATTACGTTCCCCTTTCTTGGAGGCAAAAGTTTGTTTTATATCATTTGCCGCAGAAGATTAAAATTAGGAGCTAAAATGTGGTGCATGCTCAGATACTTCCAAAGGTAGGGATTTCCCTCAGGGCATCTAAATTGCCTCGAGCAGACCTCCTTTCATGGCCTCAAGTGTGTGGAACTAGCATCCCCCTTACCTTGTGACTTTATCGTCTTTCAAGTCAGTGCAAAGTAGCAGTCAAGTACCACCGAGCCAGAAGCGTGTATCATTGCATTTTGGCTTGGTAACTTTCCAAGGCGCAGGAGAAAAGATGTTTTGTTGCAGTGTTTGAGCTATTTTCCTTTGGACTACAAATGCCAGTTTGAAACATCATCATTATTCTTATTGTGGATAAAATTAGAATTTAAACTTGTAAAATATATGGCAGCAGCTGATGATACAATAAAATGAAGTTTTGGAGCTGATGAATAGTTTATGCTGTGGATGCTCAAACAAGATAAAGAATGGAGTTAATGCTGAAAAAAATGAGCTGGATACATCTCATTAAGGCCTTACTGCTGTATTTGCATTTTTGTTTAATACTTAAATCCTGAAGCACTGCAAATGAGCTGTAACTTTGCAGTCTTTAAAAAATAAATAAAGACTAGATAAATGCAGATGCTATGCAAATAGTCGTTCAGCAGCAGGCTACGGAGCAGTCATTAACAAGTACTGGGAAGTTACACAGGTGATCGTGAAAGACCTTTCCAGTAAGACTAAATGCCACCGTGATGTGTAAGTTCCTTCTGATTCTTCCCTTGAATTTGTCGTACAGTCTATATGAGGTAATCTGAAGTTATGCCTTGTTAGCTGGGGAAAGATGATGTATTTGTAGGTGGGGAAGTACATGTAGAATTGCAGTCATGTAAAGAAGAGACAAATAGTATAATTGCACAATGCCTGAATTATTGCAAGGGAAAAGAAATAACCTTTTCTATTATTTCTAGTTCTTCTTCATTATCAAGTAACATAGAAGTATCTCCCGCATTGAGGATCATACTCAGATCTTCTGAAAATGACTCATCCTAGATCAGATGAGACAGTTGCTCATTTATATTCTAGATTACAAAAGCATTTTAAAAATCATTCTTTCACTATCCATTTATTTGTCTGCCCCACACTTTCTTATTGGTTGTTCGTTATGAAAGAGATTTATAGTTTAAAACTCAATCTTATTTATCCCCTTCCTTTTAATGAGTAACTATAAAATAAGCATCATTTTCCTAATGTGCATTTTGAGTGTCAGAAATAGGCAATTTAAATGTGAAGCTTCAAAACACTATTAATGTTGCAATTTAGTGACAAAATATCTCTCGGTTTTCAGTGCCTCTTGCCACATTTCTTCATTTCAGTGATTTATTGTATCATTTCTCTGTCTGTAATAGTTAGTGCCCTAAGTAGCTGGTTTATTTTTGTATTTTCCACAAATTAATACATTTTAGTAATGGCTGACTCTACCTTTGTTTGACAATCAGCCGAGAGGAACGTGCCGTAAGAAAGACCCCCGCTGTGCCAGGCCCTTCTCGACACCTTTTTAAGATCGTGTCTCCATTCACCAACTGCGTATGACTCCTGAATACTAACTTGGAAAAACTCAGACTGCCGTAAATGGCTCCGCTCTTGCCAGAGAGCACCAAGCACTGCTTTCTCCTCCTGATGACAAGGGGTAAAAGCTGTCACAATGCCCAACATAAAAACCTAAGTAATGATAGAGATGAGAGGGTTTCTTGATGATTAGCTCAGCTTCATCTGCTCCAAAGCCTTTAGAGAGGATGAACTCCATCTTGAGAAAAGCGCCGTTGCTTGGTGAGTTTACCAGACTCTCCTCTCCTCTCCAACAAGTTACGAGCACAAGTAACTTCTTAGTACTCAGTGTGTGGCATGCACAGCTTCAGGGTGCTGGATTACGTGCCTGCCTGCGTGAGGCACAACGTAAATTATCCAGCTATTTGAAGATATCGAAAGCCCATTTCAATTTTAAATATGGATTCAAAAATCCAGAGACTATACCACCACGTCTGCATTAGATATACACTTGTGCTGAAAAAGTTTTCAGAGAGCTCTATATAAACGGGTCATTTGTGAAAATACACTGTGGTGCTCTGAAAGCTGCGATGGGACAAACTGTGCATGACAAAGACCTCCCACGGTCTTCTCCTCTCCTCCTCCCAAACTTCAAAGCCTATAAAACCAGTACAGGTGCCCTCATCACACACATACTGTGGTTAATGCAGGGGTGGCTTAGCATCAGTATTGCCACTTAGGGCTGAGGAAATAAACCCTAGAGATGTGAGGTACCTACCCTAGTGTTGTACAGCAGATCTATAAAAAATTTCCTTGCTCTGTGCCCTGATCAAATATTCCTAAACGACTGACACAAATGCATTCCAGTGACAATGGCTACACAGACAGCTAAATCAAGGTTTACAGCAAAGTTTGCCACTGGACAAATATCTGTTATCACAAGTTGGGTCCTGGCTGCAGGACTCCTGTACCCCTGCAGATCACAAGCCCCTTTTTGGTGAGATTTTGAAATCCTTACAGAAATTCAGGACTCCAGTTCTGGGGATAAGCGTAGGGAAAGCGTAGCCCCCTCCTCTGCCTGAATATTCAAAGAGCCTGGAAGGTTATTTCTGGAAGAGGACAAAGCTGTTAGCTTGCCAAAGTAAATGAAAATGATGGCCTCCTTGTGGAACTCCATGATTTATTCTGATCAACAGCTCATTTTGGTGCCACAAGAGCAAAACACTTGAAGTTTCCTTACAACTTAGTGGTTTTTTTTCCTTTGTGGAAGGATAATGTCCCACTGGCCTAGCAGAGGATGTGGTGGACACGTGTCTCATGGGCTGTGGGGGAGGTCGTTGCTGAAGTAAGTTCCTCCAAGGGAAAACAAGTGCTGAGGCACCCAGAAAAAACAGGTACCCTTATGTTTGTAAAACCTGCCCAGGCTTGTCTCATTGTTCAAACAAGTATTTTAATCACATGTTTCTATCTTTATTTCTACTTAGATGTATGTCTGTGCAGTATTTAGCACTGGAACACACATTTTTTTTCGCTCCAAACTACATTTCTGCAGGGAGAAGGAAGCCCATCCCGTTAGCAGGAGCATCCCCAAAGCCAAACCACTCAGCTTCAGTGGAGACTGGCTGGATAGGAAAATTGTTAGCGTAGCTCCTAGACTATGGACTGGACAACCCCGTGGAGTGGGCTTTGTGTGAATCCCCCAAGACTTCAAGTTCCTGTGCAAAACTTGGGGCACCCAGCAGTGGGAACACCCTTGTCTGCTGGTCACTGTACAGGTGACCGATATTATAAGACCACACGTGTCTGAAGTTCTGCCATTACGAGCCCAGATTATATCCCCCTGCTACTCGGTCTCACCCTGTGTTTTAGGAGGAGAGGACTTAAGTTTGCATAGAGCCTGAAACAATAGCTTCAGAGACATATATTCTCCACCTGCAATAAGATAAAAAATACCGAAATTTTCTAAGAGAAGTATGAAACGTCATTTTACTGAACGAGTTCACCTGAAAGAACGCATCAACCAGAAAATTGTTCTCTACATGCACCTGAATGCTCTTTGATTGCTGCAGTCAGTCACAGACCATCACATTAGTCTTTGAAAGAAGAAACTGCAGACTAACTGCGGAGGCTTGAGGACATTAGGCCAGCGGGGCTTGGAGACACTCTGAAAGTTTCTCTCCCCACTCCTATGGCGCGGCACTGCTGAGCATTTTGCAGTTCAGCTGACCGCAGAGGAGACCGTCAACTATTTTTCCAAGTGCTAATCATGACACTTTTGTGGAGAATAAAAGAGGGACATAATAGGAACGAGCAGTGCCCTGGAAGAGCAGGATGGAGCTGGCCCATCTGGGAGCACCGTTGCAGACACGCACGGACGGTCTACGAGCCCAGGCTGCCCAGGCTGGTCCTTCAGCACAGCAGCACTAGCTCTTTTTGATTCTTATCTGAAACAGTCATTTATCTTTTACTCATTTTAATTATTGGGCAAATTGGTCATTTTCTTATTCTGACATGTTAATTTTCTTTGAAGAGACAGATTTATTAAAGGAAAAGCTACCCAAATCATCATCTTGTATCAGTGCCCCTCAAGATGGGAGAAGTCTTTTTCCCTTTGAGTGAAGTTTGCGCTATGTTGTGAAAAGAGAAAGGTCTGAATAACTCACTCAATCTGTTGTATCCAAAAGGCACATGGGCTGTATGAAAAACATTTCACATTTTTACCATATTTTCCAGTAGAAAAAGAAATAAATGTGGAATGATGTAGTTCAGGTTTATTAAGTCTACTTGACCCTCATGTCATATACTGACATTTTAATTTTACTGCCTGACATTTAACAAATCCTTAGTAGTCCTGAAAAAGTTAATGATTAAAAAAAAAAAATCTCTGCATAGTTAAATATATGCAAATAAAATAATTAGCAGCACCTTTTGTTTTATCATATAAAATTGTTCACTATGGTGGTTTTTAATTGCATATTCAGCACATATTTATCCACAGCCTTTTGACTAATATCTTGCCCTATTTATTTAAGTAGTGGCTGTTTCTTTAAATAGCAAAATTTATAAAAGTGTTAGGCAACAAGAAGGAGAGACTGCTATAAAAATAATTTATAATATTCCTAACATTTGTCAGACTTCTCCCTCCTTCACACAACTGACCTGGGGAGCCACTATTACTGGAACGAAAGTGCTACGATGCCTTCTCATATTTCCTACAATAGGATCATGTCCCTCACAGCTATTTGCAAGAAGTCCTGCAGGAACAATTATGAAATACTCTCATTCATTTGGCACAATGGCATATGGAAATTTCCTGCAACACTAATTACTATGGTTGCAATTTTTAGCCAAAAATGTCAGTGTCTAGGATTTAATTAGTCTGCAGCAGGATTTTAAAACTGACCTTCTAGTTTAGTTAATTAATTTGCCAGTTCTTTTTTTCCTTTTTTTTTTTTTTCTTTCAGAGAACCCTGTCACATCAGTTTTTAGGAGATTTTAATTAAAAGAATTCACTACTTTCAATGCTAGCAGAATGTCTAAAAACAGTTGTTAAATATTTTTAGCAAATAAAGCAGTGAGGTCAAGTTCCTATTGCTTCAGAGTGCCCCCCTAGCCATTGCCTGCAAGAGCTAAGATTGCCACCCATGAATTTGTGAAAGGCAGCCTGCAAAATGTAAAAGTGTAATGAAGTTTTTCCCCAATTAACTACTCATCCTTATGCTTGCATCAGCACTCTCAGCGGATAGTGGTTTCTTTACATGAATTTTTTTACAGTATTAATTAGAGATCTGTTTCAATCAAAATACTAGAATCCAACACACTGAAAGTCTTGGAAAGTTTGAATTGTCTCAATGTCTCCAATGAGTGTCTGAGGCCGATTTCTCATTCGAAGCAGCAAACTTGATATAAATTCAGTTTCAGAGTTATGAAGACAGAACTGTGAGATTTTTTTTTTTGGTTCAGTTTTATCTTGACATGAGCCAAAATATGCCTTTTATTCTATCTTCTTTCTTTGTGACAGTTACTCTGCTGAGAAGTTACACATTACTCTTTCCTGCCGAGAAAATTAAAAACAAGCTATCTAGCAGTCCCAGCTCTGCGGCACATTCCAGCTACTGAACTGTGTCATACTGTTTTAAAAGAAGAACTATAGTACATCTCCTGAAATGGAAGCAGCTGTGACTTTTTAGGTGCAAAGGAATCAATAAAAGGATAAAAAGTACATGGACATGCCTGAGACTGCTCTTGACACACGCACCCGGACACAATTACGAGCTATAGTGCACTATAATGGTTGGGGTTTTACAGCTAAGATTTAATCACCAGGAGCATGAATGTTGCCAGCTAACCCGTGCAAATGAACCTTATGCTTGTGAATACCAGTGTACTATGTGTGCAAAACACAAAATTTTGGCTGGAGCCATTCATTTGCTTCTAAAAAAGAGAGTATCTTAAATATCTTAATAAAACAGTGCAGCTTCCAGTAATTCCCCTTGCCATCTTGCAGCATTGACACACCTAGGAAGAAAGAAGACGGGGTCTGTGATAAACGTCGAGAAGTAATGACATTTCTTCCCCATCGGTGATGTTGCCCTGGAAGGACCGTGTCCCCAGTGTCAGCCCTTTCTGCTCTGCTGGCATACAGAGACCGGCCCTTCCGACTCCCCTTGACTGGTTTTGTATCCGGCTTCAGCTTTGGTGTGTTCTTATTTCTTTTTCCATACTTCTACACTGTCTCTCAGAGCCATTTTATTTGGGGTTTTCAGAATACTTTTTCTTACCTTTTTTTTTTTTTCCCCTCCCCAGAAAAGAGAAGAAAAGCAGGTGAATTAATCTGAGCCATTGAATCTGAGATACTCCCTTGGAGACAGGCATTTTTCAAAGACCATTTCTAAGGCCTACCTAGTATACTCCAAAGAAAAGGATGAGAAGCTCCATGTGAGACAAGACATATCTACCTGTGGACAGATAAGATTGACTTGGCTTTTCAGTAGCACTTCAAACGCTGAAGGCTCCCTGCTATTCCTTACTGCACGCCTTACCGCCTTCGTGCTATGTGACTTTGCTAGAGGAGCTGAGATGTCCTCCTAGTTCGACAGTTGCATGAGCATCTTCCAGTAGGTCTCAAGGATCCAGTGATGGACTCCCAGGGAATTTCACTGTCATGATTACCCAGCCATCAAGTCCAGAACACAGTAAAAACCACAGTTAACCTCAAGGGACTGCCTTTTTCCAAAACAGTGGTAACCTTTAATCTCTATGGCAATACTTGTGGTGGATGTCTAGCCGTAGGTCCAGCCTTTCCCCTGTATCCTGGATGAGACAAAGGACTTAAAGCACAAGTAGAAGTATGGCATCATTGTGATAAAGTCACCATCTTCCCCAAAACCCCCAGTGATACCTAATCCCAGAGCTATCACCTAGGATAGCTCATCAAGCCACCGGGATGAGCAACAGCTGTATCCATGTATATCTGCAGCTCAGTCAGCCGCTATCTGTCAACTTTCCATTGCAGGGAAATTCTTCCCGTACAATGACAAAATGCTGCTACACCTTAGAAGCAGAAGAAATGAGACCCCATTCTTTAAAGGAGACCAGGTTGTTGGTGAGGTGATGAATGGAGAGGAAAAAGCAGAGGTAGAAAAGAAGCAAGATTTGAAAGAGGGGAGAAAATAAAATATCAGAGAAAATAATTTCAGGGAATATGCCCATTTAAAGCTCAGATAAAAGAATCACAGCTTCACAACACCTTCTCCACTGTTAGTGTTGCTGGTATGAGCCAGCAATGTGCACTTGCAGCCCAGAAAGCCAGTCATGCCCTGGGCTGCAGGTCGAGGGAGGTGATTCTCTCCCCTTACTCCACTCTGGTGAGACCCCACTTGCAGTACTGCCTTCAGCTCTGGGGTCACCAGCACAAGAAAGACATGGACCTGTGAGAGTGGTCCAGAGGAGGGCCACAAAAATGAGCAGAGGGCTGGAGCACCTCTCTGATGAAGAAAGGCTGAGAGAGTTGGGGTTTTTCAGCCTGGAGAAGAGAAGGCTCTGGAGAGACCTTATTGCTGCCTTTCAATATATATAGGGGGCTCATAGAAAACATCGAGAAGGACTTTTGACCAGGACCTGTGGAGACAGGACAAGGGGCAATGATTTTAAACTGAAAGAGGGTAGATTTAGATTGGATATAAGGAAGACATTTTTTACAATGAGGGTGGTGAGACACTGGAAGAGGTTGCCCAGAGAAGTTGTGGATGCCCCGTCCCTGGGAGTGTTCAAGGCCAGGTTGGATGGGGCTTGATCTGGTGAAAGATGTCCCTGCTCATGGCAGGGGGGTTGGACTAGATGATCTTCGAAGGTCCCTTCCAACCCAAACCATTCTGTGATTCTATGATCTGCCAGCGAGCAAGTCTGACAGCGAGCTGAGGGCCCGCTAGCTTCAGTGTGTTTGCTCAGCACTTGGTGAGCTACGAATATGGTGTCAACTCACTTTTTGTACAAAATCTCTCTTGAATATCATGAAACCTCGAAAACGCAGGAACCTGCATCAGGCGTTCCTTAATTTCCAGGAATCTGCTTTTGATGTTGCCCCATTATTCGTTCATCAAAAGGGGCCCTCTGGACTTTACAAACCGCACTTGCCTGCTTTCATTTCTTGGCAGCAAGCTTGCCTGAAGACACAAATTCTCTTCAGTGATATTTTTTCTCACGTTGCTGGTCTCCTCCTGCATCATTGCATGATGCTAAGCTCCACTGCAAGGACTCTCAAAAATGAGATGAACTCTCTCTCCTATTTTAACCTATTTTGAACACTGGACACATCCTCTTGACAAGAGCCGGAGAGGTTTTGTTTCATACGTGACCGAAAGAGGCTGTGTGGTTGCAGCGTTTGTTGACTCCTCGTCCTCAGCAGGAGAGGGAATTTCATAGCTCGCACCTTGAGCTGAATGTTTCACAAGCAGCATCACTGAGTTAAAACCAAAGAATTTCTCTCCTTTTAAACCAAGAATCACAGGGAAGTTACCACCTTTCAGTTGCATGGTAACTGTTGACCATTTAACAGTTCAAAGCAAGTTCTGAATGACATCAGATATAGACTTTGCTTATTATTTTAAGCTAAATGAATGGGTGACTATTTCTGTCTCGGAAACCAGAGAGCAGACTAGCGGTAATCACTTGTGAAATGAAATTAAGCTTACAGGCAGCTAGACTGAACACCTCATTTCTACGCTACCATTAGTAATTTTGACTTTGCATTGTACAATGTATGTTCCGAGGGCAGAATTTCATTAACCTGAACATATTTTGGGCTCATCGAGTTAAAAATCGAGCAAGCAAAAGAAAGAAGAGTCAGTACATCTTTCATAATGTTTCTACTGTTAAGAGCTCCAAGGCTTTCAAGAATTGCCTGAAATCATTAGCTGATTTTCTCATTACCTTCACCGTCTGGAAGGAAAGTTCCCTCTCTACCAGCTTTGACTGTCTACAACTTTATCACAAAGGACCCAGCAGACTTCCTGTACCCATAGTTGCATTAATTTTCATGTTCCTTCAATAGCTTGAGGTACTTGTTCTGCCTTCAATAAAATCACCCCTTAGCAATCAATAAAAAAAGCAGAGAATATGAATCTTTCAAAATCGATAATACGTACAATAATTACACAAGTATGCTAGTGACAGCCAGAGTGTCAAAGCAAATCCCAAGACCCATGATCTCAAACCCTCCAGAAACTAGCAGAAAATGATGCAGTTTTATTCACTTGTACTTTTGTATGAGCCAGTGTCAACATTAGATGATGAGTGGGTGTATTAACTCCTCAGCTTTCACAAAACAGGCTCCACTTAAACGCAAGGATTTTCAGTTTGATCAAAAACTTTCTCCTGCTGGCTGCCCATTGAAATGGCAGAGTTCAGACGAGGTGGCAAAGAATAAAATAGTGTATGTGAGCGCTAACCCCTCACACTAGCCATTTCTGTGGTACAAAGAGGATTCACGAGGCAGCCTTACAGAAGGAATAATCACGAGGCTAGTTATGATTGCAATAACGCAAGCTGAAAGCAGCTTGGGAAGCCCACATTCAGCAAGGAGCTAGTCCCTTGGGTGAAGGGCTGGGGTACTGCTCTTCTTCACAACGTTTCTCCTTCATATTACGAAGTTAGCTGGTGGGTGCTCTAGGGAATGCACTGCTTCCTAAATAATACATCGATGTCATGTGTTTTTAAGAAGCCTGCAGTCTTCGAATTCCAAGATATCAAATAATTTCCATGTAACTGTACAACCTTTTCAAATACAGAGGCTTTTCTGAGTCTGAGATATTTACAAGCTATGACCGGATTTCTTAAAGTCTTTCTTAGCACTCATTCTGAGCTCCACACTTGCATGCATTTGCTTTCCCACAAAGAAAGTACTAAGAGTTTGGCAGTAGGAAATGATGAGACATGAGGGTGGCTGGCACAAAAGTGTGTGTTTTCACATTTGCCCACGCTGCAGCAGCAGTGCTCGTTGGAGTCTAACCTCAGTTTCTGGTGTCCTTACTTTCTATTGGGTTGGTGCATAAAACTGAAAGACCAGGTACACAACCTTGACCTTCCTTGCTCTTGACCATTTCCTAAGTGCAGCATAACACAGTAGACACCCTCAGCAGCCCAGTCCTCCATGTGCTGGTGAAGCATAACTTAAAATGGACCTCTAACCTGCTCTGCAATTTCATCCCCTCAAGTATGCTCAGGTCCAGGAATATAAAAAGCACCTTACAAACAAGTTCTTCCACCCACCAACCCTCTCCCTTTTTTTTTCCTTTTTCTTGGGAATACAGATTTCTACTTACATCTTTACGGAGTCACAGAAATACATGGATTACATTTAGCAGTTTCAAACTGAACATGCTACCCAGAAAGTATGCTGAAAAATCCCTGCTGGGGAAGATGTAAGAAGATTTACATAAACAGCAGCCACAGCTTGGTCATTTACGCATGTTGTTGCCCAAAAATGTTGCGGAACAGAGGCAAGGTGAGAAATGGAATAAGAGGAGATTTTAAAAATAAAAAAAAAATAAAAAATAAAATTTAAAAGTACACCTGTATTGATGTTTCAAAGCACCACATAAGAGCTCAGGTTTATCAGCAGGAAACTGGGTACACTGATATCAAACAGCAGCTCTGGGCTGTCAGTCAAGAGTTCAGCCAAATCTTGTTTATGATAGTGTGCAGTTCTTAGAAATCCTTCGGTGATAAAGTGAGCTTGGACGTAGCCCGCTTTTCCTGTGTCCTTGGCCTCCAAGTAGAGCAATAAACTTGTGTGAAAGGAAACGTTCCAGAGTTATAAACATCTGCCCTTTGATCGTATTTCTAGACAATCAAGCCAGAGAAGCTGTAAGTTGGATCAGACAACAGGGCTAAACATGGATGTAATCAAAACACAAGAGAAAGGGAATCAATTGGAAGAAGTAAATTATTAAAGGAAATAAAAATTTAACATGACGACTACTTTATCTTTTCAACTCATCCATGGCTTTCTCTGCTATTTTTATTGTTCTTAGGTGTTGCTTCCTATATTACCAAAGCCTCTGTTTGCATCTTCCCCATTTTTCCCTCTCATTTTATGTTTTCCAGGTATTTTTAAGGGCCCTACCAGCCTTTACAGCCAGGAAAGACTGGAAAAGGTACACTAGAGAAGCCAGGGATATAAGCCTGTTATCAGCAGGAGGGAAGGTTTTTCTGAAAGACTCAAAACCCCAATAAAACCTAACTTTTCCTCAGGGTTGGCCATTTGCAGTTGCCTTATTATCTCAGGGCCTTATTCTCCTACTTAGGGTATTTTGTGCAGTGGCCTGCACCACGAAAAAAGCCAGGCAAGCAGAGATGAGTGTCCGCAGGGCTCTTTTGACATAAGCACGTTTCTCTCCCTGCAGTGTTGGGGCTCCTCTGTGAAAAGTTTCCTTATTCATTTCCACAGTAGGATTCTGGACCAGAGAGTTTGCCTTGTTATAAGTTCTCAGTTTCATGCAACCACAGTTCTTCGGAAATATATATATATACACACATACATGTATGTGTATATATATATTTAAGTTCAGATTGGGTGTATTTAATTTCTTCTTCAGAGCTATGGAAAGAATGAACCTGAGTTTAAAGATGCTGACAAGTAAACCCTGAACATGAAATTTGTTAAGGGAGATCAAATCTTTGATTACAACTCCCTGTCAAAACAATGCCAGGGACCTTTTTTAGAAAGAAGAAAACAAAGAAGCATGCAAAACTTTGTTTGGCTTGGTTTGGTTTTCCAGCTCACAGTAGCAGTGTTGTACTGCCGTATTACCGTGTAGACAGAGACTGGCAGATCTGATGACTGGATAAATAACATTTGCAATTAAGTCCTTGCTGAAAAAAATGCCAAAATTCACCAGCAGGACTCTTTGCAAATAATTTAATCTTTTTTTTTTTTAACCAGTTCTAATAAATGAGGTGGCAGATGGCCCCAGATTCAATACAAGGTTGCACTGGCTCAGGGGGCTCTGCTTGTTCACAGGTAGCAGCTGAACCCCGGGACTAGGCTGCACCCTGGGAGGTGCCTTTTGTTTTAATGGGTAATTCTTCATATTTTTGTGTCATTCCCCCCCCTTTTCTTTTTCAAATCAATACAATGGCTTGAAGATGATTCCTCACTAGGTTTCCTTTTTGTACCATTGGCAATAGTTTTGTCCTCCTCCAGTTCTTAGGGGAAAAGGCTTGCATAGCTTTTCCATAATGACCTCCTTATCTGTGCAGCCAGCAGCAACATTGGCAGTGCTGGAAATTGGGTTTGCTAATTAAGCTAGCGCTCCCTCTGTTGGCTGGATGTCAGAGCCCCAAAAGAAGGACTTGCACAGCCAAGGATTGCATTGATTTTTTGGAAAAGGAAAAAAAAAAAAAGCTCTAGTAGAGTTAGAGCCCAAATTATATCCCAAAGTACAGTGTTACAGTTGTCTTGCAAATGAAAATTAGGTCCCGAATAAGCACCTTCACTCAGTGCAGCCTGGGAACATTACAAAACAATGAGTAGTATAATTTTGAACTATTTGCAAAATATGATTTCTCCTTTTTGCGTGTGCATGCCAAAACTGCTCTACCTCTCTACATTCATGTCAGTTAGAAATAATTTATAGAGTTTGAAGTTTACCTGGCAAAGAAGAGAAATAATTCAAACCTTTCACTTCCTGATGCTGTTGAACACTGAATGAAGGCCGAGAACTGAATTTGTTCTATGTCACTTCGGGCCGTGCCCAAATTCAACTCAGGAAGGTTTCAGAGATGGAACTCAGCACCTATATTCTATCTGGAGTACCATCTTCCAAGTAGCTCCATAACTGCAAAATAATGTGGATGACTACATGCAAATAAGGTTAAAACAGGAAAAAAATGCATCTTGTTCAAATTGTTTAAGAACGACTTATACTTCAAAGCTGTATAGCACTTTGCGAAAACTTCTATACAGCCCAGTTTGTTCAGGTTTGAGGGTTATACTGTCTCAGTGGCTTCCCCCTCACTTGCTTGAAGACGAATGAAGAACTTTCCACCAAGGAACTAAATTACATATCTGGAAACTGATGGAATATTTTGGGTGCCTGTGTTTATCTCACTCACATTGATGGAAGGTGAGTCAAAAGAGTGTAATGAAGTTTTGCCCTCCTTGCTCTATTATGACACAGTGACAGAGCGCCTCATTATTACTCTCTTCTGTTTATGAGGATGGGACTAGGCTTTTGAAAAACTGTGATTAACCAGGCTTTCCACAGAATGCTGAATATCTTCACTAAATTACAAATCTGATGTTTCAGAAATAATGCTGTTCTCCAGTTCAAGCAAGCCATATGTATCAACTTTTTCATTAATTACTTACCTGGTGCTCCGTTGTGAGATAAATACATTTGGGGTTGTATTATTAGCAAACAACATTATCTCGTATGCAGCCCATTGGGTTGTCACCACCGCGTGCATTAGAGGAGGGTGTCTCTGCTTGTTTGGCGCAATGGAGTTTAGGATAATTTGAACTTCATAAACTGAAGGGGATGCAAGACAAACTAAGCAAAAATCCCAAGACATATGTGCTTTGACTAAGCTCAGGAATCCTTTAATCCTACCTCTTTGTAGGACACTGCCACCTGCAGAGGCGTTTCTTGGCAGGGTTCTGCCACTGGCTGTTTTCCTGAGCCTCTGACCTGCCAACAGGGAGTTGTCACACCTCATCTGATCTTGCTGGACATGAACTACATTCCCAACTAAATCCATTCCTGAAGCTTGTTCACCTAGCTAGTTCACTGAAAAGATGTCCTTCCTCTTTAGAGACTCTTAAATTTTTTTTCCTTACTCTGTATTTTATCTATTTTGCTCCTATTAAAACTATTTATCATCTCAGTTTCAATCTCAGACTGTTTTATGCTCGATCCCCTTGTACAAAGCATTTTCTTTATTTGCTGCCGAAGCCATACATTCTGCCAGCCCCTACCCCTCCCCACCACCTTCTTCAGTGTCAATCTCTCTCTCCATTTCCCATTTGTGTTAGCTCAAATCTCGCTGAAATAATTTCTTGCATTTCAGGTACCACAGGGAAGATCAATACCAATTAGGAGAGTGTATTGTAATAGAGATGCATTAAAATTTTTCATTCTTATAGGCCAATTTTATTCCTACTGAAGGGTAAAATAAGGCAACAATTTAGTGACAATTCCCTTTTCCTGAACAGGGCTGTATATCAACTTAGCTAAGAGCTTAGCAGGGCATGCTGCGTTTGCCTACAGCAAAAGTCTTATCCCTTCTTATCAAAACACTTGCTCTTAGTTACTTTTGGATATAGAATAGTGCATTAAACAGACCTTGGTTCTGACCTAAATGTAGGAAATAGCTAAGGCATGACTTACAGCCCTGAAAACCATTGAGAAATTATTTTAATGAATGCATATAAGGGCTTTTTGTTATCTTTATTGGAAAAATGGTATAATCATAGTGCTGTTTTCTCCCTTCTAGGCAAATGCAGAAGTCCTGTTCACTTCCTTGGGGTGCAACTCCTTGGCACAGGGTTTGGCTCGTTGTGCTGGCAATACGGGCAGGCAAGGCAAAATCCATAGTTAGTAAACGTAGTAAGCTTTTAAGCTTGGATATGATTTCAGAAAAGCATCAAACTCTGCATCAAAAAGTTCAATCAGCTCTTCATGGAAAGATACCTGTCCTGTTTTCTTTAGGGAAGGCTTCTGTGGAGATTACATCAAAACCCAACAGGGAGACCGAGGAGTCTCTATATGTCGTCCACCACCAGGAGGGGCCATAGCTGCAACCAAGAGCATGTCCTTGACTTGTACCACACCTCTGTCTTCCTCCATCAAACCCTAAAATGACTTAATTTTTTTTTCATGTCGTTGCCAAACCCCCAAACCCAATGAATTTGCCTGCTCTCCCTCCACAAACTCTGTTTAGCGGATAGCGTAAAGCACTCCCCGCTATCCCTCTGCTATTAAATGCACCTCAGAAAGCAGAATAGAGTCATAGCACAAAATCAGGACAGGCTATGCTGTTTACTGCAAATGAAAGCGGGAGGGCTGGGCTGGCGGGGTGAGCTTTTCACAGCCTGGTATTAAAAGGTAACTGCATCTCCACTGCTGTCAGGAAGAGCTAGTCTCTAAAGCAAATGCATGCCTGACAGTCTTTATTCTAACAGTTTGAGTTTAAAATAATGACCCTCAGACTTTAGTTAAGAATTTAGCAAACAGCAAATTAAGATTTGCATTCTCAGAGAAATTACTGGAACAGGCCTAATCTCTGGTCTGCCAGTCAGGCAGAAGAAAAACATGACAGGAATAAATTGCTGTCTCCGGTCCTCCTGCCTGCCTCCAGACAGGCAAACCCACTGCCCCACAGAACGTGTTTTGCTCAGGTTCGTCATCCGAGATGGCCATTATTCCCCCCCCAAAGGCCATTTTTTTGTAACACGCAGGAACTCGGTGAGTTTAGGGGACGCTCCGCACACGCAACATTTCCTCGGTGTTTGCACTAGCGCAGCAACCCTCTTTCCCTCCGCTTGCACGCGGGAGCTGACTCCTTTCTCTGGAACTTTGCTTATGGACCTTTGCCATCACCAGTGCCCCCAGCTACACCAGACTAACAGAGCAGATACTTAGTCCCTGATTTAATAATAATTCTCAGGCTCCCTCTTGAAAATCAGTACTTCTCCCTTGCTTTTGTTTCACTTGCTTCTTTTGTTTTGTTTAAACAGCCTTGGCAGTAATTCTGTCAACTCACTGTCTCTTTCCTCCCCCTTTGCTAGGTGCAACTTTTCTTTTTTTCGCACCTTCGCCCCGCTGCCACAGTAGCAATGTGTTGCCCATCTCAAGTCGTTGAAATGTGTCCGTGTCACAGATCTCAAACTCCATTCTCCGAAAAACTGCTGCTAAACTTCAACTGAAAATGTGCAGTGGGTAAGGAAAGAGCCTGAACTGCAGCGTCAGAAGGCTTGAAAGCCTCATCACATTTTTGGTCCAGTTCATAAAGCTACTACCCTGGGAGGGGGGTGGGATGGGGGGGCAGAAGTAGATGAAGCCTGAGCCTTAGAAAAGTGCAGCGTGACTGGTGCTAGACCAGTCCATCTGGTGGTTCAGCTTCTTTATGGCTTGCCGTGAGAGAATCGCACGCTCCATTCACGCATGAAAAAAAGCAGAAGACAGAGGGTTGCCGCTGCGATCTGAAATGCGATGCTGTCTGATGCCACCGCCAGTCACCCCAACCTACTGGGGCAAGAGGCAGAGAGCTGAGATAGAGGGGTAGCAAAACCTGAATGGGGGTGAGAGCGCGATGTCCTTTTCTCCACCCGCACACAAGTTCCCCAGTCGTCAGCGTTTGTTGGATGACCACCCTTTCCCTGAAAAGTACTATTATCGGCTGGGGAGAATTCACAAATAAAATGAATGGAAATGTTGATTCCTGCTTTGACTGCACTTGGCAACTCCCTGTCTTCTGATTCCTTGTCAGGCTTCCTCCGCACAGGCTGCCTTTTGCCCCTTACAGAGGCAGGGACCCGCGGGGTGACCGCCAGGCTCTCAGGGCCACTGACAGCCTCTTCACTGCTTAACCCAAGATTTTAGCAGGGTTCAAGCCTTGCAGGCTCTTTGATTTGCCATTTAATTCTCCACAAATATGCAATAATCAGAAAGTCCACCAGGCTTTGCAGAGGCTTCTAACCCCGCTGCTCTTACACATCAAGTCTGCACAAGAAATAAAGAAATACATGCAAAACAGTCAATCTCCTACCTGCTTTTCCCCGATTCCGTTTCCTTACCAATCTGAAGTGTCAGACTATTTTAAAGCATTCAGGAGGCATCTTCTCCTCCATCCTTGGGGCTCTTCCTGCCTCCTTCTCTTCGTGGGCTGTAAAATAAACCTGTCCTTCACGGCTTCCCGTTGGGCTCCTTCATCCCTAGGAAGGCTCGTTCAAATCCCCCACCATGGTATGAGGCTGTAAGTGGAGTGACTACTTTTAAAGCTGGCTACCCTCTGACCAAGAATGCTTCATGTCAACAGAAAACTATCAAAGTGTAACCTTTCTCCATAGTCAATCCCCTTCTTTTTCTGTGAAATGTTCCCAAGCTGAAGATGAAAACACACTGGAGAAGGTAAACAAGGCCCTGACTCAAAATGTGAGTTGCATGATGGGTACAGGCTATATATATAATTATACTATCAAGTTTGGGAGCACTTCTGATGGAGACATAAACCAGCAGTTATTACTAAAACAGTAACAGAGTAAGTGAGCATAGAGCATTTTGTTTAAAAAAACTAAATAGAATAAAATAATTTGAAATAGAAATTGAAATTGAAATAGAAAAAAATCATGAATTGAACTTTCTAAGGGGGGATGGCGATCAACAGAAGACTGGTGCGCTCTCTTCCCTCTTGCCTTTCTAAAATAACATATTAGATGATGGGGCATTAAAAAGATTAAAGCTCTGAAACTTTTCTACATGTAAATACTCTCCAAGATCTAGAATCCAAGAAAGGACTGAAACATGTTTTTCTTTTCTTATTTTGTGCCTGCCAAGTGAGTTCTTTCATTAATAGATCAAGCATAAATAGCCCACACAGTTGGCTCTGGTAATTTTCAAAATATGATATACATAAATTTAACTTTATAATCTCATGATAAGTATGACTGCATGAAGAAATAATAAATTATATACCCCGTAATGCATCTTCAGATGCTGCTGAAATATTTTATTGCTGTAGCAAGATTCATACCATCTATCACATGAGGAGTAAGGGGAAGATGTTTTCTGTTCTCCTTCTGTGCCCTACAGAGAAGACAAACCATTTGCAACAGTCCTTTTGCAGGTAGCTCAACTAATTTTCTCTGTCCGCATCAGGGATTTAACACTCTGGGCTGATGTCAGCCTGGAGAAGGTAGGGACAATTGCCAGGGACCAAATGTTGTTGGTTTCACATGTCTATGACTTCTCAGAACCACCTGAGATAGAAGACTATGAAATGTTATATCTAAAATTGAAAAAGTGTGACTCAGGGGGTTCATTTTTAAAAAACAGAGGCTGGAAAGGAAACAAGGGGGAAAATCGGCAGGGTAGGAACAGAGGAGCAATAGCTGTAGAGACAGGATGTAGGAGATGAAAAGTTGCAGAGAATTCAGCCGATCCCTACCCAAGCTTTCCACATTTCATGACTTTTTTTGTTCATTACCAGAACTGAAACTCCAAACCCCAGATGTGCACATCCTTAGGATTGCTCTGCTCCACGGATACTGCTGTGACTACAGTCTCCAGAGACATGCTTGAACCCATATTAAATGAGTTAGCTTGGGTAGTACTATTTAGCTGGGACAGCTCAAGCAGCACAGTCAACAAATTGGCACAGACAATTAAGCGTTTGCACAGATTTTCAGGCAGGATTTGCAGCTTGGGCAAAGCCCATGCAAAGCCTTGTGTTGCCATGACTGCCCTTCCAGTAGCTTCAAGCTACTTCAAGCGAGCATCAGCGGGGCCAGCCCAGGCAGTCAGCCCTTAGGCTCAGCCCCGACGGCAGCGCAGAGTGACACTTGCCTGGCTCTTCAGCGTACAGTTGCACAGGTCCATAATGCAAACTGTAATGCTCCAGACCTCTTGACCTCATCTAGCATGGCTGGCGAGTTAGAATTTTCCCATCCCTTACCAAAACGAACAGCCTGCAGTGATAGCTGGCTTAGACTCTGCTGCAGTCTTCAGAGTTCAAACAGCCAAAATCGCAGGGTTCTTGAGCGATGGGCATGGAGGAGGCAGAGACTTTTCCTAATGAGATAAACGAAAGAAAAGATACTGATTTGATGAACAACAGTTATAATGGAAAGCCTGATATGATGGACTGCTTCCCTACTGTGTTCATATCTACATAAAATGGCATAAACATCCCCAGATCTACTTGCTATCTGTATGATATTATACTAACTATATTTATATATATTCATATATACATGCATACAAACACAGAGATAGATAAATGGATAGATAGATAGATGATAGATAGATAGATAGACAGATAAATGCGTGTGTCTTTCTTCTTAAAGTGGTTAGAAGCAAGTAGTGGGCAGATGAAGCAGCTGGCTCTTGATTAATCCAGGAAACGTGTGATATTTACAGGAATAGAAAATACTACACAAAATGTGCCAGAATCCTGACTTTTGTCAAGTGTGTAATATCTTCTGGGTCTTATGGTATACCTGGATGGAAGAAGAGTGGTGAGGAAAGCCTTCTGTCATCTTTGACTCGCTGACATACTTTTGTTTGCTCGTCCCCAGCAAGAACTGCTGTCCACCCACTTGCCTGCCCTGGGAGGGAGCACGGGTTCTTACTCTACCTGGAGCTGAACATGACTATCTCAGATGGGTTCAGCCAACCAGCCCAGTAATTCAGCCACCCATATGATCTACAAAGGGCCAAGCGAACAGATCTCATCTTTCTTTATAAAATTCTCCAATTACACGTTCCTTCAAACCAAGTTCAAAGGCCAAGTCCTGCTTAATGAAAAAACTTCCAAAATCAAGACTGATCCATCTAAGGAACACATCCACTGAGTTTTTCATCGATCACTAGAATTGTGCCACTGAAAAGCCAAAGATTTAAAGTGATGTAAATTGAGGATGCAAGACTGTCTGGCCAAGCACTGGCTGTAGGACCTGCTTCTGAAAGAAATCAGACTGAGCTGTACTGCATTTAAAATTAACCTTTTTAATACAGTCTTTCTTCAGGGACAGTATTGGTAAATAAAGAAATCAATGCCCATGTATGAGGAGGAAGACAAAGGAGAGAGGAAAAGAGAGAAAGAGAGATTCACACAAGTGGTAATTCTTTCTTTTTTTTCCCTAGCATCAGGAAACAACAGGGTTGTGTCATCATGGGAAAAGCTACCTGCCTCACAGTATGTATCTTAAGGCAGGATTTGTTCCTTTTTATTGCTACACGTCCCCTCCATTTCTCCACTCCTAGTACAGTTAAGCTTTCTGCTTCATGTTGAGCCCATCCTTATTTTGCCACCTCAGAGCCATTTTGTAACATATGGTCTATTAGGTGTAGACGTGCAACCACTTACATAACTTAAGGCTTGCTGGAGTACAAAGACCTAAGTATAGAACAGATGCACAAACACGCGGACGAACGTGCTGTGGATACAAAATGACGATGATACTGCTCAGAATCAGATTTATTCTGCTTCTCCTGTGGAGTACACCTGTCTTCTGCTGGCGATACGAGCGGCTCCAGCCAGCAAGGCTTCCTCATCCAAAACTAAGCTTAGATCTTCCTTCCCTCGTTAGCGCACCGTGACTCCCCCTCCCACGCCTTGTTTGCACGGGGCATCTACGTGTTCATCAAAGCATTTCATTAGCGTATTCAAGACATACCCCCAGTAGACTTGAATGCGATACACACCGACGCAAACAAATAAACCTAGATGAGCAAACACAAGTATACCTTGTGGGTTCGCAACAGGTTTTAAACAAATTCCCATAAAGGAGATTAAAAGTCATAACAGTTTTAGTTGTAAGAAAGTTGTAAGAACTTCCTTCTGGCAGTTCCACATCCCTTTTAAAGAGTGTTGTGTTACTCTTACCATGAAAGGATCTTCACCAAAGGACCCTCAGCTGTGGTTTTCTGCCAGTTGGAAGTGTTCCAGAGGTCACATATTAGCTCCTGGCTCCTGATCCTTTGCTCTGCTCGGGTAGCGCAAAGGCAATGGAGCTACTCACATCCAGCTGGGAATTATTTGAGGAGCCTCCATGTGGGATAATTCTGGTAGGAATGACTTTATAACATCTGCTTTTCTCTCCAGTGCAGGTATTTAGGCATCTTCAAGATAGTCTGAGTGCAGAGCTTGATATGTTGGGCTCCAGTGGTCTGGAGGGGGATCTTTAGGGGACTGAAATCTATAGACTCAGACCAGTAGAGAAATGAAAATATGCCATGAAGCAGATTGTCCAGGCAAGTAGTTGCTGATTATTTATTATAAAAAATAACTTGTTTCATGGACTGGGAAACCAAGGGAGCTTTCACTCCTTCGGGCAGCACTACAGCTTCAGATTCCCTAGCACGTCCCCCACAGCCCTCCCACCCCAGTACCCCAGCACACACTACACGCTGGTCCTGCTCCTGCACCGCTCCTGTCTTTGCCTCACTGGGGTCACACCTTGTGTGTTCAGGATGCTTTTTCATCTCCAGGACTGCAATAGCTGTGTCAAAACTGGTTCACAAGTTGTCAGGGAGCAGGGGCTGACAGACACTGCAAAGGCAAGAGCACGATTTCCTTGGGACTTCTTACCTGCATGAAATAGGAACCTTTTTCCTTGTCTGCAGTAACCACGCAGATAGTGTGTGACAGAAAGCAGGCTCTGAGGCAGTCTTGGGTCTTTTACTAGCAAATCTTTCCTATTTAGCATCCTCAATGGCTTTGCCGCCAACAGTTTAATCACCTTAGAAAGCCATGGATCCCTCTGACAGTAAAGGATACTACCTAGAATTACCTCAGCTGCTTCTTCCTGTGGCTATATTGTCAGACATTATCAGCAAATATTTGCTTGTTATAGACTGTCATTGGGGGAAAAAACATGCCAGTCTTCTTGCCTTCCAGGTAACTAATGCTTTGTTGTTTTTCCAGCAAAGACCGTCTTCCTCGAATTGTTCTTTCTGTGTATATTGCTGATCCAGACAAGCTGACAAGTGACAAGCTGCACCCACAAGCAGAAGTAATTCTAAGTATATAAAAGAGCGAAACCTTTGTACTCAAAATGGCATGAGTTTGTTTTCTCATTGTCCCCACCTGTTTCTTCCCAACATCCCTCTCTTGGTTTATACAGAGGGTAGGGTAGTATGAACATTTCTGACAGTGAAAAGCCTTATTGTTCCTAAAAGGAAAGAAATTCTGCTGTACTTGTTAGAAAATGTGGGATTTTGGAGCGGGAAGATTACATGCATTTCAATCACTATTTCCCGAGTTCAGTCTAAAATGATAAAAAGATTCTACCTAATGCTTTAGGCTTCTAGTGCAATTTCACTTTGAAAATATTAAGAAATATAGTTTTGAGAAAACATCAGACTTGAAAACACCCACATTTCTCCTCTTTCATTTCGTTGCTCTTTTGTATTGTACTACAGAAAAGCTGAAGCCTTTATTTTATTTGGTTAAGGGTAAAGAGAAAGGTAGGAGTTCCAATTAAAATGCAGACACTACCTGCCATCTTTCATGCCTCTCTTTTGAAAAGCACAGAGGAAACACAGGCTGAGACTGCCATGTAAAGTTGTAATACAATGTTAAACATGTATTACTAGAAAACAAGATCTTAAGTACAGTAATGTGCGTAATGACTGGTTTAAGCATAATTGTGAACGATAATAATAATAAAACATACAAGAAGTACCAGTTCCTAATTAATGGCCCATTCTTTTGGCAAAAGTGCAGCTGCTTTATACCTTAGGTGTATATAATTAAGTGTACCATAAAGTATGGTTACATTTGTCTACTAATCAAGCACTGTAATGGAGCCTCCGTGGCTAGGTGCTCTTTTACTTTTCCTGTTCAAATCTAGATTTTTTTAAAGCTGCAGATTAACTAGGCTTACTCTTAAACAACAGAAACTTCTTTTAAATTCAGGTATATGAGACATAAACAAGGGAGAATCTGAAGTGTTTCTAACAAGCAGTATTAACATGAATCATGCAGAAAAGTGCCTGAGTCTATTACACACTCTTCCTCTAAACACTGACTGCATGTTAGAAAAGCATCTTCAACTGCATTTTAACCTCAAAGCCATTTGCTGAAAGACAAATTATTTTGTTTTAGTCCTTAACAACCAAGAACTAAAAATTTATTTGAAACTGTGCTGTGCTGGCTTAAATACTGATGATGTTTTCTCAAAAACACCAAAACGCATGTCATGCCTCTCTCCCATATAGGCTTGCCTTTCTCATGCTGTAATTCACTGCAACATATAAGCCTTTATTCCTTTTCCTATACAGGGAGTCATGTAACTAGGAGTGTTTTCCTGTTGTGACTGAGAAGATGAGGAATTATAAAAGACTAACACTACAATTTAACGCTTCAGAGAAACAGTGTATATCATTACTCCTCTGTAGCCAAGCACACTAATTAATATTTATTGCACCTGTCAAACCAGTAGCCATGGTCAATCCATTGCTGCAGCAGTTCAATGGGAGGCTGGGCACCATATTTCTCCTTGGCAGGCATGTTTAGGTCATCAACAAAGACAAAAGCCCTTTTCCCCAGTGGAGCACTGTAAACCCTCTTCTTTCTCCTGCAAAATTAAACCATTAATTTTATTCATGTTAATTTTCATCTTACTTTGAAAAAGCAGAAAAAAAGAGAGACAGAGGAAGAGAAGAAAAGAAGAGAAGAAAGAAGGGAAACCACACACTTGCAGGGTCGCCTGCCTGACATTATTATTAGAACCAGTTCTTTTGGAATCCATGACCTTTTATTTTTATCAGATGTGCTGTAAAGGTCACAGAAACATGGGGAGGACATAGTTATAAATCCACATGGAGTTTAATCAAAGGTGGCACGTTGTTCTGAAGTAAACAAGCTAATAAAACTGTTCCAGTTTAAACAAAAAAAAAAAAAGGAAAAGAAAAAAATCTTTGTTAAAGACTGTCAACAAAACTCTGATGAACGTGAATGTATCAATGGAATTAATTAGGCAAGAGGGATTATAATAAGCGAATTTCGGTGTTGCACCTACAGTAGGCACTTTGGCACCCTGAGTGAAAGGCTTTTATTTCCAGCCCTGCGCCTCGTTCCAAAGCATGTCACGGTGTGCAGTGTGCTGCTGGGGAGCTGCATTCACTTCAGCTAATTACAAGACAATGAGAACTTGAACTAAAGGCAACTACAGAGCAGATTGCTTCAGTTCTGCCATTCTGTATCCTGATTACACCACGAACACTCGTGACACTGTGAAATAACAGCATAAACGGAAGAGAGCCGAGATATGACACCCTGCAGTTCAGCATGTCGTATGACAACAAATTTTAATTACAGGCCTTGCAAGAATTTCCCCCTTTCTTTTCCCCCTCAAAAAAAAAGTACCCGGTTGGGCTGTCAGCGAAAGGATACTGTGCTCCAGCGTGGATACTAGGTAAGCTAAGGAGTCAAAAATAAGACATTGGTTCTACTTCTACTCAAGCTGGATTTGTTGTGCTGGGTCCCTGGGGAATGTCTAACGTACTGAAGAGACAGGAGGGGTGGGCAATGCAAGGACAGGAGGCAGTGTTGAAATACCAGCAACCAAGAGTGAAAGTGATGAAACAAGCTGAAAACCTACCGGCTGGAGGAAGAGTAAAGCAGTCGCTCTTTTTGGAGAAGACGTTAATCATCTTAGTGAAGCCCAGTCCTGCAGGAGTCCTTACGAGCACTGAATCAGACGCCAAGGCTTACAGAATATGTTATAAAATGGTCAGTGATGTTATACATGCATATGAACGGCATCACGCTTCTCCCTGCAAAAGACTGTGGACTGGGTTTTCAGTAGATGTGCAGTACTCAGAGAAATAGATAAATGCTTTGAAAATCTTTCTGGCTGTCTAAATAACTCTTTGAAATAAGAACTGGCTGTCAAACCTACTAAGGTACATTTGAAAATCACTCTAGCAGTTACATGACTCAACAGATGTCTAAATACTTTAAGAAATACAACCCTTTATGGTTAGATATCTAAGGACAGATGTATACATATTTTGTCTCTTACACTAAGGCTTGTTGCTCAGATGGGTCTACATCCACAAGGAAGATTTAGGTCACGTCGCACACAGCTTTTAGGCACTCTGCCTTCTTAAGGAAACCACAGCTGGATGCTCGAGTTTTCTCCGTACCGTGGGGAGAACAACGGGTTCAGAGCTCCCACCCGCCAACACCACCATCCAAGGACCTTATCCACCAGCAGACTGCAAGTCTCAGGGCAAGGTGAAATCCCACTTTTTAAGGAGAGGTGGGCAGCCCTCTGCTCTCATTTCTCGTCAGCCCACATAATAGCTCGTTGCCTGGTACAAGAAACGGAAACCGTGCCAACCCCGGGAAGATGCCCCGGGTAGGGCAGCTCTCCTGAGCAATGGCATCAATCCCTGCCCGGGTGGAAGGGTGCCCTGAGCCCCAGTCCTCAGCTCCCGCCTGGGGGAGCGCAGGCGGCCGGGGAGACGGGGGCAGAGCAGGGGAGGTGGGCTGCAAACGCCGAGGGGCTGAAACGAGCGCCGAGTGCCGGCATCTGTCTTGTGAGTCTAACCTATATTTCCTGGCTCTTTAATTCCTCCACGGGGTTTATTACGCGAGGCCGATGAAATGTATCAAGAACTACACTGAGGGCCGAATGTGGAAAGAAGCCATTTTCCCTGTGCAAATAATTATAGAACTAATTCTCCGGTCTTTTGTCAGCTGTCCTGCCTCTCCCTTAAATGCTGTCAGATGGTTGTAGTGCCATAAAACAGGTTCAAAATAATACTTGAAATTAATACAGCTTGATTTAGATGACCATTTATTTTATAGCTCTAGTTAAAATGTCAGGGAGATTTAACAGAAGATAAACTTTGTATTTGGCCCTTTATGCTAGAAGAATTCTAGCAGCTCGATGCCTTGTTTTGAGGGCCTAGTGTTAACAGTTCTTTTTCCTTTTCCCTGACAAATGAACTGTTAGCTAGCCATCAGTTAATTACTGACAGATAGAGGTGATATATCGGATAATATTTTGTATCAGACAATCACAGGAATTAGATGCAGAAAAGGCCTCTTATGTCATTCATGTCCTTACCAATATGGAGCTGTTTTGTGTTCTATATTTCTGTACAGTTCATTTTACATGACCTAAGAAATGCTGCTTTTATTGTTTTTCCCAGAGTCTATTCATTAACAGGAGGGTTTTTTTCTAATATGCAGCTTAAACGTTCATTACCTTATTATGCTTCACAATGAACTGAATTCAGTGCTTCCAACATATAGTCATAATTTTTACCTATCAGTCAGCTGGAAGTGTACTCTGCTCTATGAAAACGTCAGAATTATCATACAGCTCCTGCCTGATAAAACATTACTCAAATCCTGTAATGTTTTCAAATCTTGAGCTATTAATAATTTAACATAATTAATTCAAAACACTTCACTCAATGTGAACCAGAGAGAGACGATGGGGAAATGATGCATATTCCATCTTTCAAGGGTGGAATTAAATATGGAAAACAAGGAAAAGATAAAGAGCTGCCAACACTTACTTGGAGTGTAATTCACCTGTTTTGAACTTGCTATAAATTTCACGTTTCTAAGACTTTCAACTAACTTCACAGGCATAAATAAAAAACCCCTTTCCCCTATCACAAGCGAACAATTTAACATGGTTAGAGCTGTTTGTCAGGCATAAGAAGAAAAGAAACAAATTAACAAATGGGAGAGATTTTCCTACAAAGGGAAGTAACAATTAAGCAAATGAACAGTCTTGTAGAAAATCCTTCAAAATGCAATATACAGAGATTCCTTCCTCTTTTTCTTAATGTTTATCAGCAAAGAGTATTGTATCCCTAATGCTTCTGCTTGATTAAACCTTCTATAAAAGCAGCTTATTGTTGCTCTTTTCGTGATGGGGTTGCTTTTTAAATTTTATTTACTTAAATCAAGGCTGGACCCAACCTTTTTTTTCCTGGTTGGAAATTCTTGCTGTTAGAAAGAACTGCAGGTGCTAAATTATGGCACAATACATCGCAGCTGCAGAAGTGCACCTGGAAAAAATTAGGCCAGTAATGAAAATTTCACCTGAAAAGTGCCAAATTGGAAGTCTCAGAGATTGAATGCTTCCATTAAGCCACCACTCAGGAACAAACCAAGTAATAAATATTGAAACTTTCTCTCTTCTTTACTTTGACCATGAGGACTTATTTCAGATGTGTTTTGCTCTATATTTGGGGAAAGAAGGGAGGAACAGTGAGAGAGCATGTTCATCTCTCATCTCCATTAAATCCCTAGCCAACCTCTGCTGCCAATAGAGGTACCAATTAGTGCTAATTGTAGTAGACACTAATAGTGTAGACACCTGTCACTATCTATTGAGCTGGGACCATCAGTAAATTCACAAAGGCCACCAAAAAAGCATCTGGAATAATAATGATCATCATTTTGATACCGAACCAGTCTGAAATTAAACTGTTGATTCTGAGGTAAAAAGCTGAGCAATGCTTTTCGAAGGTACAACAATCTAAGAAAAGTAGTGCACATATATATATATTGGGTTTTATTACAAAAACACACAAAAATTATACAGGACTGGTTACCATAGCAACAGTGCTTCCTGCACTGCACGGACCAACAATCCTCACTATTTTGGAGCATTACAATGGATTCATGCTTTATAAAAAGAAGCTGAGCGGTGAAACCTAAATATCCCCCCCAGGCAGCGGCAGGACCGGTGTGGGGAGAGTGATGAACCCCAGCTGGTCCTGATCCCCTGCGCAGCTGACACGCACGCACCTCCCTCGTACCCACATGGGCAACAGTCAGGTTCTACTATTTCATGTGTAATAACGCCATAATTTCATACGTAATATGTCACAACACAACGAAAGGTAGCCCACCTTTCATTTTGACAAAAAGCACGGAGAGTCTGTCAGCTTCAGCACAACAAGGGCAGTTCAAGGGCCGAGCCTGAGCGTGTTTCCAGACCACCTCCTGATTATGTGATGTCAGTCATTCTGTTAAGTGCTCCCTTCTCTCAAAGTGGTTGTGGAAAAGACAAAAACCTCTACGATGTGAATCATGCTAAATCAGCCATCCAGACACAGGACATGTGTTGCTTGGCTTGGGAATGGGAACCGGCACCTGTTGGTCTTGGGGGAGCTTGTATTTCCCACAGTTACTCTGCAAGCACTCCAGGCACACTCTGCAAGCGCTACTAGAGTGATAACAAGCCCATAAAACACTGAATGTTAGAGATTACATGTAAGCACGATAGAGAAAAATTAAATCCATTAAAAATCCCTGCCAGGCTGCGATTAGCTATTATTATTTTTTAATTCATTGTAATATACACTGTGCATAAGAGAAAAGCTAACAAACATAAGTGAGAGGAAAGTTAACAAATACATTAATTTCCATTTTAACTTAGGCCTCTTGCCTGGAATAAATGGAAGTGGTAACTCACATAGATCAGTAAGATCTGTTCTGAAACCTTCTGGATGAGGGAGCCCTGCAGAAATACCAACAGGATGCCATTTGTGACGGGTTTCTCTCTGGCAGTGAAGGGAACCGCCTGCAGTACTTAAAGCAGGCCATTTTTCCTCCACGCAGAACAGCTGGACAGCCATGGATTCTCAAGCAGTTTCCTTGCATCAAAGGAAAAGGGGGACTGGGAGTCTGGAGGGCTCCTGAGAGCTGTTTTCTGCTTGAAGCTGAGCAAAACGAACCCACAGGAATATGTTTAGATAAGCAAAGCCTTTTCCCAAAGACAGACATGTTTCATTTTCGGTTCACAAAGTACCTTTCTAGATTTCTGCATGTTGGGAAATCTGCCACGAAGCTTCTCTCTGTATTCTAATCTCTCATAAGGCTGCGTCTGTGGGCCAGCAGCAAGCATCAGCTCCGGCGGTGCCCAATGGGCCCAGCGATGCTCGTAAGGACAGTCTCGTCTCTTCATCTCTCTCCTGGAGGAAGCACAGGAAACGTTTGCGTTAATCACTAACTCTCCGGGGAGAACTTGGATCTGGAGTTCCCTTCGCTCACCAGAGGCCTGTGCAGACAAGCATGGAAAAGTGCTAGTTCGCTTCTTGCCTTTCAGTACAGCTCTTCACATTCCCCAAGCAGGCGTGAAGTGATGTGCTTAACAGTGCAACCTGCCTATCTGCCCTGGTGGAAAATACGGCTGCAAGCAGCTAAGTTTCCACTCAGGGGCCTAAGTGTGCACCCTGAAAAGACCCTGTTGGTGAGAGAAGTTACCTGGCAAAGATCTCCCTCTTTTTTTCAAGAATTAATTCAATGTGGTCACCAAGGAACAGTGAAGCAGCTCAGGCAAAAAAACCTTCAAAACAGAAGCTGTAATCAAACTACAAAAATCACTCAACCCACATTTGCTCCAGCAGGTGGGTAAATGCAATCTGCTCTGAGAGAGAGTCAGCACAAGAAAAGCTCCACAGAAGAAGATAAAGTTGCTTCTGCAGCCCCTGAAGAGCATCTTTCCCCATCTCGTGTTCCAGGCCAGAGTATTTTGACTGACACAGAAGAGGGTACGCTGCAGCCCTCGCCTCCCCCTCACTGCCCTTCAGCAGAGGGTTTGGACAAGTTACAAACCAAGCAGACACAGGTAAAGAAGTACAGGTTGTCCTTCCTCGCCCACCAGCTGAAAGAAGGGCAGTCCAATCTTCGTCATCAGGGGATGAAAGCAATCTCATTTCTGAGAGCACACTGGGCACTAACTGTTAGTCCCCTTATTTATTTGACTGCTTAATTCGGTACGTGACTTCAGGCATGCAGTCAGACGTCTGGTGTTCATTTTCAGTCAGTTGACAAAATGCCTGGAAGTTTGAGTCATTTGATCAAATGCTCTACTGAAATAATCACCGACTGAATCACTCTGACAGATCCAGGATGGGTTCTCCTTTAGCTGATTTCTTTATAGACCAGAAAGTTGCCTTATGCTGTATGTAGCTTAAGCGCCTCTTTGATCAGGCAGTTTGGCAGCGTGTGTTACGCTGAAGGTACACCGTGCATCGCTGTCACAGCCTCCTGCTGCCTCCACTCTGCCTGAAAACCACGTACATGACTGACACCCTCCTCCTCCAGGGCCACCACCTCCCTCCTCGCTCGTCTCAGCCCGTGACTGTCCAGATGGACCTCTACACATTTGGCTTCCTTCGTCTTACTCCAGGACTTCTGCTCCCCCAGGAGAGCCCTGCACCCTGCCCAGGTTCCCTTTGGTCCTTACCCATGAACATCTGCATTGGAGATGTTTTGGGGGGGGGGGGTTCCATGATGCCATGACCACCCACAGCCTTCTCTTAATAGCTAGGCTGCATTTTCCAGATTGCTACCTGTGTTTCCACACATCTAACCTTCACAGCACCCAGCTCAAGATGACAGCCACCTATACCGTGTGGACCAAGTTGGGTACTGTGTCATTCCGTCATTGGCTTTTACTACACTAGATTGTGTTGATTTGTACATAAAATGCAAAATGCTCTCTGCCAGGGCTTCCAATTTAGTGGCAGATGTTTAGCAATTAAAAAGTTAATAAAATACAAACAATGACCTTTCTTACAAGAATAGTTAGACTGCTCTTTGCTTTTACAAGTCTCTGTGATCAACTGGAAACCTTAAAATGAAGCTCTGCAACATCTGTACTACAGTTTGATTTCATTCCCAGGAAGTGCTTGTAGATGCATACATTAAAGATTCGCTCACTCTGAGTAAATGTTTCTGAAATGTTCGCTATCTGCTTCAGTTGAGGGGGCCAAAGTAACTCTGGGAGACTATGCTACAAGTTGTACCACTATGATCCTGGCCTGTAATAAATAACCCCGAATGATCCTGGCCAGGCATAATCTGGGAAGAAACCTCATCTAGTCCATAAAACTATCTAAGCTGGGTAGCTGGTGTTTCTCATTCAAAAAAAGTACATTTCTTTCGTACAGTTTTGGAACACCACATTTCAGGTTCTTCAACAGCTTTTGGCTCAGAAGCAGATACAAAAAGAGCATGAAAGGCACCTTTTTTCAAAATAGTTACCAGTTTTTCCAGACATCTATTACGTTTTTCAGAAGCTGCATGTTCTCACTCATTTCATAGCTAGTTCACTGCAATCCATCACCCAAACAGACAGACTTTTCAAATAATTTTTATGAACTGGAAAATCAAAATGCAAGTAATCAAAAATTGGCAATTTTTGACCATCTCTGTGTTGAACTAGCACTTTCCTAGAGTCTGCTCTGCTCTTGCCTATGTACTTTATATAAATTGAAAACAGTCCCGTTCTGAAAATTTTCCTCATTTGAGAGAAAATTCCTATTTTAGTGTGGGCTAAACCAGTGCAGCTGCCTACTTCAGAAAGCAAAAGCTTATGGTGACCTTGCCAGGATTGGGACTGATCATTTTTGGATGTGTAGTTACTCCAAATCTTCTGCCTAGACTACCTTAACATTCTCTTTGGTGACAGAAGTCTGAAAACACAACTTAAAGAAAAGCATAAATATAAACAAAAATACATTGAACAAGTGGTTTGACCTTGAATACCCAGAGATTAAAATGATCGTGATTTGTAAGGCCCTCAGCAAATACCCTCATGGCATTTTCTAGTCCTTTGTACTGTTGGTAGGATATATTTCTTCAGTCACTAGAGTCTGTCAGTTTTCATAATAGCATTTATCAAACTCCAGTGTGCATAAAAATGTATTCTTTATGTAGTTGAACTATTTATGTTACAGCTGAGTCAAAATCTTAGTTGTTTGCTTTTATTACTTACTGCAATTATTACAGTAAGTTTTAACACCAAAAATATCACCTATAATGTTCTTAATGACTCATGCTCACACTGAGCACTTTCAGCACTTTCTCCTCACTTTTATTTCTTTATTTATTTTTGCATTAATTGATGCAGGATGTTGCCCACAGGTCTCATTTCTGGTGCTTGCAAATACAAAGTTCGAAGTTTTGTCTAGGCTGGCTGGCAAGCAACGCTCTCCGCATTGAAAGGTGCAGAATACAGTATGAGCTGCCTTTTATCATGCCAATTAATGTTTGACTTGTTTGTCTGCCATGTGATGAATTAAAAATGCATGATTTAGATGCTGGAGAGCTAACCATTTTCTAGATATAATCCCCTGGATGCTGCCATTCTTCCAGTTGATCTTTTTGCCCTCCGTGTGTTGGCGAGTACCATATATAGCCTACTGCTCAGATCTTTCCCTAACAGATGGCTCTCTTTACTAGTTGGGACCCAATCTGGTGATTCCCTTTAATATGCTTTAGACTGAAGAATACCCAGGGACAGGCAGCTGATTCATTCTCCTAAAGCAAAAACAGCTAAGAAGATAAAGTTAAGTAGACGTGCTTTCCGGACTATGTGCTGTTCTATACACCCCATAAATCAGAATATATTTCAACATCAATTAAAGTGTAGTTTCCCCAGTAATAAACATTACATGGAGAAACAAATCAGCTTTCATTTATTCTGTCAGAAATGGAAGGAGAGCATTTCATATTATTTTGTGGATAATCTCTGTGGAGTAAACGAAGCACAATTACATATTTGATTTTAATTAAAACTCTGGGTACCTTTCGAGTTTCGTTAAGAAGACGTCCTGGGTATGATTAGCTGAGGCCTGCGCTGAGAAGTTAATTTGACATACAACATATTTTTCATGAGGTAACTGTCGCAGGAAGTTGTTTGTAATAGCTATCTTTCCCAGGCCTGTGGGGGCAACAAAAAGTAATGGCTTATCCTGAAGCAGCAACTTCTCCAGTATGCAGTACATCTGCATAACAGTCCCAGTGGTGCTCACAGTAATGTCATTAAGCTGGGAGAATGAAAGAAAGAACCGAAAGATGCAGATAAAGGTGTTTCATTACCCACTGTACACAGAACAACAATAGAACTCGGTCATAAAATAGTTTCGGGTCACAATAAAAGCAAAAACTACAGAAAATACCTAGGAATGACAAAGGAGTTACAGTTTATGAGCAGCGGGGTGGGTGGAATTGCCAAGTTGGAGACTTAGGCACAAAAGAGCACTAAGAAATCCTGTTTGGTATTGAGGGAGGGAGGCTATTACATCCAAAGCTGGTAATGAGAATGCAGTGTCGTTAACTGTTTTCTTTTACAATATTTGACACCAGGATGGCTTAATGCTATGTTGTTTTCTCTTCAAGCTACAGTTTTCCTTTGCAGGAGTGTGAGAGCAGAATTCTAATGCAAGTATACACTGGGAAAAAGGGCCTCGCTGCTCTGCTTTGTCTTTTCCAATCTCTTACGCTTTAACTGGAAGGTCATTTCATTTATTACACACAGAAAAGGGCAGGAGCCAGGCTTAAAGCTTGGTATGTACTCGTATATCAAACTGGCACTTATTTTGTTCTCCCTTATCCGGGTTAGCCTGCCGCCCTCATCGCTGCTATAGGTGCATGTGTCTGGCTGGAGAGAGGTCAAAACGACCTCATTGCACGCACTCCTCCTTCGCACCCTTCCAAAGGAGTTACCCAAACCTCGGGTATTGGCGGCAGAATTGCTCTGCTGATCCATGGGGCATTTCCTAACCTCAGCAGCTATTCCTCTGCATGAGAAAGCTGCAAGGAACGTGCGCTTCATGCAGCAGGTTCACAAAGCAATTTCATCTATTCACAGCTGGCTTATTAAGGGAATCTAGCAAATGGCAGTATCATTGAAGCATTATGTTTCCTGCCCTTTTCCTTTTGAACATAGCTTTGAAAATGTAACCAATATAAGCTGATAGAAACCAATTGCTGGGGTTGATAGCTTGTCACTTATGTTTCCTGAAAACCAGAAGCTATTCGCAGTCCCCTCTACTGGGGTCCAAATTGTGCTTTGAGCAACCATGGCTGCGAGTACCTAATTTTCCGTGGCGGTCCAGGGCTGCAAGCAGCGTCGTGGCTGCACCGCCTGCCTCAGTGTGTGGGCTGGCAGCTCTCCCCCCAGCTCAGCCTGGCCGCAGCACGGCTACCAGACCTCCCAGCAGCCAGCGTGGGCTCTGGTGCGGTACCTTAGGGCAAGGTGTGGAAGTGCAGAAGGCTGAAGAAAGCAAGCTGTCGTGTAACGCTGTTTTTTTCATACGGACTCTCTCTTTGGTTGAGGTCGAACCACTCAGGCCTCCTCCCTTGTTTGTCCTGGATTAGCACGGACAAGGCATTTGCATCACACCGGCTATACTGCGCGCAGCGACATTTTGCTAGGCAGCACGCAGGCACAGAGGTAAAGCTAACCCACCTCCTGCAAGAGCCGGTGCTATGAACTGACAAGGCAGATAAAAGCTGGGAGGGAAAGTCGGAGAGGTGGTGTGATGTCCCAAGGTCAAAATCGCAGTTCCGGGGTAAAAAATTTAACAGATTCCCTGGCTGCCTGTGACTTACTCCAGGGTCCCTGCCAGCAGGATGCTGTGGTGAACAGCAGAGGTGGATAAGACGCACTGTCCTCTAGTGAGGATGGCTGTAACGTTTATAGAGAGCCATGGCCAAATACACAAAATACATCGGTGCATAGGGATCTAACAACATCCTTTTTATTTTAATGAGAAGCCTTTGAAGCCTTTTTAAAGCTGCAGATTGAAGAGGAAGCAGTTGGCCAATGCTCCCGCAGTAGAATATGGCCCCTCCTCTGGGATTCCCACCCGTTTTTGTAAAAAACCGAATTAGTTCTGTTTGGAGTGTGTCCTGCAGTACTGTCTCTCTAATCAGCCCCCTCCCTGAGCAGAAGCTGGCCCTGGGCCTGGCTGTACATTACCGATGGGCTGGAATTAGACGTCCTTGCAGATGGGCAAATGTTTTCAGTATTGCCTCACCCCTGCACAAATCACCTAAGAGGGGCCCTTGTTGTGTCTTTTAAATTGCAGAGCTTGAGGCTGCCATAGAAAAGGGGAAAGAGAAGAATCAGGGAAGAACAGAAAACTCCAAAGACTATTTAATTACCACAGATATTTTGTGGCTCCAGAGATGTGCACTGTATACACCTGAGTGTATACAATTAAGATGTGAATTAGCCACAGTTTGACCTATACAATATTGGTAGCTGTCCTTACAGATTGGTTTCACTCTAGCCCAAATTCTCTGCCTAAAAGGTTAAATTTATAATACTCCATACTGTCAATAATCCATTTTTTCCTGCTTTCAGCAGTAGGAAGAAGGTGAACGTACAGCTAATTAAAATACATTTGTTGAAAAGGTCATGCAGTAAGCTGCAGTTCAGCTGAATAGAAGGATTACGATCCTATTCACCCAATCTGGCGACAAACATACTGAAAATGGAGCCTGAGATACAATTAATCTGTTTTGCTGTCACAGAATGGGAAATGGCTCAAACTTAACGCTATTCAGGTTCTGAAAAAAATCCCAATCCTTAGTGTTCCCAACATGCTCTGGTACAGTGGTAATAGGCTATGCCCATGCTTTTCACAAGGGATTTAAGGAGTCAGCTGCTCTGATTCTATTCAAATGCAGTTTGAGCATCTCATTCAAGTTCCTGTAAAAATACCAGTTTACTTTACAGAAATAATTTGTACAGTGCAGTCTCATATTAGTGACTACTACCTCCTGGCAAATAACTAAGCAATTAAAATCTATGCTCAGTTTGAAACCACCGATCATCTCCTTTTTCCTGGGAGAAAACTTACAACAAACAAAGTTGTGTGTGTCTACATCTAAATGTTCCTCTGTGGAGTCTGATCTCAGTTCAGGAGTCTGATATTTGACTTTATCAAAGACGGGAACTGTTTTATGTTTAGATTTCACCAGCCGCCAGAGGAATCTAAAGGTACCTCCTCTGCATGAATGCATAAAAATAGAAGTTGTGAACATTGCATTTTTCATGCTATTCACTGTTCTTAGTCAGACACCTTCATGATGCCATAGGCCTGAGAAGATTTTTATGCCAAGGCTAGTTGAACATTAAAGAGAAAAAGATTACATTCATCAGCCTCTCACATTATCCAGAAGTGGTTTGAAAAGCCACATACTTGTGCTCCTTGTGATCATTATTTACCCTGGGGCTCTCTGTTGAAGTGCCAGCTCCCCATCCTAGTCAAATTTTAACACCAGGGCTCCTGCAGGAACTAAAGGAGCTCAGCAGCTCGCAGAGCCGCTGTGTGCGTGTGACCTATGAGGTGATGCGGTAGGATCGTATGACCCGTGCATTCCTGAATAGTCAGCAGCGTGCCAGGGAAAAAGATGCACTGTTATCATTTGTACTAGAGCAAAGACTTCTCCCTGCATGGGAATGCAGAACACCAGCAGAAACAATAAAGGAGTGAGAACATGGTACCTACTTGATTATATTCAGAGGTAAAAATGCAAATAGGCAGACAGCAGTTAGCCACAGATACCGGGCTTGCTGAAAATGAAAGGCAGCCCAAAGCAAAATGTATTTATAGTTCTTCAGGTTGAATTACAGGAGGTTTAAATTAATTATACAACTACAAAGACTGACAGAATATGGAGTTTCAGGACGCTCAAAATAATTAATGATAAGACAGATGGTCAATGACCAAGACTAAAAGTTAGGTTCAAAATAAAACGGACTAAAAGCCAGATCCCACAGTGCTGAACTCTTAGCTGCCTTCTCCTGCTGAGATTCCAGATCCCTCATGCAACCTAAAAGGTTGCTGGTTGCTGGCACAGGTGATCTTATATGTCATTGTCATGCAGGGCAACACCATGCAAAGTTTTGCCCAGCTATCTCTAGAATTTGAAGCAGTCTTGAGAAAGAGGGCAAACTGGCACGAGCTACAGGGCTTCTGCACTGCAGTGGGTAAACAACAGACCCAGATCCAACACGGCACAGTAGAGATTCAGATGGCCATGGAGTGCCCTGTGCAGTAACTACACCCTAACTGCATGACACACAGCACCAGTTCCCCAACTGACGGTGCATCCAGCCTGGTCGCCAATGGCACCACAAAACCGTGCATCACACAGGCGTTCTCATATGCAACACGGGCTCAGAAATAACCAGCATGCTGGGCAGGAAGCTGCCTAGAGCTAATTGACATATGCAGCTAATGACAACGATAAGTCTTAAGTCTTGTCCCCCGGGCAGAAGTCACCACCAGAACTCTCCCTTGAAGATTGACATCTGTACTCTTTCTTTCTTTCTTCCCAAGGCCTGAGCAGGATCTCAGTTCCTGATGTGAATTCTACTGTCGAGGTAATTCTTATGACTTATTATTATTATTACTTCTTATTGTTCTTCTTCTACTCCTTACACAAAGGCAAAACCAAGAAGCTGTAGGCTAGCTTGGGAAAGGATGCTAAGCAGCCCCTATGTTGAAGGTGTGCCACTATATAAAAGTAATGCAAGGTAGGTACAGGAACTAGGAAGAAGGGGCCGATGAGAGACATTTGAAGAGCAAACTTGAAGATTTTATAAACCCCATAGCTTAGGGAAAGGATGCTCACTTGTGAGAAGAGAGGTCTGGTGTCCAGCACTGTTTAATCCAATAATCCCAGAACAAGGACCAAAATGTAGTGTTAGTCATCCCAAGTGAGCCTCAGAACCAGTCCAGTCCTGGAACACCTCTGAACTTGTTCAGTGCACACTGGCACAGGCTCAGAGGCACCTCTGTCTTTGCCTCAGAGCAGACCTGGGACTGAAGGTTAGAGGGTTTAGGAGGGCCCTTCAGGCAAAGCGGAACTGAGCAGTGATCGGTGGACCATTCGGCAGATGAGCACAGTAACCAAAAGTGAAGGTTATACATGAAGGGAAAGAGGAGGTAGGTGCTCTCAGAGCACCAGGGAGCTCGATCTAGCTGCCCACAGCCTCCGAAGGCTGGTCAGGCTGGCGCGCAGATGATTCTTCAGAGGGAAAGTCTCCTCTGGGTTTGACCTCAGGTTGGGGATGAGCTGCTCAGCTCTTGCAAAACAGGGGGAAGTTGACAGGGATCACACAGAGTCTTTAGGCATTTTCAGAGTCAAATGCATAAAATAATTAACTGAAGTAATAATAGAGTAAAAGGAGAAACTCTCTGAGCCATGCATCCAAAAGCTGATTTTTCTTGGATTATCTACTCTCTGACAGAATATGAGTTCTGACTGGAGACTTCTGAGACCACAGCTGGGATTTGTTATTCCCTCCTTCTCTCTCTCATAGAGTCTTCAGTGTCTAATAAGGATTAAGCTCATGCTGCAGGCTTTCTCATAGTGGGCACCCTAATTAAAGTCTTACTCCTCTACACAGCTGTTTATTTTCATCAAACGTCTGGAATTTAATATACTTAAGACCGTCATTCTGCTTTCAAATCTGGTTGAAACTAAATAATGAGTTAAAAATGTACTTGAAGAGAATCTGTAGGTAAAACAACTGTATAGTGGGTGATGACATCAGTCTTACTTCCTTAAGAAACTAGGCAGAAATCCCCAGTACCTATGAACCTTAGGTACTTCCAGAGGTAGGTCACAGTGAAGGGGAGCCTTCAAAGGTATCTTTTGGAATCAGATGCTTAAGTTTAAGTCCCACCAGAAGATCTATTTCTGGGAGATTTTTCTTCATTAAAACCAAACCAAAACAAAAGTAACAAGCACTCCAGAGGAAAGGACTCTTTTGTTTTCTTACCATGTTGAACAGAAATCCTCTTCTTTCGACCCACATGACCCTGCATGATGTTAACTGTACTAATTGTAAACAGAAGTCACACTGTCAAAATAGAAGGGAGATGAATTAGCAACAATACAGTTCATTAAAGCTTGTTAATCTTTAAGAGGGTGGGTGCGATGTAATTGGAAGAAAGGCTAAGAGCCACGTGGATAAAATATTTCAAGCGAATATGTTTCACTTCAAATGACAAAATATAATTAAAAGTGAGCAGTTAAATCAACTGTCAAAAGCACAGTTACAGCTGTCTTTTTTTTTTTCTTTAAATTTTAAATACAGTGATGTTGTTTTGCCAGCTTTCCCAGCCTGTCTGATCTACTGTGCTCTGCTCTGGTTTTAGCTGCAGGCTCCACCAAGCTGGTTCTCATTGCTCCGAGGGAGACTGTACCATTAATGTATTTTCCTGTCTTTTCCTCCTTTGTATCCCACCCCACATACTTAGCTATCAGGTCATCCTCATAACAACATCTGCTGCAGCTTTCCTTTTTCTCACTGACCCCTACTTTCCTTCTACAGTAAAGCTGCTACTCCTTTTGACAGCCAACCACAAAATCTACTGTTTGCAAGTGGCTCTCTCCTGTCTGTAAGCCAGACGTCCAGGGAACTGCAGTCTTCTCCTTCAGTCCCTGAGAGATCCCTCTACGTCACATGTCTCAGCCTCCTCTTCCAGACTCTTTCTATTTTTACCCTCTGCCCCATAGCCCTCGTCTCCTTCTCTGCAATTTCACAGCCAGGATATTTTATCAACTATCGATTCTTATTCCCCTTCCTATTCAAGATGCCTGAACTTCTGCTAACAGCACTTTTTGTGGTTTGAATATCTTCTCTCTTCCACTGGGCACAGTAGCCGTGTGGTTACGGTTCAGGTCCTCTCAGCCAGCGCAGCGCTCCGTTCCACGGACAACCTCCGCTATCACTGCAGTGCCAGACTCGGCTATATCAGCCCGTACGTAAGGAAACCTGGGAAGTGTAAGCTTAACGCCGCCACATCTGCACCCACAGCGTACACTAGCCAAGAGGATTTTGCTTGTCTCCCTTTGCATTATTGCATGCTATCTCATCTCTCGGTTCAATGCTGCTTCTTCTGGTACTGCCTATCTCAGCTAGACAGTCAGCTCCTTGAATCATAAGCTTTTATGTATAAGCTATCTAAACAGCACACATACACTCAAGGTGTCTCTTCCTTCAGACGTAAGCACATATTACTCTCACAGTCAAAACAGGTGCTTTCCAGGGAGGAGAGACAGGATTAAATAGCAGCACATGGTGATTTTCCCACGATATCATTACTTCTAAGTGCTCACCGTCGTTAATTCTGAGGTCTGGTTTGTAACCGCAGACTGGGTACTTACACACGCACACCCGCATTTGCCTGAATATACACACAGAGAGGTGCAAGTGACTCTTGCCCAGGCCCTGAGGGCACCCCCAGCACCGGCTGTCCCTGCCTGGACCCCCGGGATTCCCCCCTGTGAGAGACTGAATTGTTACCTTGAGCTGTTTGTCTCAAAGACTGTCAGGTGTGAGAGATCGTGAGCTGTTTGCCTCAAAGATTGCCAGGTGTGAGAGACTTCTCAAGCCATTCATCTCAAGAATTGTGGGCTGCTCATCTCAAGCCTTTGTCTCTGAGATGGCCTCTCTAAGCAGGACATTCCTTTGTCCATAAGGACAATTCAGGACAGGAAACGGGCTGAAGTCGGCAAGGGTGTGGAGGCCACCATTCTCATGGAAACTGTGGTCTTTGAGATAAGATTTGGTCACGTAAAGATTGTGTGATAGACGACACCTGCAGCATGCGAACAGTGCATGAACAATACCTCACCAAAATATGCCCTATAAAAAACCATGGAGACAAGCTGTGGTGTGCACCCACCACCGAAGAACTGAAGACTGAGGACCAACGGGACGCCGCTGGATCCATGGTGGTGACTATCCTTGCAACTCTATCCCGACTGCTTGCTTGATTTCTGCCTTTTCTTCCATTCTTTCCTATCGCTACTATTTTCTACTTTTGATAATAAAAGCTCTCTTGGGCGTACGGCATTTGACCTCGTTTGTGTCTTAATCTCGCTCTTGGCATCATATCGAAACCTTCCCTGACATTGGATCAGGACACCCCCACCCTGGACCCCATTTCAGCCCCCCCGGGACCGTCAGTCCCTGCCTGGACCCCCGGGGTTCCCCCCACCCTGGACCCCATTTCAGCCCCCACCGCGACCGTCCGTCCCTGCCCCAGCGAGGCGGCAGCAGGGCCGGTCTCCAGCTCCCCACAGCCCCGACCTGCCCGGCCATGGGAGCCCTGAGGCAGGCCCACCCCTCAGCCCGGCCTTGGCCCTTCCCCACAGCCCTGCGCCGCCATCTTGGGGCTGTGTCTGAGCCCACATCCTGACCCCACACCCACGGGCTGAGGATGGCCTGGCCCGGCCTCGTCCTGTCCCCAAGGAGGTGGCCGCTGGCCAGGGCTGGGGTTGCCCCAGTGGCCCCCAGCTGCCCTGCTCTTGGCTGGGGCGGTGGGACAGGTCCTGGGTCTGCCATGGAGACTCGCCGGCCCCCGCAGGGCCCTGACGTTTGTACCCCAGGGTCCGGCATTTTCTGCAAGGTTTCACATAGAAAATACTGGGAATGGCTGGATCTTTGCTGGAAGTGCTGCACCTGGGTCACCGCCTGTGCCGACGTTGCAATTACCAGAACCTGTCAGATTTTCACATCATTTACAGAGTTTTGGTACTTATATTTGTGGGGGGCTTTTTGTAGTGGACTGGTGCAAAAAAACCCGACCCACCTTACATTTTTTGGCATCTCATATTTGCCTTGTTGTCAGGCTGTCACCACGCTGCCTCCTGGTCAAGGCTGCACCAGCCCGATGCTCCTGAAATGTCAGATTCTCCCCTCCTCACACCAATATCACGCGACACCTCCCATGCTCGGCTAGATGCTGATTTCCTTGACTGTAAATAGTAATCTCTTGATAAGCAATGTATTGTGAAACTGCTATTCTATTACAAACCTCTGTTCCCACAGCTGTCAGCGAATGAGTTTTCTGTCATTTTTCACAGGAGTCACCTATTACAAAGCACCTCCAGGTCTACAGGCAGCATTTGAAGTGTGCCCCATTGACCGGCAGCAGTAAAAACATTGTCTCTGCAAATAAACTAAATGTCAACCGCCCTACTAGCATACAGTTTCTGGGAGAGGCACGAGCCTAATTTTTCACCCTACCAAGTGAACGAGCTTTTTATTCTCCTCTCAGCTCGGCGTAACCAGCTCCCATCTAAGCACTGGGAGCTACCTGAGCCCCTCAGGTCCTCGGGGCTCCGGAGCTGAGCATCAACCCACGCCTTCTCCATGCCAGTGGCATTGGTTCATCTCCTCTGCTCAAAGGACCTGCTCGTGGTGGACTTCAGGCTCAGCCCACGCTGGCATGGTTCGTACGTAGAGGACAGCCCGTGTCAGCACTTGTGAGCTGGATGTTGTGGTAGGCCCTCCGTAAAGATGTACCTCTAGACTCTGCTGTGGGATCCAGTGCTGGAAATGAATGGTGGAGATCGCAGATCCCCTGTGAACGGTCTTAGCTCCTGCCTCCAACACAGCGATCTGAACTAGCTCAGCACCTCCTGAGCAAAAAGATGACATTTGTTAAAAACTTATCAGCCCATAGGACACCCCAGAACAACCTTAGTGCCTCGAAAGCACTCTGAAGAGCTGGGACCAGCAATGCACTGCTATGGTATCTGCTGGCTGCTTTCACCGAGTATGGGGGCAGTTTCACAGCTGGCTGTGAAATTAGCTGGGATGGGAAAATGAGAGAGAACCCTGAAAAAGACAAAAGGAAAAAGACTACATAATTTACAACGAATATTTCGGTCATGGGTTTGTGTGCTTGTATCCTGTTGCAGCCTCCTCTAACTTATCAGTAATAACTCCTCAGTAATGACTCCTGACTTTAGGAAGAGGGAGTTGTCTGATTATGTGCATAGAAGATGTCTAGCACCCTGTGTATGCTATATAAATAATTCATAATGTTCCTAATGACATGACAATACTATTCACAATTTTCACAATTGTCATTTTCATCCTAGCCAAACAGGCAGACAGAAGCCTCATCCATACTAAATGAAAAACACCATAACAAAGAAAAGTATAAACAGAAACCAAAAGAAGCAAAAGTATCCTTCTTTCTAACATATCTGAATCTCTGACCCATGAGCCATAAGCACTTCTGTTTCAGGCTCAGAGTTAGAGTGTGAAATGAGTGGGACCGAAACTCTGCCTAAATGTGAAGACTTCAGGGGTCCCCAAAAGTTGCCTGTTCAGTTTACAGGGGAGAAATAGTGCACCAGCCAAGGCAAAACCTTTCCAGTTCAGTGATATTTATACTGTCAGCTTAGGCCATCTTCCAGATGAGGTACGTGTAATAGTAGTAACAAAGAATATTCCTGCAGGTTAATTGTATAACTACAAGTGTATACGGTTGTTTAAATACCACTGCTGTGAACATAGGTTTGTTTGCCCACTATCACTATATTTTAATATGCTTTCTTGCAGCATGAATTATGATTAATGAATTTCTAGGTGAATGGATTACAATATTGTGATTAAATGTAATACATTAAAATGTGTCTGCTGGCATCTCTGTATTAGAAAGGAATTAGGGTGATTCTCTAGTCTTTGCTTGTGTGAGGGTTTCTAAAACATATTTTAGCAACTGCATATGTGATAGTTTTGGAAAATTGGAAGGGGTTTCTTCCAAATAAAACTTATCATTAAAACATGTAAATAATTAATAGGGAAGAAACTATACCATGCTTTTAGATCTTCTGAACTGTAACTTTTGGCATAGGTAGGTTCCATCTTTGGATTCTTAATACAGAATTTTTTCATTTGCTTTCTTTTAAGTCATACCTTGGTGTATTAAAACAAACCCACTTTATAACACCAGCTCAATGAAGTGCTCGAGTACTATGTGTCTCCACTACTGTCATATACATAAAGTTTTGTATAGGCTTATTTTTCTCATGAGAGCGGGGAGTTTATGATCATTTCTAGCACACTGAGAAAATACCTCATGTTAAAAGGCTCATCATTAAGTCTGGCAAGAAATCTAACTTAACTCAATCACAATTAAAAATGAACTATTGACTATAAATAATACATAATGAATTCAATTCTTTTAAATACTTCGTATTTTTGTAAAGAAAGGAGTTTAATTTTGTCTGGAGCCTTGAACTTTTCATTGCACCACTGTTTTAATGAAAAGATTATCAATCACCCTATTTTCTGATTAGAAGTATGCAAGAGAAACATACACATCCTCATTTTTTAATGTTTTTTCTTTCTCCTTGATCATAAGAACATGAATGGCATTTTTCCCTTTGGCTTTTTGTTTTGTTTGTGTTTTACTTTGGTGCACATAAGCCACATAAAACCAAAAGCCCAAATAACTATTCCAGCCCAAGGATACAGATTGAAGACTAACAAAGAAATTATTCTGTTTTCAAAAGATTTAGACTTCAAAGGATGATGTGCTACGTTGCAAGTACAGCTGATGGAGTACATTCTCCTTAAATATTGCATTCCAGTCTTAAAAGTCAAAAAGGTGCAACCCCTCTGCAAGATATTGACGAAAAACTCCACTAAATTGTTTGTGCCACCTTCAATTCCCTGAACAGTGGCCCTTTAATATTTTTTCTAATAGGAATCACAGATCCAGGCTGCAGCATACTAATGAGTCTAAGCCTACCAATTACATTTTGCTCTCCATTTCAGATTAAATGACTGTCTGTCTACACACTCATGCAGCCCACCCCCTCCCCACACCACAGTGTCCTGGTTTTCAAAAATAGAAATAATAACAACAATAATGTACTGTATCTTTCCAGTTAGCTACAACTCTATATGCTTTGTTAGACTAATGATAGAGAAAATGCCTGAATCTCAACGTTATGGTAGCTGCTTCATGAGGATAATCAACTTGCTATGCATCCCTGATGCTTTGCACAGCAGAATAGAGAGATAGGCTTTAAGGAGTCAGAAACAGCAAAGTGCGTACAGAAACGAAAAATAACCCTCAGATGAAACAGCGGAAGAAAGTTGATGGGTAAAACCAGTAGAACCGCTTGGAATTTTCCACTTCATTCTTTTCCTCTGGAAAAGGCTTTTTTTCCATAAAGTGCCCTTTCTATTATTTTCCTGCTGAACAAGGTCCCTTCCAGCTTTCTGGCATCCCTTTTCTCCACGGCCTTGGTCCAGAAGATAACTGGGATAGCTGCTGTCTGTACTCCATTCACCCTAGCTGCCAGAAGAGCAGTGGTTTGGGGTGCTCAGCTTCCAGCCACACATGGGAAGGTTGCTCTCAGTCTCACCGCTTGCCTGCCAGAGGCAGGTGGACACCCAACCATGCAAAAACATTACACCTCCCTTGTGCTCACACACTGTACATCTGCAAAGGCAAGAGGTTGAACCAGACCCATGCCTCTCACGATCTGCCCTCCACTTCCGTATGTCTGGCACCCATCCTGGCCATCAACACCGTACTTGGTATTTTATTCCTTGTGCCAAACCATAACTACATCAACTTGGGACTTCTGAAATGGTAACGCAGGCTTTACTGTCAATAGAAAAATGCGCACCCCAGCCCAAGTCTTAGCCTCTTGGGTTTCACAACAGATGGGGAAGTAAGAGAAGGAAAGTGAGGCTGCAACTGTAGGCTACTTCTACGAGAGCCAGAGGTTGGGTTTAGGTAAAGTAGCTGTAAGAAATGTTTGACAGAGACTTGTAGGAGATGATTATGATATTACAGAACTTGAAATTCACATGCATCCAGGAGTACCATGGGCAGGGTTAGGGCAGGACTACAAATAGACAGGCAGCATAAGATCAGAGGCAAGCTAAGGCCTCTCGGCACGCTTGTCTTCACACACACGACTGCCTTCACATACATTCAGTCCCTGATCTGCAGGAAACGGAAAGCATGCTTCCAAGGGATATTTCTCACAGGTCTTGCCCATAGGTAGTAGCCTAATTCACTCACTTCGTACTGGGAGGATGTTTTGTGCCAGGGGGATGAGTACTTAGTCCTATGAACCTGTAGCAGCCTGCCTGGCTTTGGAATTTTAGAGCATGCAGAACAGTTTGGGGGGCTTGGGTGCACCCATCTTCACAGAGGAGAGGGTCACTGTTGCCCTCTGAAGCCTCCCAACACTCCCCTTACACGGGGTAGCAGGAAACTAGTTTTAGGTTGATGGCTTCACCGTTGCCCTGTGGGTAGTTGTGGTCTGCGTTGACATTTTGCTGATGGAGACACTGTGCAGCTGGGGACTGGGGGACACACTGAGCAAAGAAATATCCCCATTGCTTGGTGAGACCCCTATGTATTGCTGTGCATAGCGGGAGGACAGGGCTGGGGCCATTCTGGAAACTTCTTGCCTCTAAGTGCCACGGCCTTGCATTGCCTTTGTCTCAGCTGCAAACCCCTGTTCATTGTTATTTAACGAATTTCTCTTGAGTGTAATATGCATTTCCCTTCCTTCTTTTTTCCTCTGTCTTACCACAGGTGGACTCCTGCCCCATGCCAAACTCTTTTGCTCCGCTTTCAAAGCAAGAAGAAAACTACCTGTCTCCAACCTGATAGTTCATGCATGAAGAGAGGAAAACGGGCTACCAACAACGGGTTGGCATGATGCCTGAAGAGTGGTTGCAGCAGCCCTCAAAGTGGCTGAAATTAATGAAGGAGGATGGCTGATCTATTACTGTAGAGCCATTCCTGGATTGCTTAATGATCATGAGGAAAGGTAATAAACTTGCTGCCTAAACCATGTATCTCCCACCTTGTCCTGAGCCTCTGAAACATTGAAAGACTGGATGGGAAGGATGATTCTGTTTCTCAGCTCCCTTCCAAGGCTGGTAATATGTTCCCAAACTCCTTGATGGCTGTTGTACAAATGTGCTGGCTGGGCAGAAAGGGCCAGGTACCCAATTTCATTCCCATTTAATTGTCATACGGCCAGTCCCTGTAGAAGATTCCTGGGCCATCTTCTAGCATAGATTTGCATGACAACTCTGATTACCTTCTCTGCACAGACTCCAGAATGAGAGCAGAATTCACCCAACTGACACACAGGAGGGTGCATGATTACCCTACTGAAATTAGTGGAAAACTCCACATGTGGGAGCCATAGGTAAGTTTTAGAGAAATCACTGTTAGGTTACAAGTCACTAAATGAGTCCCCCTGGTTTTGAATCAAGCACATACACCGTAAGAGAACTAAGTGAGTTAACCTACACTGTGGTTGTTAATTTTGCCTGGTAGGCACAACTGAAAAAAAATCCCACCACAAAACATAAAAATCACAGGTATTCTGTCTGTCCCTTCGGAGTTCAGTGACATAAACTGCTGAACTGGCACAGCTACAGGAGGGAGCAGAAAGACCTCACAGGGGAGGGAAAGGGATGGAGACTTAGTGGTTTGCATTGGGTGTTTTCTAGGCCAGATCGGTGGCTGCTGGAGGAAGACTGTTCCATCAGGGAAGACCGCCTCTGGCAGTTCTCCCTCCACCCTGTTCATCCTCCTCCCCTCCCTCCTGGGTGCAAAATGCCAAATCAGGCATTTTGACACCTATGGAGAGGCAGGATCAGGAGACCTTCAAAAGAATGAGCAAAAGAAAATGGTATTATTGTTTTTGAAAGTGATCCTTGGCAGGCAGGTGCCGACCTAACAGCCCTAATTTGGACTTGATCTAACAACCTTGTTGAAAAAAAGAGTTCTCGGGGCAGCTCTGCATTGATGACAAGGGCAAAGAGACATCATAGCCAGTTGCAGTTTGTCTTTGACTTCAGTGTGATTAGGATTTCACCCAGTGAGTCTATTTAATTGATATTTAGCTCATTCAGATACTTTTTACATTTCATTCCCTTCAAATCTACTACTGTCAACTTCCACTCAGGAATACAGCACTGGCTTCAGCCTTAAACATGGTTAACTGCTGCAGAAACAATTTTACTCTCAGGTAAAATCTCACTCAGTTGCGTCAATAACCTATCTGGAAGAAGAGTCATTTGCCAAGAAAGGTTAATTGACAGTCAGAGGGCCTGACTTATATGGAAAGGTAAGAAACCTAAATATGACTAGGTTGGCCAAGCACCAAGTACGAGTGGGAGGATACAGGAACCATCCAGAAGGACCAGAAACACCTGAACACTAAGGATGGAAAAGAATTGATTAAAGTGATATCACAGATAAAAGCAGGAGCAGTAGTGGGATCATCTTTTCAGAAATGATACATTCACAGCTAAATATAAAACCAAGCTTTGATAATGAAACTTGCTATACAGGGGAACAGTTTTTCACAGTAAGCCATTAAGCCCTTTCTCCTGAGACCTTAAACCTAGACTCAAAAAGTACCTTATAAGGCAGGGACAAAGCTGCCACAGCCTCCAGTATGGAAAAGATGACCCTATATATCTTCTTCTTCCATAATTTCTATAATTCTATGAGCTTTCATATTTTGAAAATAGAATTCATTTCTGTTCATCGAATGCTGCCACTGCCTGTTGCCTTGTGAAAGTAGAAATCTCTTCCCAAAAGTTTCAGCGGCCCTTTATTGCAGTCTTTCGTCACTGTCACATCATCGTCTTCAGGCTATCTGCACCAGGAAAAAAATGTTTAGGAACTAAGATTAATAACAGGTTTATTGGAAGGGGTGAAAATGCAATAGGATGCATGATTTTTAGCCTCTAGCTGTTAATGCAGCATCTTACATATGTTGTCACTCTTTGCCTGTGGAAAACAGGAATGCTGTTTCTGCTGATACTGGAAACGCAGCACATTTGTAACATTCTGCTCTGAGAAGACAAGTAATTGTTGACCAGTTGCTATTAATAAACAAAGAAACCCTGACTTGGAGTATAGCAGTGCTTTCTGAGAAGGACATTTTTTCCAGTTTATCTAACCTACTGTATTTTTTTTTAGCACTCCTGAAATGCAGTGTGTCATTTTTAAAACAAATTAAGGTTGAAATGGAGTAGAACGGTAAAAGAAACAGTCGGAATGGAAAGGAATTCTTGGTTAAAACAGGAATGACTGAAGCTAGATATACTAAAAAAGCTTGCTGTGGAAGCAAACTGCTCTGTCTGTAGCAAGTGACTTACTTTCCTTTAGCACTTACTATGAACTACACTGTCAGAGAGAAATCAGAATTTCAACAGGACTCAGTAGGACCAGAAAGGTGACACAAAGGAGAGCTGGACAAACAACTGTGAATAAATTCCCTGAATATTTTTTCCCGCTCCCTCTTCCTCCCTGGTGACAACAAATCTTCATCCTACCTATTTACTCATTTTTATGTTTTGTGTGCTAAGTAGTTAGTCCAAATTTCACAGAGAGAAATTTGTTCCATTGGGAAATAATTGCTCAGTTGGGGGTGAGGAAGGGGAATGTTTTATTACACATGTTGGAAAAGGAGATGTGTTCTGATCATTAAACCATTCTTTTCTCTCTGGATAAAATCAGATCAGAGGGCACGGGGGACATGACAGCAATGGGAGCAAAGATAGATGGACATATACACAGATAAGATGGATAGACAGATATGACAGATGCTGATAACAGGGTTTTAATATATGGGTAGAAGAGATTACAAAACCTACAATCTTCCTCTGGCCAGATGTGGAGACTGTTTTCTGGAATGTTACATTTGGTGTTAAGGATTCTGTAACAGCATTAAAGTGATCTGATGTATATGATTTATAATAACTATAAAGAAGCTACCAGCCTGTAAATGGAAAAATGGAAAGGCTCTGAGGAGCAGAAAATCATGGGACAACAGAAATAATTTGAAAAATAGTATCCTCAAGTAATATAGACACTTTCTCACAGGTATCTCCAGAGAAGAAACTTCTTACTGAAATACACAGCAATCTTGTATCTAGTCCCTGTAACTGATTACATCATCTGCTATATTTAGAATACCTCCAGTGTAACCATGGAAACTGCTTTTGCTTAAACGCACGTTATTCCATTCGACAGTAGTTGACACTATAGAAATACTTTCGGAAGCTCACAAAACAATTAATGTATGGCTGTTATTATATGCCTGTATATATAGCAACGTGGTTTTCGTCCTTTCTTGAAGTATGCATTATGTATACCTGGAGACGTCAGATTCTGACAAAGACTACAAAGAGCCAGATGCATGGCAATGGAGTGAGCATACAAGACTACAGGAGAATTCAGAGTACATCCTCTGTATTTTGCTTTTAGCCCAGCTGCCGAAGGAAAGGGCTCAAGCTGTCACACTGCATGCACACGTCTGCGTGTGTGTCTGTCCCACGCAACTTTCGAACCCAGTTTCAACCAAATGTGACAAAGACAAAAAGAGGAGGTTTTTAATCTCCCACAAGGTTTGCAAAGATAAACAGCTATGCAGAAGGACTCCAGTGATCCCACTAAAAGGCTAGTAAGGGCAATCCTAATTAGACCTAGGAGAATCTACAAAAAAGAGGCTGCGTGGTTTCTGCAAGTCATGGAACTACTTATAATACTGATAATAATATTAGAAACTCAATAAACACTGTACCTATATATTGCGTCACAAAATTGCAAAAATACTTTCTTTTGTTTCTCTATAAAAATGCAGCATTGCAGAAATCATTAAGAAATCCCAAACGAGTATCAGAACTTCAAACAAATACCAGGAAACCTAGAGAGGAATTCAGAAAAACACTAAGCGAAGTCCCAGACTCAGCCTTCCAAACTGAAGGCAAGGAGCTACAATCATTTCTATATGAAATTGCTTTCAACTTCTGCAAGGGATTATCTGAGATTAAAAGGTAACGTTAGTACTAGGAAACAAAGAACTATGAGGTAAGTAGAGATGCTCAGTTTTCACAGCGTGGAAATGTTACCGTGAGGTCCCAGATGCATCTGTGCTCTTCAGCATATTTAGAACTGAGCTGTAAATGGGAACGAGGTGACCACATTTGCAGACTACGGTTGATTGTGAATAATTGCAGAAGGATCTACTGATACTATGTGGCTGAGTGATAAAATAGCAAATGATATTCCATGGTAATAAATATGAAGCAGAGTATGTGTGTGGAAAATAACCCAAACTATAAATGTACAGGGATGAGCTTTAACTTAGCAATTATTACTCAGAAATGTAGGCACCTCAGCACAATGGTGGGTAAAAAAGGCAAATCAGACATTCAGAGTTATTGGAAAAGTTATCAGAGCAAAACAGAAAAGACCTTATGTCACTTACTAATTCAGGGCGCACACACATTTTTATGACTGTGTGCGATTTTAGTCACCTCAGAAGCGATGTGAGAGAACTGACTAACACGGGGAGGAAGAAGAAAACAGAGAGCCAGGCTATGGCATCCTTTCAAGAAGAGAAGAATAGATGAGAATTCCTCAGCCTGGAAGCGAGTTGGCCGAGGGGTGGTAAGATTAAAGCTTACAGAGACGTGAATTGTATGGAGAAGATGAAGGGGGAGTGATCTCCTTCACACTGGGGAGAGGATGAAACAGGAAGAAGGGAAATGGCCTTGACCCCAACTTCCACTTCATGTGAGAGTCCTACCAGTGGCACGTCTTTTACAACTGTCCCAAGTCCTGTATCCTGTCTGTGAGTGGTGCTAGCCAAGAACACACCGCCACGTAAAGAGACGGCAGGAAAACAGAGGAATTATTTCGGAAGCAGGGAAGGGAGGTTTCTAGTAACTACATCTCTAAATGAGCAAAACACTCACCAAAAACATTGGTTTTAATCCATTAGAACTTCATGGGTAGCATGCTGTCACCAGCCATATCCCAGTTCTGCAGCAGCATCATGGCAAGACCAGCTGGATACTTCAAATGAGTGATGCAACACTTGCTGTGAAAAGACTGCAATTTTTCAGCATTTTCACCCTTTTTCTCATTAACAGCAGCCAAAACTTGCTGTTGGCTATACCTACAATTACCAAGTTGTGGCATGGGACCAGACCAGTAGAATAAAACAGATAGTGCTGAAGATCTGACATCGTCAGTACCTGGTTTGGGGAAGTGAAGGTGCTTCAGCTTAGCTCCAGCCAAGTACCATGGTCTGAAGGCAGCAGACCTCCTGCTGCCCTCCCTCTGCTCCCAGGAGGGCAGCCAGCCCTCCCAGTCCTGCTCCAAGGCTGTCCTGGCACCTCTCTTTGTGCGCCCAGGTTGCAAAACACGTTGCTGAAATGATCCAAATTAAAAATAACCAAGCAGAGAAATCTACGCAAAATATTGCTCTGCTGCAAATGATGGCCAACAGCTTGCCAGCTGCTGGGTGGGTTTGGTCCACACGACTTCTGCAGGAAAGCAGCCAAATGGATTTTCAGTGCAGCGGCTGAGCAAAGGAGGACAAAACAAAATGATAGTGACAGTCAGTTGCTCCAGCAGCAGGATGTCGCAAAGTGACCAGAAAGAGACACCTAAAAGTCAGTCCTGCAGTGCTGAGTGTTGGGGTCCCATGGATCAGGGAGTGAGTGCTTTCCGCAGAGAGGAACTCTGCAAACCCTTGATGGTGGCAGATCACCAGTTACATTCTGCAAATTTTCCATATTGAACACACAAATTCATAAGTATTTCATGTTGAAAGAAAATTATCACTCACGTGTAGCAGACTGATTTTCAAACAAAACGACTCTGACAACTTTTATGTTTTTAGCAAACTTTTCCCAAGGCACCAATCCCTGTTCAATCTTGAGAGTTTCAAAGGTGCTGGCTTGAAAAGCATAACCTTCCAAAATATTTTGTGAACGTTTCATGGTATGTCCACTTGTACCATTGGAACTGCCTAACAGAAAAACCAGATTGTTACCAACATCCAGAAACTAATTAGGAGGGAAAAGTACATTTCAAACTGCAAATATTCCTTTTTATACTCTCAGAGCATTACAAATTGAATGACAACTTGATTTTCAACCCCCACCCCCTTCTGCAATGTTAAAAATGTGACTGGAAAATAATATATCACCAACCTGAAACCTTGTTTTACAAATACAAGTTTTAGCCTAAGGCAATAGTTTCAAACAGTCAAGTGGGAAATCCTGAAAATAGGGGCTGGAATGTCCTCTTGGAGTGGAGAAGCACCCTGAACTGATGCCTTGTCTGCATGTTGATGTTTTGTAGCATCTTATTCCTTCTAATGGGGCAGAGATGATTTCCAATCTACATAAATTTGCTAAGCAAAGTCATTAGACACCTCCAAGTCATTTGCATCTCACTTTAATCCTTCAGTGTAACGTAGACAGTTCCATAGTCCCACATAATACGAACCAGCTGAATGGATTCCAATTTATCAAGAATCTATAAATTGCAAAATATCAAGCTGAAATGGCAGTAACAAACCCAGTGATCACTGTCCCATACATTTTATATTGTTATTTAAGGCCTCCTGGGAGATCAGTGCTGTATAACCTACTTCTCAGGATTCCTGTCAGCTATATGAACTCTTTGCAACTGCTTTGACTAATATATTATGACTTGTTTATGATACTGAAGAATAAGTGATGGAATCAGCGTGGTCACAATGGAGTGGGAAATGATGTGGAAATTGTCTGGAAAAGGTATCATTTTTTTTCCTGTCTCTGTATGCATATACTGAAGGACTAGCCTATCGCACAGGCGTCCCACTTAGGTCCCTCAGACATCGTGTTTGAACCAAGGTGTTCCCTCTTTGTGAAAAACACAGTATCATCTAGGATACTAACTGATCCCTAAGCAATAATCACAGAATCCAGACTCAAGATTTGACTTAAAAATTTAATTTAGACGTCACCAAGAAAACCTCTCAGCAAAACTTTAAATCTATGGATTGCTTCATAGATTATGTGGCCGCCAGGCAAGCAATACCCCACTTGACAGCAGTTGATATAACAGCTCATTTTGACCTCCACTGCGCCTCTGCCTGCTCCCGCTGGTGCATATGGCTTCCAGGAACCAGGAGACTGAATCCCTCCAGCAGAGATTTCCTGCTCCAGCTGCTGCAGATGAGATGGATCCAACAGGTTCTTTTGGGGAAGTAACACACCAGGTTCCCACCGAGCAGGAAATTTGTAATTACACCACCGTTACTTTCCTGCTTCCTCAACCAGCGCTACTCAACGAATAAGCCAAGCCTCGTCAGCGAAGCACTGGAAAGAGCAAGCAAAAGGCAAAGTTGGTCACCCTCCCTCCCTTCTGTGGGAGCAGCTTCTGATAAGGAGGCTTGGAAAGCCGTTGTGTCTAAAAACGTCAGGGAGGGCAGCTCTGGGACCACCGCTGGCAAAATTTCATCCCCCTTCTTTCTGATCCTTCTCGAAGCCGAGCTCCCTTGCTCTGCATCCCTCTCCTATAGCATACGGGTTCATGTCCTCATGTGCAACCCGCAAGGCTGTCAGCACCTCGGGACCACATCTTTCCCTGGGACACCAAAGGGAATCATGTCCCTCGGGAGGCTGCTGTATGCAAGCTGCTTTCAACTTTGTATCACGGATTTCCTGGAAGGCTCATGCTATCAGTACAATTACTCCCATTTTACAGAGGACGTAACTGCAGCTGAGAGCTTACCGGTGTCTCAGAGATTTCTCATATGAATTATATTTTTAGCTCAGGAATACATTTAAGTATATACATAAGTCCATTTACATTGCTGTCGAGGACTACACTATTAAAGACTTATTTTAAAGCCCACTTTAAATCCTGTTGATTAAAGTTCATGCCTGTATGGCTTTCTGAGTAAGAAAACTTCACCAAATTGGACTCCTGTGTATAACATGGATGACTAAAAAATAAAATGCTGTTCACTATAGGCACCCAACAGAGCAAAGAAATATATCAAGGGCTTTCATATTTGGTGCCAGGCACGATCAGATTCATTTTGGTTCTGCCCTCTGAGCAGAGAAAGTACCAGCAGACTGAAACTGTAACACATAAAATAAGAGAAATAAACACAACGGTCTCATCTGATAATGAGAATGCAATGTGCTTTCTGTTGCCTTCCTTTCCCACCTTGACAAAGTCATCTCTTTGTTTTCTACAAAGCAGTAAGGAATAATAAAACCATTTGTCTAACGACGGAAAGTTTCATTTCCCATTGTTTGCAATGCCTTAGCATATCCTGCATCATTCCTACAAGGTAGTGAGTTTTGTGATCCATATGGTCCTAACTGTGCTTCTGTGACAAGGTGCTTTAAAAGATTATGTTCTACCGTCATTTCCCATGCAACTCGTCTGCTCCCTCTTTCCTCCCTCCCTGCACAATGATTTGCAGGACACAGTCAGAATGAGATATTTGTAAAGTCATCACCTTACTTCGTACACACAGATATACAGATCTCTTACAGCAAAATATTGTACAGTGCATTGAAATAAAAGCCATAATGAGAAGAGTTAAATTGTAGGATGTGTTGCAGTTGTTAAATAGAAACTATTAAAGCCTTTCTCTTTTCTGTCACAAGACATGGTGTGTATCTTCACAGTATTGTAATTCAAGTAACTATTGAATTAGAGTAGTTAGCTTCGAGTTCTGATTCTTAATCTAGTTATGTGTCACACTTTTATAATGCTACATTAAAGGACAGTGTTGCTTTGATCTAATGGAGAGAGACTAGTTTTTGAACCTTTGCCCAACATTACGATTATATCTTGCTCACAGCACTTCATCATAGACATATGCACGCCCAGATGTGCATGCACACATTGCCTGACTCAAGCTGTCAACAGAAGTGCCCTGTCTACCGATAAAACACGACCTTTTGATGGTGAAATCTTGCAACTATTTAATGGCATGCAGTCACGCACATTAATTTTAAGAAGTTGGGGGCTTGGCTACAGGGGGAGCTGGAAGGAGCAAAGCAGTCACAAACCGAGATTTGGCAAAGCCATCAGGATTAATAGTCAGAGGCTTAAAGACAAAGCTGTCTGCAGTGCACAAAGGTGGGGAGACCCTCAGCTTCACGGCCCAGTTAAACCAGAGCATTGCTGGCAGCACAGTTTCTGCTGCTATTTGGCCTTGGTACTGACTCAACCTGCACCTACCAAATGTCCATCACTGTTTTCTGCAGCGCAGAGATATTTTTTCTATGCACTTCTGCAGCACAGGCTGACAGTGCTCAGTGTACCTGAGCCAGCTCTGGCTGGGCTGGCTCGAGCACAAGAAACAGCCTGGATGAACTATATGTTGTTCCTCTCCTGCCTTGCTAAGAAGCATGTGGTATTGATATAGGCTTCCCACCTAAGCAATGATTTATTTTCTCCTTGCTTAGCATATCAATTCAGACAGGATCAAAGTACTAGCTGACACGGCTGAAAACTAATCAGCTTATAATTTGCACAGGGTACCATGCTAGTATTGTACATCATTAATAAATATGACAAAAATCAGACAACTCTGCTTGCTGATCATTCATATTACATAGGAAATTGACTGAGAATGTCATTAAAAAACAAATCTGTATTCGCTCAGAATCGGGAGCACTTTTTCCCATTTTTCTTTTCAGGAGTTGTCCAAATCTTTAAAAATATAGCAGAACAGTTGCTTTGATTTTGTAAAATGTCAGCTATCCCTAAGTGGCTTCTTTCTGGATTATGAAAAGTATTGACAGGCTTCCTCATTTGCAACTCTAGGAAAGTTCCACAAATCTGTTTGGTTTTTTTTTTTTTGTATGATTTTAAGTCAATAAATATCAGGCTATGTGCAGAGGAAATGGGATGAAAAGTGAAGCAGCTGAAGAGTCATCAAGTGAATTGCTTCTTTTCAAAGATCTTCTAAATTAGAACAAAATTTTTGAGGCACTGGAAATCACTCAAAAAATCTTTGAAACAGCTCCACATCCCTTCAACAATAAAAAACATTTTGCAAAAGGCAATCTGAAGAGCTCATCTTTCTCCTCCAACTGTAGGTACGAGTGGCTTAGAAATATTTTAGCGGGGGGCAAAAGGCGCTCCTAGCAATCCCATGAGTTTTCTGGTGAAAACAGTCAGTAAATTAAAACCAACAGAAAATTTAGGATGTTGTCAAAGCGCAACCCAAGGGGGTAACCAGGACGCTGGGTTCCCGCAACGGCTGCGTGGTGCCGCTCGCCTTCTCCCTTTGTGCTGCCATCCCGCCGCGGTGGTCACCCACGGGCTGATCTCGGGAGGAATCTCTCCTGCTTTTCATTAAGCCTTTTGCCCCTCTGCGTGCCACCAAGTCCTCTGCCAGACTATTCGCTTCCTCTGCAAAATCGTTTTCCCTTCGGCTGCCGGCCAGGTCGGCGTCGCTTTCTGCAGTACCTGGAGCTTTGTAGCGCATCTCTCCTGGCCGACTCGGTGTGATCTCAAGCAGCCACCATCTGACACTTTCGGCAGTTTCACTGCAGATGCAGGGATGCATTTCATAGGCAAAGTAAAATTTGGGGCTTTCTATGACCACGTCTGGCTAGTCTTTCTTATTAAATTAGCAAGTATCAGCAAGGGGAAAATAACTCAGAGAAATTATAGGGGTTTTAAAGGCTAATATCACACATATAATTTTGTAAAATGTTTTGGCTTAAGAGGATCAATTAACAAAAAGAATAGACTAAAATAATCTCTAAGTGAAAGCATCATGGAAAGGACTGAATGCTTAATAATTTCAGGCCATGACCAATAATAATTGAGAATAATGTTTGTCTCAGGCATAATAATACTAAAGGATCGCAACACCATTTTAGCTGGAAAAAGTGGAAGAAAAAAAAAAAGAGTTTGGTCTGCTTAGATATTTAGGATGCAGTCTTTGACTTTGTTAAGAGAAAGTTGAAGAAGGAATGAATTATTCATATAAATGTTGCCCTAGTAACAAGCCAGCAAATAAAATAATGAAAGCAGCTCCTTGTTTTTAAGGGGGAAACTACAAATTTTGGCCTATTGGCGCTGGAAGTTCAACGCTTTGTACGCTCTGAGGCAACTCTAACTTATGCCTACATGTGCAACGTATCAGATCCGCATGGTCCTGAATCCCCCCATATGATCATTTTTAGCATTCAGAGGAGTGCGGGAGCAACTGCCTCAGTGAGCCCCACGCTGCATGAGATGGGTATTTGAGCATCACCCAGAACCTAGTCCTGCAATGAGTGGAGATGGGTTTTTTTTCTTTTCTTTTTCTAAAAATCTAGACAGCTCCATTCAAAATGCTTTATTAAAAGAAAACTAAGGCCAAAAAGCAAAGCACGCCAAATCAGGAAATTTCAGTGCAAAAATGATAATGAGAAGATTTTCAAATAACGCATTCTTGTGGAAACGGATGCGGATACATAGCTTGGCATTTCCAAAGCAATTAAATCAATTAGGATGAAACAAACTACAGGCATAGAGTAGGGTTTTTGTACCGCCTAGTGAAAATCAGAGCCCTGCGCTTGAAACATGAAATCCCATTTGGTGCCAGAGGAAAATTCAGCACCTAAAACCGTCGCAGCTGGCACGGAGAGACTGGGTTGCCTGAAAAAAGGCAGCGGACAAGAAAGGAGCATCCCAAGCCTGCCGGCATGGGGGACAGCGAGATGCCTAAAGGGTCATCCCTGGACAAGGGTCTCTGCCCTGGACGCCCAACCAGGAGCACTGGGGGGGGTAAGGCAATGGGCAAAGCCTGACCTTGTCTGCTGCGGGGTGCTGAAGAGGGGAACACATCGCCGGGACCCGAGTCATTAAACCCCCAGAGCAACTGCGGCGCTCGGGACACTCATGTGGGAACGGGGACCCCAATATTTCCGAGAGGACAGGCCTAGATCAGAGCGTTGGTAAGCTGCCTGGCGGTCTCAGATGTTCCTGTTGGCTTTCAGAGCCCCCCCTGACCGCCTTTGCAGGGGGATGAGCGTGCACAAAACTGCTCCTCGCAGCTGCGGGTGCCCACACTCGTACAAAAATGTTTGCTACTCTATGTTTAGTGTTAAAATGGGGTTATTGTTCAGCTGGAGAACGGCAATACAGCTGGTGACCAGGGCACCCCAGGGAACGCTTGCCGGTCAGCGCGGACAACCCACAGTGTGAGACTTGTTTTCCTGAAAGTTGTTGTAGTTTTAATCGTATGTGCTTTGGCTTATTTTGCAAGTCTATTTCTATTCAGCTTTTTCTCATGTCATTAAAAATCAGCTTAGCAACAGTATTTGGCTCTGTAAACAAACCTGAGGCTAGGCTAGGAGCAATACCAGTTTATACCGCCAGAGAACTTGGCACATATTCTTTCATATTCTCTCTCTTTTTTTTTTTTACCCTCATGCTTTTTTTCTGAAAATATTTTTTTTTTTAAGCAACAAATACCAGAGAAGACAGAGTGCAATGTGGTATGTTTGTAGCACATTACTTAATGTCCCAGGTGTAATCAACTGAGACAATCTCTAGCAGTGGAGAGTTTAAATAAGGGTCAGGCTGATGTCAGGAAAAACTTAACTTCTTCTGCTTTCTAAAAAGTTTTTAAAATATATATCTATTGCTTGCCAGAAAATTTAATATGGATAGGTGCTTTCAAACACAGCATCAGGATACCCTCTGTGTCTGGTGTTTTTCCCATCATTATCATCTAAGCTTGGTTTTACAGACTACCTTCCATCAGATCATTTCAAAGCAACATCTGTTGGTTTCAAGGTTAAGCTTGCTGTTACAATAAAGTACTGCTAAAATGTTAGCTCTCCATAGAAATACCTTGGCCAAGGTCCACTTTATGCACAAATTATTGTCTTGGAATACTGCATGGAAACTAGAAGAAAAGAAGAGATAAGCTAAATTACAAGGGTATTTGTTTAGAGCCATCACTTTTGTTTACAACAGCTTCAGCCTGAGAACGCTGAAAGACCCTGGCTTTACACTATTTTGAGCCTGTGTTCATGTAACAGGGGGCTCATCCTGGCACCCACACTTCCCCAGCCAAAGCGGCGATAGATCGCTCCGCTGGAGGGACTGCATCTCGTCAGCCGACGCGAAGGATAGACAGGGCTGGATGAAGGGGGGCCATAGCCATGACTTGTAGGGGTTCCCCATCAGCGTCGCATGGCTGGAAACCACGGTGAGTTTGAGCAACTCCAAGCGGACCCCAAAAATGGTGCTGATGGATTATCACGGACCCATTCCAGGGACAAAGCCTCAGCTGGGGCAGGGCCAACAGAGCAGACAAGTAAACAAAAGTATTTTTGTTGCATTTTTGGCAGTTATTTTCATTCCGCTGAATTTAATAAACTAATATTAGACAGACTCCTAGCAATTTTCGTCTTACCAGTTTACCTTGCTTCTTACACATAAAACTGCCTTTTACTCCACCTAAGCTACTTATGACATCAACTTGTGAAGGCAGCAATGCTTGTGAAGTAGGCGACTACCTAGGCATTGCCACTGCTACATTTGTTTTTTGTGTCGATAGCCTGAAACCGCAGTCTCTGAGTTGGGCAGATTAATGCTTGTAGCAGACAGCTCCACCAGGATCATGGGTTTCAAAAATTCTCCTTAGCAAACAGAAGTTTCATTAGAGGTTAGAAATATAAATTGGTGAAGTGACAGATTCTATGATATGATGGAAGCTCAATTATAAGTGGATAACATAATATAACAAGTGCAGATGAAATCCTATTAAGGTCTGAAAATCCAATATCTCATCTTCCTGACTTTTAATTGATCTTTACACATATTGTCATTGCAGTCAAATATTTGAAATGATTCCTGTACACATAAACAAATGTAAGCACATTAACTCTGTTAATAATTTTAACAAGTAATTTGTATTTCCCATTAGACTGTCTTACAATTTGCTTTACTGTAATTAAAGATATCATCAGTGATAAGGCTTAATGTGTTATTTAAAGTCTGCCTGTTTATAAGATTTGCTTTTATCATTAACTGCAGGTTGATAAGATCCACACATACCCTCATTAAGAAATCAGATTTTATGTCTAAAGCAAATAGGATGTTCAGGTAGGGAAGGACTGCTGATTTTTTCATACATCCTAAATACAGACCTTTCTCCCTAAGGTTGATCTGTGGTAAGCCAAGCAAGTTCATTACACCACGGCCTTCAGTCTGCTTTACCAGGAAAAGCAACGCTTTTGCCAAACAGCATATCCTTCACTTGCCATAAAACTGCATGTCTCCCTGGTGTCCAGAGTACTGATGGGCAAAAGAAGTTCTTCACGTGAAGATAGTTATGAAAACTTGCTGGGCAGCAAAGTCACAGGTCGCTTTGCCTTTGGGTGGGATGAAAAGCCCTAAAGAATGGAAGTCCTTTTGCCCGGGTTTCTCAAAGCCCAGACAGCGGAGGCTTTCAAAGACCCAGCTAGAGAAACAAATGGGATACATGCAGTATGGGACACCCATTAAATCCTTTGCAAATACTTTGCTGCTTACGCCCTTCCAAATCAGATACAAAACACCCCTCCTTCATTCCTGACTAATGCAACGGGAACCAACAGACTGCCGGCCTCTGCCCCTGCTCTGCCTTGTGCAGTTGTTATGTCCCTCTTAGCAGCAGTGCTCTGAACTGACTTTTGAGATGATTTCTTTTACCTTACTTGCCAAGAAGAGAAAAAGAATTATTGTGTATGTTTCCAGCTTGAGGTCTGAACCATTTGCTTGTGGTGCAAATGTGACTTTTGGGAGGCTTTCTTTAGATATACCCAACACCGCCACTTTGTAAACAAAAACAACTTTTGACACCAGCTATGACTAATCCATTGCTTTAGTTCAGTAAGTGGAACATACGTTCAATTCATAATCAAACTGTTGAAATTACCCTGCAAGGCTGGAAAATTGACAAGTGGTTTAGCTTATTTTTTTTTTTTTTAATAAGGTTATAAGACTTTTAGACAGAGGTAAATAGTGTTCTAGTAAATAAACTGGCAGAGTAGGTGGAGGTGAAAATAATTTTCCTTAGTTTATTTTTCACCTGTGGTTTGTTTGGAAGGTTTTTTTGTCCTCAATTTTATTTTAAGGGATGAAACGCTTATTCCCCAGCCTCAGCATCTGCTGCTTTACTGTTCTTATTTTTGTGTAGAGAGGAGATGATTTGGACCTTAATTAAAATTAGAACAGCTTCTTACCAAGGAATTATATTAAACATTTTGCTAGCAAGAACTAACATGCAGTAAAAACTTTCTCTTGCTATTATTTTGATGACACTTTCAAGATTCCTCCAGGAGATGAAAAAAAGACTACAAAAGTATCACTGGCAAGTAATAGATTGATGGTCTTCCATTCCACATGGCATTCAGAACAGCAAAATCACTTGCATCCTCCTTCCCTGAGATCTCAGCTACCCTTCCTCTGTAGCTTACATTTTCCAAATTGTCGAGAGCAGAACAGATTCAAGTATAACATTAATGGAGAACTGTTTAACTATTTATGCTGCTATAATTTTGTATTGATTTTATGTAAACTTTTAACCAAACACAGATTGCACTGCTTAAAGAAGACTTTTGGGAGTCCCTAATAAATTGCCTTTCCGATCTTTAATGGAGCATTAGTAATTATCGGATACAATGTGATTTAAAGTCATTTAGAAGCCACAGAACAGTAGCTTGATACGGTACATTTCTGTCTCACTAACAAGTTGTGTTCCATGCAGTTCATATCTGACAAAAAGTACTAGAAAAAATGCTGACAATAATTTATCTTGATTGAAAATTTCTATGTGATCATCATGATATCATACGCTATATAGAATTTTCATCATTAACTACTGTAGTGATTTAAGCATTTCTACAGGAAAAAGAAATAGCACAAGTAGGGTCAGATGCACAACAGAAGGCTCCAGGACAAACTTGTACCTATTGTCAATAAAATCTTAGGCAAGGCAGAATAACCAGGTCCAGAGAAGGTAAGAAAATGAATTGATAAAAAAACACTCCTGCTTGCAGTAGTCAAAATTAAAATAGTTTGCCCGTGGCAAGATCAAAACAGAGAGAGGTCTGATTATTCCAAAGCGAAGACAGAAGTTCTGGTGATGACCAGATCTCTAGACTTTCCCTTCAGTTGTGGGTTAACAGCCAAGGAAACCCAACGAACATACGTCACGTCACGGGTAACGAGGATCATTGGGTAACCAGAAACTGCTGTGACGCAGCAACTGGACACTAATGCATTGGCGTGGGACACATGAATGGCCTGACAAGTCCTCTGTATCTTATCCATTTTGTTTCCAGCCCTGACAGCACCTCTGATACTTGCTTTAGGTACAAAAGGCTTCAGTAATTTTTCCATAGTCCTCCTGTTGGTCGCCTGGCACAGCTGGTTTAAGGAGGCTGGCTGTGCAGCGAATCGAGGCTGTGCTGGGGAGAGAATTCCCTTCTCTGTGCTGCTATTGCTTTATCTTTTGCTGCCGAAAATCCCCATGCTTTCAGCGGTCTGTACCTTAGGCAAGGACTTTTTTTTAGGCACACCATAGCCACGGGCAAAGGCCCCATCACCTCAGAGCTGCACACAGACGTAAGAGAGTGCTTCCTACCCGTTGTCCCCAGCATGCTAAGGAGGCCACAGCTTTCAGTTCACCCCTCTGTCCCTGTCACAGCTCACTGCATCCACAGCCTGCTCGCAACGCTCGCTGGCCCCATTCCTCATTGCTCCCTTCTTCACTGCTCATCCCTACGTGCCCCCGAGCCCCCCGGCCACGTCCCACTCAGCTGCTGATCCCCCATATCCCGGCCTCCCACTGTGCACCCAGCTCCCACCTATACGTATTTCTCCATCCAGCATCTGAATCACCTCTTCGGCCTCCTTTCCCCGTTAGCTGCTTCCACTTTGTCTGTCTGGCTGTTACTGCCACTCAATTCTCTTTCATATTTCCGCTCTATCCACAGCAAGCACTGCCCAGCTCTGCAATAAATTCCAGCTAACCCATCTCCTGTTCCTTCCATCAATCTGCCCTGATGCCTTTTATCAGTTTCCTCCCTAGGGAATTACTTGCCCTTTACTTGGCCCCTATAACACTGTTGGAGTAACTGTATTCCTATCAAGCCTACCCATCTATCTTCAGCATTTACGGTGCTCAGGTCATTACAGAGCATAGGCACCGCTACCTTTGCCAAGATCACCGATTACCATCGGAGCCACCTCCTTAAAACTCAACCCATTAATTAGGTATTCTTACTAGCAACCTCATCCCTTTCTCACTAGCTCGTATATACATTTCAATACATTTACCAACCTATAAACAAAGGAACAAGCCCGCAGGTCTTGTGTTTGTAGGTCTTTTCTGTCAGGCGCAGCTAAACAGGCTGCCATGAGTAACAATGCTGCCCACCTGCTTTGCAGATTGCCAGATCCCCAGGCCTGGTGCTCGGCCCATAAAAATCTCTCCCTTGACTTGAATGGTCAATGAATAGGGTCTGCTGCCTTATTTCTTTGTTTGTTAGAGCAGACAAGAGCAACACGATTAAGCAAACGTTCTTAAGATTTAGGAGAGGATTTTTTTTTAACTGCTCATTTCATGGTGTACCATAACTCATGGAGGTCATGGGCCTGACTCTAGAAAGCAGAGAGCCCACAAATATTCCATACAGCACTCACTGGTGGAAAGAAACGCAAACGTTCACAGCCAGCAAGCAGCTAGCTTACCTCATCCATTACCTCAATCGGCGTATTCCCATGTGTGCAGGAACCTTCTTAGGTAGATCTAAAATGAGACAGTGATTGATTATGGAAGGAACTGTTATATAACTTAGACATTATCTCGGTTTCCACATCCCTAATCACAAAGTTCCAAATGCATTCAAGTGACAAACCAATTTAAAAACAATTTGACTCCCAAGACAATCACAACAGGGAAAGACTTTAAACTGAGCAGGTATTACAATGCAATTAGCACAATTAACCCTTTGTCACAGCAGCAAATCAAGAGCTTCCACCTCTTAGCATTTCTTTAAAATGTCTGTGATTGGAAAATTGACTTCCAGCAGGGAGGAGTTAACACTATGGCAATCTCCTCCTTACAGATTTTTAACAGTCACCAGGTGGCAAAATCTATTTATACACCATATGTTTGTAATAGGATCTCAATTTGTAAGATACAACATTAAATTTCTTGAATGAATATACTGAACAGAATAGCCTGACAACTGGAGCCACAATAACATGATGAAACATATTAAAATCAGTGTTAATATAATAATCAGCTGTGTTTTGTTCCATACGGCAATTTATGTTAACAGTTAAGCTAAACCCCATCTGTTTCTTCAAAAGCTGAATGTAACAAAAGAAGAAAGGTCACGATCATGAACTTCTGCCTCCAAGTCACACTGCGTGTATTTAATAATGAATGTATAGCTCACTGGTTTTCTATATGAGGTATGCCAAGTTAAAAGGCAAGTGTTTTTTCACATGTAAAAAGTAGCAGTTTTGGAGAGAATCTCACTCCCTATCTCCTAACTTATTGAAGACCCTTGGCGAGGTGCACAGATGGCAGCAGAATGGTCAACGGCAATGTGAAGAGCAGACCTAAATTTTTTCCTATGCCGAAGATCCTGTCATCTCAGGGCACACCTGGTTCTGCGGCGTTGACAAGACAAATGGTATATTCCACACATCTAACAGGTGTGCTGTGCTACCCTTCTGCTTGTACTGAAATGCGCTGACAGTACAGCAATGGGGAACATTTGTCTTTATCTTTATAACAACTGACAAGATGCATGATTATCGCTGTAAGGCTATCAGGGATAAAAAAAAAGAAGGCCCTGTCCATGAGCGTAGGTATTAGTCACATGCTGAAATGCTGATCAGGTCTAGGAGAGTAGAAATTATTTGTAAAATTGCCTTCAAAGAACATTATCTCCCACCCTGCTTCCAATAAGCAGATCAAACAGATCTCACCTGCACCAGCTTTTCATATTCTTTTGTGAGAATTTCTGGCAGTTTTGTAACTTAGCCAAGTTCAAACTATTAATGGCCACCTGAAATTCATCAAATCTGTGGCTTTATTTCTTCAACCTTTGAAAAAAATCTCACTATTACTATGATGGACTTCTATCAACAGAAACATCTCAGAAGAGTTGCTGCCTGTGAATTTGCCTACTGTGTCAAAATATATATATGTACTGTGTTTGTTTCTGAAGGCGAACCTTGGCTGGGATACCTTCGAGAGAAATCTAACTATCAAGCCCCATATTCAGACAGAGGACCCTCACCTGGGCATCTACCTTACATCTCTCACTGCACTAAGATATGTAAAGAAAGGGGCTAGGTTGTCAGTTTTGTCACACACGTGAGAAACAGCCTATCGAACACTTGTTATGTCAGCCCTTTAAATAGTCCAGCACCCCTGAACCGCCCTCCCTAAAGTAGACGGATCCCCCACTTGTGGCCTGGAAGTTAACCCGCAGTGCAACCTTTGTAATTTCTATGAATACACTGATCTGCAAATATAATCCTGCTATTGATGAACAGATGCGGTGTCCTCTGCAACTTGCAACAAATTCACGGTGTGGGTTTCCCGTTTGGATGCAGGAGCTGAGATACTGAAGGGTAAAAGTTTCTGGAAGCTGGGAGACCCCTGTCAGCTATACAAATAAAGAGGATTAGGAGCATAGCTTACTCCTACCAATTATAATTTAAGCTTCATGAATTGCCTACCAGGGCACGGTAAAGGCAAACGTGGGTTTTCCCCTCCCTAGGAAAGCATGGTTTTAGCTAAACCTTTTTCCACCCGCAAGGAAATTACGCGTACAGCACAGCTAGCTAGCACACAGGCAGGAGATCCTTCTGTTCCTTCAAGGTTGTGGGTTATGAAAAGATCAAAGGTCTCTTCCAAGATGTCCCCCGAGACCCCCCCAAGTGAGAGGACGTGTTCCTTAGGGAAGACGGGCAGCAGGAACCCGCTCAGCCGCCCTGACTACACAGCGCCTAACTGGGAGTAGGAGCACCAGCAGCCGCGGTTCAAGGCAGAGCACGCATGTGACATTTGAGTCTCCAGCGTGGTGGATGTTGTTTTCAAGGTGTTTTCCCCCAGAAGATGTTAGCAAAAGGGACAAGTGGAAAAAAAAAAAATCTTTCTGCCTTTGAAAAAGCTCTAAGTCCCAGCACCACTCAAAGCCACACTCCCGTGATTTCCCTTACCTCCCTAAAAGCCTTGTTTTTCTGTCGCCTATCCTCTCTGTAAACTTCTTGGCCAGGTATTTTGTCCTTATACCTGCCTGCAAAAGCTATCCATAAATTGTTTAATCAGGCAAACATGCAACTAATAAATAATAAGCAATTTGGAAAGTAGGTCTTCAGACAAGCGGTAAAGAGTAATTTCTAGCACGGGCAGGTATTACCTCAGGAGAGCTGTTGTGGCCTCCTTCCATATGCACAGTCCTGCCCTGTTCTGTTTTATTTATGATGAAGTAAAACAAAAATGAATTTAGAGGGAAATGATATCACTTCTATGCCATTAAAATTGAGATATAAACCACAGAAGCCAAGATATGCGAAGACACAACTGTCATTTTTCCTGACACCATGCATTCTGACATAGTGTCACACTTAACTTTGAATTTCCTGGCTTTGGTGGGTTCTTGTTCTAACCCCGAGACATCATTTAAATGTAGTTTGTCGTTTCTGAATATAACTATAACTCTTATATTACCAATAATAATAGGGTACCTTCTGCTCCTCAGGGGCAAACTCTCAAACAAATGGCTTGTGAATCAATAAATACATTAGTGTGCTGCAGCTGAATTTATTTATTCATGAGATGCTTATCTCCTGGTAAATTCCTTAGGAAAAATCCTTAATCCTACCATACTGAATTGACTATTTATCAGTTTTAAATTGGACCTTATTAATTTTTTTTTCCATGCTGGAAAATGTCTCTCATGCAATATATCTTCGTAAGGAATTAAATTTCTTTCTGTCTCCCTTTTCTCTCCCAGGGACTAAACCCAGTGGTTAAGAATGGGAAATAACAGATGGCAAGAAGCTCCCATATACAAATCTGCGGCATCTGAGTGTCCTGTAAGCTCTCTTTGCAATCTACTCGCAGAAGCCTGTATGCCACGGCACAAGCACAGTCACATTTGGCTTCTCACTCATCGGTGACAGGCTGAGCTGTTTCTCCCTTTGTTTTATTGCCGGCTCATTGGCAGCTGCTGTAAGTAGAGATCAGCTCCATCACAACCGAGCACAATTATATTTATAGGGTACAAAGGTACTTACAAACCCTTAAGCATAAAATTGAATTCGATGCTAAGGTTGCGAATCGGGTTTTACCTACTGACTGTGGCAGGAGATGTCTTCTCAAGATCTAGGAACTAAGAAAACCATGTTCTGCTGTGGGCTCATTTGAATAATCTCCCCACTCATTAAACGCAGCTGCAAGGCAAGGAATAACAGAGTTCAAAGGCAAACCAGGGGAATATATTAGTAACAAAACTATTGTCAGAGCCTTTAGGTATGTTTCCCCAATATTCCTCAACATAATGCTATTAATTACAATAGGAACAATTTTGTCATTTGCAAACACTTTTGAAAAGGTTAGAAGAATACTCTGCACTGATAGCCTACATGCCTATTTTTAGAAAAGCTGTTGCTAGAGAATTTCGAAATGTTACACGTTTTGACTAAGGACCAAAAGAGGGGTTAGGTTTGGGTGTCAAAAGAGGCGTTAGGTTTGGGTGTTTGTGGCCTATTTCATTTTACGTGATTGGTGAGTTGAAGAGCCCAGACAGCATGTTCTTTTCTAAAAAGGGCTGTTGATGTGATTTAAAATACATTGCTTAATCCTAATATCTTCAAGAGGCTACAGACTGCAGGCAAAAAAAAGCACTCAGAGATTCACATAAGGTTATGTTTTGCTTGTGTTTTGACATATTATTATCATCGAGCTACTTCTCTGGCTACATGGCATCCACTGGCTCATCAGACATGCACCATTCTCCGCCTTTTTGGCAAACATTCCCTGATACACCTGTCAGGACAGGCAGCGAACACAGCAATGGGGCAGTCTCTCTCGATTCCGTTCCTGTAATCGGAGAGTGCCAAAATGCTTCAGGGCTACCAAAGTGTTGACATCTCCAGTGCAATTTTCATCACTCTCTTTGCTAAATAAAATAAGCTTTCCAATATGGCTCAGGAGATTGGAGTAGTGTCTTTTTTCTTCTCTGCGAATCAGAACTGCTGCCATTCTTTAATATTTATCAACCCGAATCCAGAGGGAAATATTCAGCCTCTCATTTTCCAGAATACGTGTTTTTCCTCACCCAAAAAAGCTGCTGGATTCTATGAGGCAAAGAAATTCAAATGCGTTTGATTTGGGAAAAGGGGGATATTACGAGTGCTTGGAGGACTATGTGGCAAGTGGCCATTTTTCAGATCTGCTATTGTAATCAGAAGCAGAGTGACTGGAAGGTATTTTCCATGAAATACCTCTCTGGAGCTAAATCCAGGGACTGGGGCACTGTTTGTGAAAACACTGTCATTTTTAAAGGAAATGTACTTGTTTACATATCATAAAAAGTTTAATAGATACTTCTCCTTTAGGGAGAAGTGCAGACAGCTAGAGCTGAAGAAAGTTGTGTTTACGACTCCTTCAAGCGAGAAGGAGCGCTGAAAACTAAATGCTGTAACCGCTACTTATGGAGCCTGGCACTTCAAACTTTTGTAAAACTTGCGTAGGAAACGCTTCGCACGGAGGAGATACAAGTACTCCCAACTAGACCTTGGCTTACCCAGCACTTACGCACCTGCTTATCTTTCAGCCAGCGAGTAGTAACGCCAACTCCCAAAGGATGTGCTTGCAGCTGAGCGCGGTCTTCAGCCTGGGCAGAGAAGAGGACCTGGCACCGCGGCCGCGTGCCGTGCCGTGCCGTGCCGTGCCCCCGACTCCCCTCCTTCTTCAGGCCAGAGAGCCAAGGGCCCTGCCAGGCACTGGGGTTATTCTGCAGAGGAGATCAGCGGCCGCACAAAGGAAGTTTGATCATATTCACTGTTGATTTAAGTCTTGTTTTGGTCCTGCAGATGCTTTGCTTAACCCTGCAAAGTCGTTCACAGGCAAGTTCGCGGGAGAAAGTCCTTTATTAACGACAAGCCAGCGCCAGCTGCTTTTAGCCTTTCTGTGTGGGAACAAATGTCATGAAAAAGAAGGAAAGAGAATACACTTTTTTTTTTTTTCATGGGGAATTAAAAGCACTAAAAGCCATGGGCCTATCTCACTGCACAATTTAATTAGACTATTTTTCAGTGGTTTGTTTAGTTCTCTTATTTATATTTAATGTGGCTGCAAACAGCAAGCGAGGAGTTTGGTTCACCAGCATAATGATGCATTATGCTAGCGACTAAACTCCTGAGACTTTGTGATCCTGGCATTTCTGGTCAGGTCAGCTCCTATTATTCAGTTTCTGGAGTCACATGTGAAGAATATTAGCATTTGTTCTTCTAGCGTGGGGAGGAAGAACGTTCCACCAGCACGCCGGTGGATGCTGTTGCTAGGCAGGAGCCAGAGTCCTGCGGTGGGGTCATGCTTGCTCCCCCCACATGGTATCTGGTGTCATCACAAATTACTGCAGATGGATTGAAGCAAGCAGACCCATATTCTCTGGAAGGACGGAGCATAAAGAGCGCCTGGAAGAAATGCGGTGTTAAGAGTAAATTGTTGCCGTTAGTTGGCAATGCTTGTCCCTAGCTCGTTCTGCTGGGAGGACAAACAGCACAAAAGGACAGACAGAGCTGGTTGTGTCGACAGCCCTGACCAGCTCGATACCCCCTTCGGCCACGGGGAGAAAGTATTGAAACTGAAACATGCACCCAAGCATTCAGGTTTCCAATAAAAGAGAACTGCAGGTGGTGGGATTTGGAAATCTTTGCCCTCATCATCCCTGTTAACCCAGTCTGCTGCCCTGGAGTTTATCTGAGCTCCGAGATCTCTTCAGACACCGTGCTCTGGGGTAATAGTTTCCACTTTCCGAGACAGAGAAAGCAGAGTTGCCTGAGGCATCTGCCAATAATGCAGGAACGTGACAAGGGGAATTTACGTTTTGGTTTTCTGGGTCTTTCTTTTAAGCAACTTTTTTTTTTTTAACTCAAGCTCTGGTAATCTAGTGGATGAGGTACAGATTGATTTCATTTTCTCACGTTGGTTATATTTTGCCATTTCTAGAGCACATTTCTGTGAGTATATATAACAAATGTTGGATTTAATTTAACAGGAATGGATATCTTTAGCAAACTTTTTAAGGATGTATAACAAAAAGGCAGGCTGACAATGCCATGGCACCTTTGTTGGGGTTCTAGGAAGTGAAAAGACCTATTGAGAGGTCTCAAATATTAACTCACACTTCTAACTAATATAAGAAATACAACTGGTATAGGATAATAAGAAAAAATTACTAACCACTTCTTATGCAGTAAAGTTTCAAAATCTGTGTCCCAGAAAAGAAATAACTCTCAGGGACAATTAATATTCCAATCAAGTCTTACATGCTATTCAGTTATATCATACAGCATTGGTATAATGGATTAGACTCTGAAGGAATGAAAGGAATAAAATCAGATAATCTAAACCAGCTCAACATACCCAGGGCTTTACATCCAAAACCAATGCTGACATACTACATATACTTAGCTGGAAAGAAGGCAAGCAACTGAAGTCTACTGATGGTCTTGTGCTTGGAGAATTTTTTGCCCTCTCTACATATCTGAAAAAGAACTCTACTGGCTTTGAAATGAGTACATAAAAATAGAACAGTGGAAAAATCCACGGAAGAAACTCAAGCTGAACCTGAACACTATTTTAAGCAGTGGGAAGCAAAAGTCTCTGCATGGAAAATGGGCAAAAATTCTTAAGAAGGCTGATGAATATCTTGCTGGTGCTTAAGAGCAGACTATGTTAAACCGTCAGATGGAGTCAATGCAATACTTTCATAAAATTAGCGTGATGTATTTTAAAAACTAATAAAACTACCAAAAAATGCAAAGCTTGTAACACGTTCTCGGGTTAGCATACATGTTGCAAGCAGTTGGTAAATGCTGGCCTAAGGTGTGCCTGGTGTGGGTTATAGCCAGGGAGGCTGTACCCTGTGTTGGGACTTATTTCCTGACTATCTCCCTAAGGAGGTGAAGTGTTGAAAACACAGCCTTACCCCATTAGCAAAGAAGGGAAAAGTGAAAATCGTTGACCGTGTGGGACTTCACCTTGGGCTTAGGCAGGCAAGTCAAACCTAGGAAACTACACAACAGATCTACTGGATCTGAATGTCCCAGGATCACACACGCAGGACTTCATTGGCGTTGGCTTTGCTTGTCTGGAGAGGACTATCCAGCAGAAAAGGAAGCAGATTAATTCAAACCCTATGGGTGTTTTAAAATGAAAATGAAGAGAAAATTCTCAAGAGGTACTCAGAAATTCCTTAGGACTCTGCCTAAGAGTCTGAACAGCCATCACAATTATTCATCCCTTTCTGTCTGTATCCAGAGTGTCCAAAAAAGCTGTTATTGCAACATGACCTTGACTTCTGTGTATACAATCAGTTCCAAGTTCAGGGCAAAGGACTGCCATTTCACAGAGCTCCTTGGTCCATGACATTATATATGAATGTACATGATAACAATAACAATTGTAAAAACAATGAAAAATTCCATGCACTGGAAGTGCAGACAGACAGACCGACTGTATTTGGCATACAGCATTTGCATAAAAGGATTGCTTCTCTTCATGGCTTTACAGTGGCTACGGAGCAACCCTACGAAACCTTTCAGCAGCGTCAGCGGTGCTGAGTGATGTGTTAAGATGGTTTGCGTTACACGGCTGAAGTGACAGAAGTCTAGAGATGCAGCCTGCAGTAAACCAGGCTGGACCGCAGCCAGGACACTCAACTAAGTAACGCTACTGGAAGCTCATGAAAAGCAATCTTGAGATCTTGAATGACTGCAGAGGAGCAAGCTAGCTGCTTTGCAACTCATCTGAAAAACAGTTCATCATCACAGTGGAGACATTCGGTCTTGGAGTTAAGGCACTGTTGGGCAGCTGGGAGGTCTGGGTTTAATTCCCCACTCGGCCACATGCTTCTCGTGCAGCCGTGGGGACGTAAGTCCATCTCTCCATGACTCTGCGTCCCCCATGACACACCTGGCAGCGATGAGCCTGTATTTCCTCCAGCCTTTGCCGACTTCGTCAAACAAGCAGAAAATGGGATGTGACGTGATGTGTTTGGACACATCCATCCCCATGTGGCCCTACCCTTGGTGAGGGCTGTTCCTGCTCTGGGAAACCACCTTCTGAGCGGCTGGGGCAATGCGGTGGGACTGAGCACCATGTCGTGTGAGTGTGGGAGCACACATGGTAAAAAGTGACAGGTACCCCAGGGGAAGCCGTGGGGGTGACCTTGACAAGGTCCTTTCACAAGGAAAGCCCTGATGGAGGCTGGAGCTCTGCACTGATGTCCATTCCTGCGGGGAGGTCCCCATGCCAGGCACATGTCAGGAGAAGACCTGGGCTCCACAGCTGTTCCTGAGGCTCAAAAGCAGGAGAGATGCCTCAGCACTGTAACGCGAACATGTGAGGAAGAAATACCACCATGAAAGAGTGTGAGGCCGAGGCCAAAAGTAAGTGAGATTTGATGGGTCTGGTCTGGGAGCATGGGCAAGAGCAACAGTAGCCAGATGTTGGGAGAAGGGCTTGTGAAGAGCAAGTCAGAAATACTGAGGGACTTGCTGCTGAACATATTAATCTGGAATTAAATAATGTTACGTATTTCAAAGGAGGCATAATAAAATCCCCAGATACATTACTATAAATCGTCTAATTTTAACCCCCTAAAATATTCATATTTCTAAAGTAGTCTGATATTTAAGTCTAGAGATAGGGCATTCAAAGATTTAATTTAATTAGCTATAGAATTATAGGCATTTAGTCTAAATCAAGAAAGACAGCTGTAGTTATTGCCGCAGAATAACATATAAGACTTTAAGCTCATTCAGACTAAAATTGCCTAATCACAAACTGCCAGCAAGCTTTTGAAATAGGTACTACTATATGATCTGAGATATGGAAGAAACTACTTCAGAATTAATCATATTAAATAATAAACTCAGCAGATTAAGGAAAAGAAAATGTAAATAAGCAGGCACTGTTAGGAAACTGAAAACACAAAAGATGGTGGACCAGAAGGACCAAGAAGCTGTTCCACACAAATTCTTTATCAGTGGAAATGCAGCCAACAAAACTGTTACATAAACCTGAATTGGTATGCTAAGATGATACAGACAGAGAAGCATAGCTATCCGAGTTCTAATAATTAATATCATTAACATAAAGGAAAACTGGTTAATTCGGACAAGCGTTTGAAATCTTTGAATAAAGAAACTCTCAAACGACAAGCATCTACAGAAACATATTCACAAGGTCAAATAGTAATAGTTGTTATAGTAATATAATGAATTAAATGAATGGTTATTTCTCTGTTACAATAAGAATATCTGACAGATACATCAATACTTCTCTCAATTTATATGAGCAGATGAAATATTTAAGCTAGATATTGAACTTGTGAATTTGTACCTTTTCATTCATGGAAAAGGGTCATTCTGAAAGAAAATTAGACAGTCTATGCAAAAAAAGGCAAGCTAGAGGAACCAAAAAAACAGTTTAAAACCAAACCTCACAGTTTTGAAAACAAACATATTAAATAATGGAAAGTGCACGTGTTCAGACAGCGTTATGTGACAAGTTGCCAGATTGGAACCCTCCAGGGCACAAAATAAGTCTCTTGGGATGCTGCTGCTTCTTCTGTGTCCAGGTGTACGGAGCTGAGCTGACCTGAGTGAAGTCAGTCTTTAAAAGCCCTATTAAAATTTCTCTATTAGTTTTCCCGGTCCTGCTTGGAATTCTGCATTTTGGTGAGCATTCAAAGCAAAGTAAGGCTCAATGTCAGAAAAATGGCAAAATTTGGGTACCAAGTGGAACAGGAGAACAAATGGATGGACTCTGGAGCAAGAGCTATTTCAGAAAACTGGACTTGGAGAGAAGAGCTGACTTCTGTGAGACAGCAACGGATAAATGATCTGTGGGCCAGAAAGTGGTAGACATATCTCTTTATACATTTTATACAGAAAGGCAGGGATACCTGTGCTGTTTAGTGGAAAGCTCACTGAAGCCAATGGCTGTATGTCTAGATTCCCTCTCAAGTCAATGGAGTGAATAAGCACTCCAAGGGTAACTTCATTTCATGCTGATGTAGGTGACTGGAAATAGGTCAGATTATTCACACTTTAAAAACTGCTTATTTCATTCATGTGGATAAAAGAGATCTGGCTGATACAGTCTACATGGATTTCCAAAAGATATTCAGCAAGGTCCTTCTACAAAGGCTCCTAAAGTAACTAAACAGGCATGGGATAAAAGGGAAGGTCGTTGCATGAATAAATAATTGATTAAACAATTGGAAGAAAGGGTAAGAGTAAATGGCCAATTTTCACAGTGGAGGGAGGTCACCAATGGAGTCCCACAGGGACTGTGCTGGGACTCACGCTGTTTAACATATTCTTAAATGCTGTGAAACAGAGGGTGGGCAGTGAGGTGACAAAGTTTACTGAGAATACTGGGTTATTCAGGGTAGGAAAGTTGAAGACTAACAGTGGAAAACTGTATAAGGACCTCTTAAAGCTGAATGACTGGACATCAGAACTCAAGGCAGAGAAATGTACAATGAGGAAGATGAGGAAGAACTTCTGATATATAACTGTGCAATTTTATCAGAACTCAAGGTAGAGAAATGTACAACGAGGAAAATGAGGAAGAACTTCTGATATATAAACTGTGCAATTTTATCTGATATTACCATTCAGGACCAAGATCCTAGGCTTCTAATGGATAAGTAGAAAATTCCTTGAAAATGTTGGCAAGGTGTGGAGTTATAGTTAAAAAAATAAAAAGCCAACCTAAAGAATTATCAGGAAAAGAACACAGAACAAAACAGAAAACAGCATTATGCTTTGAAAAGGCAGTGACTGAGGGAGGCATATAATAGAAGATTATGAAATTGTGAAGGGCAGGGAGAGAACAGCCAGGAAGGAACTATTTGCCATCTATTCCTGTACAAGAACAAGAAAGCCTCTATTGGTACTCGGAGGTGGTAGGTTCACAAAAAAAAAAACCAAAAAAGCAAGCAAGCTGTTCTTCACACAACTTATACTTCAGCTGCAGAACTTCTTGCTTCAGATTGTTGGGGATTGACATAGAAGTTTACACAGATTTGAAAAGCAACCAGTCCAATGTCCCTGCCCATGGCAGGGGGTTGGAGCTAGACGACCTTTAAGGTCCTTTCCAACCCAAGCCAGTCTATGATTCTATGATTCAATTAAGAGAAGAAGAATTGTGCAAGGGTAATTAAATGCAAAATAAATAAATAAATAAGAATCCCAAAGCCCCCAATATGTTGGTTTAGGAAGCCACTGACCCGCAACTTGTAGGAAACTTGGAGAATATTTCAGTATTCTCATAGATGGCCAACATCTTTTCAAACTCATTCTTTGGCATCTGCTGTCAGCCATTGCTAGGGGTAAGACACTGGACTGGATAGACCTTTGCTCAACCCAGACTGGACGCTCTTATATTATTTAATGTGACTACAGGGACATTCTTGACAAAGCTTTGTCTTTCTTACCACAACAATTTCCATGCTCAGTGCTAGAGTTATGAAAGTACTTCTCAAATGTGAAATAAAAAAATGAGTAATTTCAAAGAAGGACAAAATGCAGAACAGAGCAAAACGAAACAAAAAGCCAAAGAAAAGTATTTGGAAGAAGAAGCACATGCACTGCTGTAATGGTTACTAAATCTGCAAAACATGCGAGTTGAAAAACAGAGAGAAACTGAGAGTGACAATGCAATGAGTCCTTTAAAAGAAATAATAAGCTCAGACTGGGCTGCACAGAAACTAGTTCCCTTGACTACCGGAGACTTTTGGAATGGAAAAAACCCAGAGGTGACTGAGAGAATGAGCAAGTGCAGAAAGAGGGGAAAACAGAGACTCCAATTAAAATGCACCAAGAGAGTCTGAAAAAGATTCATGAGGACACCTCAGATGGCGTTATGCAAAAGACTGGGCAACAAGCAGACTTTATTGGGCCAACACTAACGCGCAGACAGTAAAAATGGTCAGAAATCATTGCCACTGTGCAAAGTACCAGAGACAGAAGCACCGGGAGGCTATGACAATTTGTGATGCACCCAGCCGGGCTTGGCAGCAACTGGCAATTGATGCATTTGAACATGGAGGAAACCACCGCCCGCTGATAATTGATTATTACAGTTGTTCTTTTGAAACTAACAGAAGTAAGCAACACATTAGCCAGCACTCTAGTGAATCACACTGAGGTAATAGTCACCAAACACCGTATTTGCAATGAGCTCATTTGAGATAATGGGTCACCATACACGTTGGAGGAATTTTGAAGATTTGCAAAGTACTGGGGGTTCAAATGCAGCTGGTAGTTCTCATTACTGATAGTTCCATGGGCTGGCCAACACTTACAAATAGCCAAACAGATCCTAATGCGGACAAGACCTTCTTTAGGTTTACTGACAGGCCCTTATGGAATCAGATGCTTTACTGGCTGAGATGCTAATAAGCTGAAAACTCTGCTCATAAGTCCCATGGCATGTCCCTTCTACAGCCCAGAGCTGCAGATAACAGCCAAATAGGACAGAGGGGAGCAGAGGGGGAAAAGAGGCAGCAAGCCCAGCACGATCATTCAAGAAACTGCAAACACAGTTCTAGGTAACTCAGTGATAATGACGTGGCTGGTGGCTTCCCCATGTGGAAACAGTACCTGTGGAACAATTCACTTTATCTGCAATACAGGTAGAAAGTGGAGAGAATCAAGATTAACCTCAGATGTTAGAAGACAGCTCTGTCCATGCAACTACTCTTCTCCCCTGATAAAAATCTGATTCATGATGCTGAAACAGCATCCGAGAAAACCACCAGCTACAATCCCACCATGACTTTAATGCACTCACTCTGCAGAAGGAATATGGCTCAGGACTGAGCATCAAGTGATACTTGAACTATACTATGCCGCTCAAAAAGTTCAAGCCCAAAGACCTGCTGTCCTAATGCTGTGATTACACAGAAACATTGGTAAGAACATCTCCAGTTTTATGTTGCTTTCACGCACCGTTAGGTAACTGGTGCAACATCATTTACAGAAAGGCTCTTAAAATTACTCCAGGAGATTGTTTCCTGCTCACTCGCTCTGCATGGGTGCTGAGTTCAGATGCTGAGAGCAAAGAGTGGTTTTGAAAAGCCCAAATACAAAAAGCCTGTTTAAGTTTACATGTGTGGAGCGTCATTCAAGTGAGCAGTCCAAATGAGACAAAAGGAAGGTCAAATAAATAAAAATGAACAGTTACATCCAAACCAGAAATTCACACCTGTGCTATGGAAGGGTTGGGGAAGATTTGTATGGCTGAGCTGGATCCCGTTCACCTCATAGGGTGAGAGGAAAGCCGCTGTGACACTGCAGCCTCATACAGATATTGCCCTAACTAAGAATTAAGATAAATTAAGGGCATTTTGAATGCTACGAAGCAGTGCATTCAGGTAGGACGGTGATGACCACACTCAATATAATGGTTTACTGGAAGAATAAGTCCCTTCTGGTGCAGGAGTAGGTTCCTTTCCATGCCCACAGCACTGCCTCTGGGAGCAATCTGGCTGATAAACCAGGAGGTATGTGAGCTGAACGGCCCTTTTGATTCCCCCGTCTCAGCTAGATCTCCACTGAACACAGTGGGAGCTTAGACATGCCGAGCAGATGAAAAGACACATGTAGCCAGCTAAATTTAGGTGTCTTAAACTGAATGCCATGCAATAGGACTATTTCTCTTCTCCCTTGTGGCTGCCCTTATCCTCTTGCCCTTATTCACCCTAGCTAAAAACAAGGAAAATTGTAATCCATGTAAATGAGCAGAAGTTAACTCTTTTTGTTTCTTTGTTTGTACGGTCTATCTCCAGCCCCTTTGCCTCTGTCTGACGGGAAAACCTAGGGGCAGGTTCTTTTCTTATGCTTGTCAGAGTCTGGCATAATGGGATCCAGGAACCAACTGGCTTTTTGGACTGTATCACAGTGTAAGTTTGTATTATGGATCCTGAGCTACTGGTTACATATTAGATCCTATATGCTGTCAGAACAGCAGAACGTGGCTCTTCATGATGTGTGCACTTAGAATTGCAGTGTGACATCTTCGCTTGGCAGATGTCAGATGGGAGAATATGAAGCCGATCTCTCTATATATGTATACACAAACACACACATATATATATGTAAATGAAGTAATTGTGACTGTGCTTATCAAATTTCTGTTCTTCTTAATTACAAAGTAATCACCCGTATTTTGCATAAACAGCTGCAATCATTGATTTTTTTGAAAACAGGATGGTCAGTTAATTTTAATTAACTGTACCAAGTTTTCCTGTTGTTATTTTCTTTTCCTAATAACCTCTTGTTCTCCCAGCTTTCTTTAGCCGTCAGGATTTTCTTTAGCTTTCTATTCAAATATTGATGAAACTTAACCCTGGTTAGTTTTCACATCTGACAAGATCATAACTTGATGTGTACTGTTATCCATTAAAAATCACTTAAGGCAATTGCTGTTACCACTGTAACATGATAAACCTGACAATAGACTGTTAGTTCAAAAGAACCCAGTAATTTCATTTATCTCCCATTCCTCAGGACATCTGCAGTGACGTGAAAGAAATGTCAAGTTAAAAATAACAATTCATGGGTCACGGTATCAAATGTGGTTTCATTACATTAAGTCTGTGAGCAGACGAAAGGTGCTCTGGCGTTCAGGCTTTAGGTGAGCTGGTAAGTGAGGAAAAGCTTAATCTATTCTCTTCTGAGATTATCAATTATTCAAATAGCTACAAAGAGTCTTCATTTCCCCCACGTTCCTCAAGTGAGAACACAAGATGCTCTGTACCACGTGGGGCAGGCAAATGCTGGTGGGCTCTGCTTGCACTCTGAGCTGCAGGCTCTGCATTAACCCAGAGCGGGACGCTGGGAGCCCGTGGCTAGCAGGACGCTCAGGGTGGCTAGCAGGACGCTCAGGGTGGCTAGCCAGCCAGCTGCGGAAGCTGGGACATCGGCTCGGTCTCAGCATCGTGCCAATGCGGCTCCCCGAATTTTGTACGGGAACTGTGTTGCACCCCACGGACAAACCTTGGCCGCATCTTCCGTAGGCGAGCCTTAGGCGTGGGAGAACTGCTGCTTCCAAGAAAGATCCTCCAGGTCCCTTCTAAACACCTGGCTCCCTGTGCTGAAAGTCAATTATTGCAAAGCAGCTACCTTATCACTTAGATAAATTAACATATGAATACAAACTGAAAGAGCTGGCAATCCAACAAAAAACAGGTCCAGGCAACACCTTCCCCCTTGTATGCATTTATGGCAGTTGCCTTGCGGTATCCAGGACTGACGGGACCTGGTAAGCTTGTGTTCTGTTCTGAGACGCCTGCGTTAAGAAAGAAAGTGAAGTTTTATCCTTATTTCAGAACTACACTGCTTTAAACTAGCACACCTTCAGGGCTGGCCTTACTTTTAGGGAACAAAAATTGCTCAGTCCTAAGTGAGACAGACAAAGCTGAAATCTAGCAGAAGAACCGATATTTCAAGACATGCCTTGCTTTAAGCTATCTGCAAGAAAAATGAAGCTTAAATACAAGAGTGATATAGGCACTTTAGAAATCCCTGTACAAAAAGGGGCAGACACTCAGAGATATGGACGGTTATAGGTGCCCATTTCAGAATGTATCCACCTAATGTCACTGCCCAGCATTTGGGAAGAATGGATCTCATATATAAAAATGACACAGGTAATAAAAATTTAAAACATTCGCAAGCAGAGAAAATCCATATATGGAGAAGCATTTCACCAGGGTTATTTTTTTTTTCCTGAAAGCATCATGTCTGCAGCTAGTGGTTGAGTGCATGCACAAATTAAGTTTACAGATTTCATAAAGCAATTCATTCTGCTTGAATGTAATAGCAGTAATTTTTCATGTAAGTCAGCAAAATACAATCCATAAAGGAAAAATACTGCCATTATTTTAAACTCTATTGTTCTTATTCAATCCAAATGTGAACTGAAGCTAAATAATTTACTGTGTAAATTTCATTTTTAATTTTATGCTATTCCAAAAGAAAAGAGAGTGAATGAGAGAGAAGCTTCAAAGCTTTAAATCCTTGTATCCTAATGTCTCAACAGTAACATAATCTAAGGAGCGTGCTTCAGCAAAAATGATTGCTGGGATCTATAATAGGATTGTTATAACTCAATAGTGTTTTATAAATTTTTTATTCACTCCCAGTTTTTGACAGCTTGCCAAGTTCCAGTTTTTATCTGATCATCTTTGCATTAATAATACATTACAATAAGTTTCTCTGAAAAGTGGCCACTTTTTTCTCACTGAATATTTTACTTTTGCCAGCAAAATATTGACTTGGGTTTATAATCAATTCCTGTTTGGCTTGATCATGCTTCGCATGAAACTGAAATATTTGCTGCTAGACAGCTGCCAATACAAATGTCATCATTGTTCTACTCTAATGAATTCCATCAGCTGCTAAATGATCTGCCTTGCAGGTTGCGATATGTAACGGACTGAAGCCCAGAGCTTCAAAGACACCAGGATGTGAGTAGTTGTACTTACATGAGACTCCCGTTCCTCTGCTTCAGAAGCTCTTCCTCCCAGCAACAGCGTCCTTTCCATACAGTCAGCCCTGAGTCACCTGTGGCTTGCTCACTGGCTAGATTCAATCAAGGCAAAAATACTGAATAGAAGAAAAAATGTCAAAAATTATTCTAGTCACCTTCCCCCACCTTCTCAGACATGAACGAAAATTGATTTTCAAGCCCCAAAACCCCAACCACTAGAAAAGGGACTTGCTTCTCAAGAAATATTTTAGAAATTTTTTTCAGCTAGGTGCAATTCATGTATCCTTATCTTCCTACATAATTATAATATTTATATACAGATTAATTATTCTTGATTGGTATCAGGAAACAAAATAGTCTGAGAAATACTACTGTTTAGCCTAACTCAGTTAATGTACTTCCTGAAGGCTTAATACTAATTACCTCTTCCTTCCCATTAACATGCCGTCTAGAAAGCCCCATCAGGTTCCAGCACGTCAACCCCAGTCCCTGAGTTTCCCCTGCGGGCAACGGAGCCAGAAGTCTTGCAATTCTCTCTTTCTGCCTTCGAAGTTGACAGCACAGCTCTCAGAAAAGTCCAAGATCGGCACTGAGCCAAAGGTCTACACCGTCGGCAAGAGATTACTTTGTCACGTCGCCCGACCGGAGAGGACAAGCGTGCATACCTCTAGAAACTCCACGATGCTGACGGAGAGCGTGTACTCTTGGAACAGGGGAAAGCATGCCTCATCCTCAGCTACTCCCATTTTTAATAAGGGTAGTGTGACTGACCTTTCTCAAGCCCCAAGGGGAGGACTGCGGAGAGTGAGAATCTACCTGGAGAATATAAATGTTGGCGTCTGGCCTAAACGAAGCTGTGTGGAGGTCCATCTGTCTGAAAGGGAAAACGAGCACGCAGAAGCGGCACAGGCACAGAACGGATGCCAAACACCCTACCTGATCCTCGCAGTGCCATATCTCCTGCCATAGATCTCACTTTGACAAGGTTAAATGCTCTGATGCTCTGGCACCTTGTGTGCATCTGCAAGAGATGTCATGTGTTGTTCAGTTTGTGCCCAACTTAAATATCCAGAAAAAGTGATGAAACGAAAACCAAGCATGTGCCGGCACCGCAAACCAACAGATTTTGTATGTCAAGGGGTGCTTTAGAATTTCATAAAGTCACTCCAGATGTCCAGCCATTCTTTATAATTAATTATTACCTTCAGTGTGTGCCCTTAAAAAAGAAAAATAACATAAAAATATGAGTTTGCATTTAAACACAATTACACATCATATTTATTGCTTAATGGAGTAAATTTCTCCTCTCCCCCAGGCAACAGGCAATTGCTCTAAGAAATACAATGTATGTGAGCCACTAAACTATGCAGGCCCCTTAAAGCGCTGCATACATCTATAGTGTCCCAGTAGCAACGACACTGCAAATTGTAATGTAACAATATGCCCTTTATGAAAGTCATCTTCCTAGATCTGGTCATTACACAGGTACTTTCAGAAATATGTTTCATCCTTCCAAAACTTTAAATCCCTTTCAGAGAAGCATGTGAAATTTTGTCTCTGAAAACCGTATGGCTTATCTATGGCAGTCCTGTGGCACATAAGAGAACAGTGCCCCAAGTCTCAGCGTTAGTGATCTCAGAGAATAAACTCCCTTTATATAGTTTCATCTCACTTAGGGCAAGCAAGGACGACAAGAATGTGAGTTTGTTGCAGCTGCTATCTCCTGCCTGGAAGTGGCTGTCAATCAGCTTGAAAGGAAAGGAAGATGCATCCCGCTCATAGCAAGACACAACGAACTGAGTATAGTGGGAGCCCACTAAATCAAGATGGTAAAAAGCATCATTTGGAATTAAAATTGGAAACAGTTGGGCACTGACCTTCTTCGACATCTGAGATTAATCAACACATCTATGACGAATCAATTAACGGTTGATAGCTGGTATTTCTATTATGAGAGTCAAACAACAGAAACAAAATTCAATTGAAGTAAATAAGCCTGCACATATACCTCAGTGAAAAAAATTGCTCTGGAATGCTGCACAACCAGCGCTCATTATTTTTAATGTATGCTTTCCATTTGCTAGAGATGGGCTTCCCAGTCCTCAGGTTGGGTGAAGGTGGCAGATGGATGATGCCGCAGACAACGCTGAGCACATGTGAATGACACATGGGACTGAGTTAAAAATTACCTTTTGTCTCACCAAACAATAAAAAGATGACAGTTTCAGATTCACTCACATCACTGTCTTTTTGCAAATCCACAACAGCAACTCCATCACTGATACAGTGTATAACGCTCTCCATTCCAGCACAGGCAAGCATAACCTACATGGCAGCAAAGGCAGTCTGGAAGCAAGAAATGCCATCCTGATTTCCCTTCTGACAGTATAATTTGTATTTTTCAGATTTGAAAGAGTCAGTGAATTCACTGAGAAAATGGATGGGAAAGAAAAAATTCAAACTCTCTCTCACTGTCGTGCACATACAAAATGAGAACTATCAACCCAATGCAATCAAGCACATGGAAAATAATTTTATTGTTTATACAATAAAAGTAAGTAAGTAAGTTCATTTAACCCTGGCTTTCCAAACTCTGATTTGTTATACTTTCTTCCAATAGGAAAGATTATTTGGGTTTGGTTTTACTTTCCATTGAAACATCAAAAGATACAGCTGCTCGGGGTCCCCTTTTTTCTGTGAACTCTTACCATGACTTGAGCTGAGCCAGAAGGTTGGTACTTCGCATTTTGTTGCACAGGCGTATCCTTTTGGTTTCACCACAGTGAAGAAAAACGACCAGAACTACCACCAGGCTGCAAAAATGCATCAAATATTAGCTGGAAATATCTAAGTAGGAGTCTCTAATAAGAACAACAACACTGGTAATCACTTCATCACTTTGCCAAAGGAGAAAGACGTTTTCTGTTTTAAGGGTTGTTTTTATTTCCCCCTGTTGAAACAATCATTCTTCCATTAAACTAGACTGGTCATGACATTGTTGGTTTGTTTATGTGATTTCCTAACGCTACGGATGGCTGTGAGGCTTTGTCCCAGCATCTTGACACCTCATTTTCTCTGACAGCAATCATTCCTATCATAAATGCCAGTGGAGAATGTTACCATGGAAGAAAGTGAAATTCGGTGCTTTCATAACCACACGTCATTGTTACAGTGATTGAAGGTCAAGCATCAGGAGTGCACAGGGGTTTGTATGGCTGCAGCAACAATAGCAGTGAGTGGCTGATGCCCAGGAAATCACCTTTTATTGTTTCCTTTTGTGTTCCACAGATCCTTGTGTTTTACTGTAAGCTGACTTGACCTGTGGCAAGGTACACGCCATCTGAAAATCGATATCATGGTCTTTTCCCCTTTCTCTGTACCACAGTTCAAACAAAAGGAAGGTGTATTTTCTTCTCTTTTTTTTCTTTGAGAGTTCATCCGAAGTGATCCAGGGGGTATCAAAGACACTCAAAAGGAAGCTGGTTCCATCAAGAGGAAAAGCGTTCAGAAACGTGATGAGTTTTTAATCTATTAGATGTAGAGCTGACTCACACAATTGAGGAGGCGACCGAAACCCAGGTACTTATCATAAGAATATCACAAGTCCTCCTCTTTGGCCTGAGGCAACACGGGCATTTCATTACATCAGTGCACCTCACAGCGTTTTGTTTACAACAACGCTGCTGTATCTCGAGATGATCCCTACTTGGCTGTAAATCACACCTCCTCCAGCTTCTGACTCAGACAGCAACCCCTGAGCACACAAGAGCAACAGGCAGAAACCAAAGTGGTTTCGAGCCACATAAATTTGTATTTTTAGTTGCAGATATTGGGCAAAGGCTCGGTTTGTTTTCTGATTGAGCCAAACCAGTTTGTTCTCTCCTAGTGCCAAGCCACTCACATGTAGGTCCTTGGATTTCCATGTTCATAGTGTCTCGGGGAAAGAGAAGCATGTTAAATGTGTGGTCCCTACTTTTGGTCAGAGGTGCTGGGAAGCAGATGATTCTCTAAAAAGCTGCAGAGGCTGTGTCCTTTTCTTCTCTGTATTTCTTGCTCAGCTTTTTTGTTCTCATAGTTTCCTGCCACTGGCACCAGCATTTCCACTTTAAATGGCGCTTTAACATAGATATTCCCCTATGTCTGCCATTCTTCCTTGGACTAACATTTGCATGGCAGATGGTGCAAATGGCCCAGCAAATATTTACTGGATCAGTGTTAGAAAAGAAAAGCAAAGCAAAATAAAACAAAAACACCCCAGCTGCCAGACTGATGACTTTCTGGCATCGTATTGTGTGCCACCAGTCACCAGGATGGGGAAAACACCACAGGAAGATAATTGATGTTGAACTTGCTGGATTTTTCAGAGTATCTTTTGAATCTTGTTGCTTGGAGCATCCCCAGAGGGGAGGTACTAGGACAGGAACTTTTCCCCTTCCTTCTCAGAGTCTGCCTTTTTCTCATTGCTCAGGTGAAAAAGAAGTTTTATGACAGATCAATGTATTCCCCTTTCAAATAAAAACCAGCCATACCTGGTATCAGAATTGTATTAATCCCAGAAAACAGATTGAGTCCTTGCAAATGGAGTCTGCTGAAACTCTCATGGCAAAGTCTGGGGTAAATATTTTAAAGATTTAAACAGTGATAGAAGTAGAGGGAGTTAAGAATAACCTGTTGCTGTTGGAAGCACTTACTTGCTAAGGCTTATCACAGGAAGAGCAGAGCAGTGAAGCACCTGCCCAGTGAAGTTGCCTTTTTATTTCCAGGTTTCTGTCAATCACTATTCCTCTGTTTTGCCATTTCCTTGGTAGCTGAACTAACTGGGTGTGAACATCTTTGATGGTGAAGGACAACGAAACGCCAGGAAGTCTAATGGAGCAAAAGCCCTTTTCTCTACCGCAGCAATATGCTATATTACATCTAATAGTGCAGAATCAGTGCAAATTATATTACTATCCAAACTGAGGTTATTTTCTAAGCAGGTTACATACTTCATAATTTAAAAACCAGTCTGTTAAGGTTCCAAGGTGAAAAAAAAAGGAAAAGAGGAAAAACAAAAGCCAAAAAAAATCTGGGCCGCCATTCTGAAAAGTAGTTCCGCAAGTGGTCAAAGAAAGATTTGTATGGAATGGGACACAAGAGAAGAAGATGGAGCATATGTGAAATTCTTATTCCAACTGGAAGTCCTAACCACCTGAAAATCAAATTACACATATTCTACAGATTATTTGTATTTGTAATTACAGGGTAAGAAATTTTTAATAAAGTCTTTGAATATACATTTTTTTTAAGGAGAACACATTTTCCTTCTCCCATCAGTCCCTCAGTAAAGACTCAATTTCTCTTTAAGCCCAAGATCAGGAAAGATAGAAAGAGAACGTACACACAACAAGTAGCAGGCAAGAGAAGAAAGAAAATTCAGTCTCTTGTGATTGCGTTTTGCCCATTTATCTTGCACTGTAAACTGTGAACTAAATGAGAATATGCCATGAACCGGAAAAGGGAAAAACAACACAGTCCTGATTAATCTAGTTCACCCAAAGTTCTCTCCTTGATCTCCTGGCATTTCAGAAGACAGTGTTCATTAGTTGCCAAAGCTAAAAAAATGTCACCGCATCCTCAGTGCCAAAAGAGAAGAGGAGAGGTCCTCCACCGGCAAACCAAAGTGACTACAAAAGCTTTGCGTAAAGGCCACAGAGGGTAGGGCTGTTTTGGAGTCTTCTCTCCAGGAATGCTTTTATGACTTTCAAACAAATCCTGATTTCCAAAAGTCATATGCCCTCACCCAAAACCTGGGAGCATCTGTATTTGCATCTGAACTCTGAGATACTGAAAACTGCAGCATCAGATACGGGCAGTCACAAAAAGTGAAAAAGTTTAGCTACAGACACTATTCTATAATGTAGTGAATCCTCGTCTCCTACTAGGTAGATTCATATAGTCTAGAAAAAGAAAATATTCTTCCACGGAGAATGATGTTCAGAAAACTATCAACGAGAATGGTCTATTTAAAGGCATAGATTCACAGACTGGTATGACGAATGCAGAGAAGATGGATCAAGGTATTCAAAGTGCCTGAAGGCTCTGACCAGCCAAAAGGAAAAAAAAAAAATAAAGAAGGAAAAATGGCAAAAAGCAGTTGGCTTTGAACCTTGTGACTGTCTACCTACCTATTAAAAAAGCTGGTCACCTGGATCTGGAGGCTCAGACGTTCTCATCTTGCATGCCAGTAATTCTCCAGCTAATCCCAACTTGGCTGAGTTTTCTGCTGAACTTCAGCAAACATATTCAGCTAAAAAACTGTATAAGTTGCCCAGCTGGCCTGTACTGATCTCTGGAAAAGAATATTAAGAAATACATCAGTGCTTAAGTAATTTGTCAATGTTTTAATCTTCCAGCTGCATACCAAAGAGATTCTTTCTGCCATAATTTCGACCATGTCCTCTCAGTGATTCCTAAACAGAGGCTAATCTCTCTGACGCACCTGCAAACTGCCACCTTCTTAAGTCAAAAAATCCACCAAAGGATATTGGATCTTGAATTTCACTGGCGCAGGGTAGAATATTACCAGGTCTTTATTTTAACTTACTGCTTTTATGCGGTAAACAGAAGAGGTTAAGCAAGGAAAGGGAAGATCCAATTTTTCTTCCCAGTTTCCCTTTCTTTTTAGACAAAGGTGGTTTAAAACTACAGGTGTTACTAGAAACAGGCGTGCTACAGAAGGCTTTAGAGTGTAACATGCAGGCAAAGAGTCCGAGCTTTAAAAAAAAAATATAATTCATGAGGTTTAGATTTTGTAAGCAAATCCGTGCATTATATCATTAAGGGAGCAGCCATGACATCACTGACCAGTTCCTCAGCTGGAGGGACTTGGCAAAGCCGCGCTGAAGCCCCGGGGAGGGGTCGCTTGAGGAAGGGGCTCAGCCTTGTTTGCGTATACACCCTGTTTCTCTGTACGCAGGACTTTCTATACGTACCGCTATACATGGAGGTCTGCATGGCACGTACATCTCGTGCACGCGTACGTAAACTCCCACCTCTATAAATACTACAGGAAAGGTGAGGCACAGCTTCTGCAGTGTCACTCTTGGGTCTTGTAGGGACAGCACTGTGTTTTCGCAGAGCTTATTGCTCTGTCAAAGGGACCGATGTTTTCTGTGGGGGGTTGCTACCTTCAATTGCGCTGTTTTTTGAAGTTTTCAGCCACAACATTCAGCAAATTAGATGTGGGGAGAAGCCCGTCTTGAAAAAAAGGTTTCTCTTGAAAGGAGGGAGGAGAAAGCAATTGAAATGAATGTTAAAACCAAGGATAAGTGGAAACGTTGTGGTCCCTACCTATAAAAGGTAGCTGACCCTGCTCTTCCTAGGGTACTGTAAAGATTCATTAAAGTTTGTAACATGTTCAGATAGAGTGAGAAGAACCAGTCGAGTAGGAAATGAATAATTCTGTCTTTAGAACCATGCCTGAGCAGTGTGCAGTAAATAAGGCCTGGGGCCAAACGCCAAGTAATGAGGATAAAAGAACATATTGAAGAGCTGCTCATTAAGTGAGCACCATCCATCCTGTGCCCTGCTGAAGCAGGTGTCCTGGGGACAAGTAATAGTATGCAACCTTGTAATTAAAACTGTATCATAATGCATATTCACCAGGAGGCAAAATTAAGGATGCCCTGAGAAATTCAGTCTGACATTCCCTAACTTTTCAATGCTGGACTTTGCAACTTTTATGTTCCTTTTGCCATATGTGTGTGTGTATATATATATATATATATTATTTTTTTTTTTAACTGTTTTCTGTATTTCAAGAGGTAGACACATATGATAAGAGATAGCAGAATATAGTCTTTCTAACCACATATCCAAACAAGAATAAGAATAACTTCAAGCCAATGGACTGAAACTAAAGCCACTGCATGTGTCTGAAGAGCCCAGAGCAGTGCTGAAAGGAGGAGACGAGTAGGACTGAAAATCTGTAAGCAAGGTCGAGAAAGTCTGAGGACCAGGGATCATCAGTCTGTGGCCTGCACATAACAGGCACTGATGCACATCAGGGTCGGACCTTGGTACATACCTTGTCTTGCCTCACTGTCCATCTGGTTATATTTCATTACAAACTTCAGCTAGAAAATCTTCTATTGAATAAATTCTATATGCTTTGACTACGTCCTGCTCATTCCACACTTTTCTTTCTATCTTGTTCTTTCTTTCTTTCAATCACATTCATACTTGACTTATCCCAAAGAAATTTTAAATAACTTTCTGTGTTTAATCTCTGTCTTTAAGGTTTTGCAGCACTTTTTCTCATTTTCTACCATAGGGTGATCTTGCTTGTTATCAGCACTATTTCTCCTTGATTTATTGATAGTGTCTCTATACCTATGTATATCTAGCAGCGTGAAAATGATTGAAAATGACTGTAGAAATATATTTATATTAACACATGCATGCATGTGTACATATGCACACACATCTTTGACACGCACATAAACTGGATATTAAAAGAATGTTAATGTCACATAGACAAAGTCATAGCAGTAAACAACTCCATAAAGTTCTTTGAACTTGAACGACAAAAATTCCTCCTCTTTCCGTGTATTGCCCTTCCAGTGGAACTACTTTCGCTTTTTATGAAATGGAAGTTTATTCCTTTGTTGACCTCCAGATGTTCTGGCTGAGCAAAGGATGTCCCAGTACCTTTATAACTACTTTCTCATGAGCTTCTGCTCATGGGATTTCTCTGAGTGCTCAACTTAAAATGCAAATACTTTTTTTTTTTTTTTTTTTGGTCAGCAGTATCAAACTGGGAACTTTCTGTATTTCAAGAGGAGGAATCTGTTGTTTGTAACTCGCTCAGAGAAAATGGCTGCCTAGCAACTTTCCAGCAGGGCACAAAGTCTAATTTATCCTGAAGTGGACCCGACCCACCTTGGGCTTTCTTCTGACCCTACTTTTCTCAACTCAAGCCCCAGCTAAGGAAGCCCTGGTTTCCAGTCCAAGTTTCTAGACTGAAACATCATTCTTTAGTAATCTATTTTTCTATGCACCACATATTTTATAGATTACCGTTTTCAGAAATCTTTTGAATCATTGCTTTTTAAATACACTGTTTTCCCACCTACTTATTTATAAAGCAAGAGATATTTTAATACTCTAAATGCTATTTTATAGGCCTTGAGGGAAGAGAAAGATTATAGAAGTTACAAGAATGATTTTTTATATATAATAATTCAATAAATTCAAATTCTATTATCAAATTCTAGTGTTCATTCAGCCCTTTGAAAGTCTCACCTTTCCTAAGAAAACATTGCTTGAGGTTAAATCTCAAGAGCTTTTGACTTTCAGCCTCTAAAACAGTTATCGTCTCTAACAAAATAGTGCACATGCTGAGGCTTAGGGCTAGCAGAGTGCAAATGCAAAATCATATGAGTTGGAAGAAAGAAGGAAGGAAACAGCGTTGTCCTTTTTTTCCTTCAGACAAGTATTTGTGAACTAATGAAGATGAGTTTCCAACATATTTGTGTCTTCTGCTTGGAGGGTCATGTGTGCATGGTGTGCTGCAAGGACGTCACTTGCACAGATTTTCTGCAGTGTAGCACAGGATGGACTCATGCCACAGCCTTCCCTCCAGTGCAAGCCACTCCAGAAATCTTGGTCTCCTCCTGCGCCTTCTTGGTCCCCTCCTTCTGCTCCTCCTGCATAAAATTTGAAGGATTTTAAGATTATTTTTTTTTTTTTTCCCCTCTCTGGAGTATGGAACACAGAAGCTCTTCAGGGTCGCTGGTGCAAGCGTGCCATGCACCAGGGCAACACCTGGCTCAGAGATGAAACCTGTATGGAGGGAGAAAAGGTGAATTCCTGTTCTTGTACGAGGATCAGAGGTCAGGCTGTACCGCACATGGGCAGGAAAGTGTGAATCTGTCTGTGAATGTGTTCTCTGATCAGTGCCTCTACGGCAGATCTGATTGACATTGACCGACCAGTTCACAAGTCATTAGACACAGAAACATGCAGACAGCGTCACAGAAACCTTGTTTTGGGAGGAATGCAGGGTCAGGATACCATTAGCCTAGAGAATCTTTGGGATGCAGTTAACATGCTGGGAAGGAGATGGTTTAATGATCTAGACACAAATCACATAGTCAACGCCTGTCCCACAGTCTCCTTCAGCTATTGGTCATAGCAGCATCACCACGAGCTTTTTAAGACTGAGGGCAAGAAAAGCTGAAAGAAACCACTATGAAATTGCAGCACTACCTTCCCCGAGGTCCAAGCGCAGTCAGAAATTTCTCCTGGTTGTGGATCTTTGGGTTAGCTCAGGTGGCTTGAAACGCAAAGAAATGTAAAAACGAGGCATGCCCAGCAGTTGCCCCTGGAAACACCACCACCAGTTTAGTGCCCAAATGCAGAAACCTCACCCGAGATCCGCGCTCCCTCGCAGCCGATGGCCCCGTGCCTCCAACCAGCGGCTCAGGGCCGGGCAGCCGGTGCCGAGACATTTAGGTGATTTAAATATCTTGGAGACAGGTAACTGAAAGAAAAAGAAAAGGTACAGTGAGATGATAGAGAGAGGCTGTAAGTTACTAGGGGACTTTTTGCTCTCTGGTCAGATCTCTCTGACACGGGAAATTACGGTCCCAGAACTCCGGAATTCCCACAGCCTCACACCAAGAAGAACTTGCCCGCCGGGGTCTTTCCCCGGACTCTGCTGAACTCACTGCAAGTAGCAACGACTACTTTCGAGGTCCTGCAAAACTCGTTGCGCTCGCCAGCCGCTCGCTGGAGATCAGGCGTGCGCTCCGAGGCGCGTTGACATCTTTCCGAGCAAAACCAAAGTCAGGGTTTGAGCGCGGTGGGGAGAACCGCGGATTTGGCCGGGGAAGGAGGGAGAACGTGGGGACAGCTTGAGCAGAGCACACGCGGCGGAGGTAGAGGGGAGGGAGCTGGTGGGCTTCGCCTTACGCCGCTCTGCTGCGGAGGGGCGAGCACACGCTTCGCCGCCGTCACCGAGGACCCGGTTCTTTGAGCCGCCGAGACTGCGGGGCCAAGGAGGGAAAGGACCAGAGGTTCTGCAGCTGAGGGACTTCTTCATCTCTTCTCTGGCTTTATAAACCCTGCAGGCAGAAGAGAGAGGAGAAATGCCAGTGCTCAGATGTGAGGGAGAGAACCAGCGCACAAGTACACGGCTGGCTCCTCTGGTTTGCATCCCAACCACCCCTTGCTGTGTTTAGAACAATAAGGGGCATTTTTCGGCAAAGCTGTTGAAAAAGAACATTTTTCTTGCAGTTTGCTTCACCTGATGCCAGGCGTAGAGTGGCGTTCTTCTCACAGACCAGCCAAAATTGATGCTGACAGTTCTGGAAAGCCACAGAGACAACAGGAAAAAGCAAGGGTGGGGTGGAAAGCTGAATAACAACAACAACAACAATAATAATAATGCCCAGCACCCTCGTTTATGTTTAATGTGAACAGACCACACAAACGACAAAACATTGCTGCATTTCCCCAGCGGAGGGAACTCTAACCTGAAGAGGTAACGAGTGACCGAAGGTCACCCTGGCTGTGCAGGTCCTCAGACATACCTGTGCTCCGGAGGTACCTACATCGCTGGTCTGCCACATCCAGAGAAAGCAAGAGGAGTTTTTAGCCATTTTTTGTTCACAGTGCAATAAAATGGTAATAGTGTCACTTCTTTTCGAGATGAGAGGAGTGAAGGGACAGAGGGAGGATTATGAAAGAGCAGTTCAGAAAGTTCAGTTGCTTGTTCCCACTCATTTCTTCTTCTTCATGCGAAACCTTTCCAAGAAGGGTCCTTTGGGGAAAAAATATCTTTGTGCTTTATAGTACCAAATTCCACTTAGAACACATTGAGGTTCCAGTGTAACACAGCTTCTACATACCTGCTTAATGATGAGCATTTATTTAAACTGCATCCTTAGTCAGCAAAGGATTCAAATCCCCTATGAGCCTCAAGGACTTGCAATTACTTTTCAGACTGGAGAATAATACACCAGTGTAGGAAAAAGAGACCTTGAAAAACAGCACTGTGACAAATGGAATCAGAACCGAGCCTGAAAGGTGCATTTTTAAATATCAATAATAAGAAGGGGTTATGCATAGTATATGAGAAGAACTGTCTCAGCACTGAATACTCAGTTATTGTTATTCTTCTAACATGTTAATAACACCCTTGTCATCTGGGCAAGACATCCTACAGCTCTATATTGATATTTTAGCTCTAGGCAACTGGGCCATATGGAACAGAAGTCTAAAGTGTGCTGTGGGTGCTCTAGGCCAAATTGTCCCCATCAGGATGTTCATCTACATAGCCAGAAAAGAGCTTCACAAATGTGGACTTGGCATTTGCCCCATGGTAATGAAAATTCACAGTTTGGTGTCAGCAAATGCAGCAAGTGCGGAACACATCCTACAGACTTTATTAGCATTCTGAAGGTTTATCATTTCACTCTGTTCAAGGCAAAAAGACAGACGAGGTATCACAGACAATTCTCACTGACAGCCCATCCTGTTCCAGGGTATGAAGCAGAGCTATTTGTTCAGCATTATGGCATTTTAGTTTAGGTATTGGGCACCTCATGGAAGCCTGTTATATATTTATTTATACAAAAGTGGAGCTGTGGACTTTGTGGCACAAGAAGATAAAAAGCAGAGCAACATCCGAATTGGATCTTAGCTTTTCTGAGTATTTTAAAGAATAGTTTACGTATTGAAAGAAAACTGAATATTGGAAATAAACAAATAAACTACCAAAATGGCATAAAGATAGTCACCAGCTGATGAACAATTACTTTGCCTCTCAGTTAATTTGTCTCTCTTACATGAGAAATAAGTTAGCTTATAAATCAATTTCTGCTTTGAAAAAAAAAAAAGAATTAAATCATAAGTCCTATACCAATGGAAAAAGTTAATAGAAATTTTAATGAAAGTACAAACTACATAGGGTTTGAACTCAATATCCTTGAAATATAAGGCATCTATCCCCCAGGCTAAACAGCTTTTGGTACCATCTACAAACAAGATGCATGATTTTCACAGGCTCTCCTGAAGAGCAGAGTTATTATCATACATTAGATTTTGCTTCTTGATTAAAAAATCATATTAATTAAATGCAATTAAATTAAATTAAATTAAGAGTTGAAGATGCAGCAATCCATTTATTATTATTTTCTCACAGTGTGGGCCACATTCTAATAGAGTGATCACCCTCCCTCCCAGCCTCCCAGTCACGATTACACAACATCCCTGGAGCACTTGCCGTAGCTGTGTGTGCAGAATAGACCTGTTACGGAAGTAGTTACAGATTTTAGTTCTCTTTAGCAAGATTTTTCTCGCATGAAGAAAACTGGTCGTGTGGCCTCCTCTTCACCTTTGGGGTCATGTCTTCCTCTGAATTGTTTTTCCTTTGTCTTGCTGTCTCTGAATTGTCTTTTCTCTGTCTCATTGTGTCATGGCTCCTTGCACTGTACTGGTCTCCTTCACTGCATCCACTCTAGAATTCCTGGAAACCTTCTCGCGAAGGACAGACATCTCTGCTGATAGCTACTCTCACTGTGTCTGTGTTGTACAGCCATTGAGACCGTACATCTCAATGATCCTTGAGAAGAGAGAAGTGGAGAAGAATGGAAGAGATTCCTCAAAGTAAGAACAAGTGAATTTTTTTTTGGTCCTGAGGGCAGGATCACTCAATCCAAAAGGCACTTTTGGTTGCATCTGCAGACTCCTGAGCAAACTTTAACCAAGTCGCTTAAAGACTAGAGGTCTAGGATACGTCCATAGGGTTAGGGGGGAGAAGCTCCCACGCTGGCAGGGGAAGTTGGCCCGGAGCAAAGTGCAGCAGGCAGCGGGCGGTCCGATCCTGCACGAGTTGTGCGTCAGGTCCTTCTGCCCTGCTCTACATAGGCCGCCTGTGGGAAAACACACGGGCTGCCCCGCTAAACCAGAGCTGAAGAAACCTGCTGGGTGCCCTCAACCACGGCAGGAGAAAAGGTAAGCCGCTTCACCCAGCAGTGTGGAAGTGGGTAATGAAGCCCCAGTTGGCTGACCAACTGGTAGCAGGCGAGGGGTCTGGGGCAGAAAAGGCGACCTGCACCAGACAAACCGTTTCTTGCCAGAGAAGTCTCAGAGCTGTCCTGCTGGCAAACCTGTGACCTCATTAAAATGAACATGTTCTCCATGGATTTTTATCTTCCTGAAAATACAAGAAAAAACCCACTATTATTCGCGGTTCTTTGTGAGCTGGCAATCCTCATGTGGGAGAACTATTGAGAGCCTGAGCAGCTGCCCCTACAACACCGAAACCAGGGTCTTCATTGATGAACACACAGACATGCCACAAAATTACACCAGAGCCAGTTTTTTAACACGCATATAATAGAACGTGGAGTCTTTTTCTGCTGTTGCGCTCTCCTTCCCTCCACTGAGCTGGCACTGCCATCCCCCCTTTTTCTGAAATGCCTGCTACTCTCAGGAGCATTCAGCGCCCCCCTCCACGCTCCCACCATCTGCGAGAAACTTCTTCCTATATCATCTGTCTCACCCATTTTCTATCTATCTCACTTCAATTCACTGCTGGCAACATTTTCTCTCCCTTGCTTTCCTTAATTCCTTTTCCTTTCTCTCAGCAATATCATTTTATATGTTAATATTGTTATTTAGTGTTGTCTCAGGTTCCTGGATCCAGGTTATGCCGAAGTAGCTTGTTGCATTGCATTTACCACAGTATCTTTATACATTATGTTTTTATCTCATATGGCAGATTTGTTTCAAGGACATTATGAAAACGAGTCTGTTCATGATTATATACTGCTGATTCAAGACACAATTTTGTTTTCCTTTTGGAAAATCATGTTGGCTAAATGTCTTTCTTTTTGATATCTCTGGACAGCTTCTGCATTGTGCTCCCTTATGACAGTTTGTTTCAGAAACAGATTAAACTATACTGCAAAATAATCTCTTTATACTATCCAATTCACAGCAAATACTAACAGGGACTGTACTGAAAGGAAGATGCATTCTGTAAATAGAGTGAGTCCTTAACAGTTTTGCCTCCAATATTTATATAGTCAGAAACACAGGCTTAGAATTTATTCTCCCCCTGCTCCATAGCCAAATCCTGTTCAGATCTTCAGCTCGCTTAACTGTGCTATTACTCAGGGACACACCAGCCTGTAAGTCAGAGCAGGGGCCATCCCGAAAAGTGAGGCCGTTGCTTTACAGACAGAGAGACATGCACATGTACGCTTAGGGTCATCCTGTCCACTTCAGTCCTGCACCACAAAGACAATCTCTGAACCAAGGTGAACAGGAGCCAGGCACTTCATCACAACCAGTTCCTCAGTCTTTTGCAGTTCACTTATTCCTATTGAACACTGCTGGTTAAGACTGGCCTTTTACTCATTATCACATCTTGAAATAGTTTTAAGGGTTTATTTGTAAGGTTTATTTGTAACCTACACTCACACATGAAGGAAAAAAAAAAAAAAGCTTGCCAGGTGTCCATTAGTTTTCAAAGAAAACCCTAACCAAACTAATCTCCTGAGTCTGAGAAATCAAATTGTAAGCCTTTCAGGAAAATTGCACTATAAAATAGGCCACGCATGAAAATATAATTAAAGTGGTTAGTAGTTTTCACTACAGGAGCCCTGTTCTGCTCTCTGAAACACCAGCCATTGCTCCATTCATGTGAAATTGGATCAAATCTGCCATACAACTGCTTCATAGTGATAGTTCTTGGGCGTATGAAAACATGCTCTACTCTATGTTCATCCATTACACCTTTTCCTTCCTGCTGTTCAAGAATCCAGCAAGTACTTTCAAAGCAGAGGTTTACGTACCCTAGAGGGCTTTCCACCAACATAAAACCATACCAAACAAGCACTTGTTCATAGACCTTTCAAAGAAAAAAAAAAAATCACATTTATTTATGGAGATAAAACACTTAACCAAGAGATCATTCAGTTTTCCATGGCAGCAGCTGCTATGCATAGCCCAAATTTCCCCCCTAAAAAGACAAGATTTATCTTAAGTGCTAAAAAAAATCTGTTTGTTTGTTTTCTAATGGAGGATGGCAGAAGGACTGGTAGTACACCCCTAAAGTTATAACATGCAATACATAAAATTGATTCAATGTATAAAAAAATATACAAAGGTAGCAGATCCACTAAGGAATATATCGCAGTTTTCCTAAATAAAGAGAGTTGGATATTGGGGAAGGAAGGAGAGGAGGGTGGATTTAAAGGAAAGGTTGTTTTTTTTCCAGGGATACCCATTTTCATTTCTAAAGCTTTTGCCCTGTAGGTCCATTTATCAGCTTGCTTAAACAGTGCATACACATGGTTCAGAACAATAACTGTTTAAAGATGTGAAAGGCTATGTATGACTCCACTGAAATGCTTTCACATTATTTTCTTAAACCAAAGAATTCTGCATTCACATTTTAAAGTATTAAATAGAAAGATGTCCTGGTTTGTATTATCTAACCAATGAACCAGGGAACCAGCTGCAGATTCATTTTCTCTATGATTTCCCTGATGGATACATTCAGGATGCCGTGGTCAGGAGCTGGTAAAACAACCCCTGGGAAGAGGTCAGAAATGATGCTATCAGAGAACAGAATGCTGTGGGACAGGCACAGAAAATTAAAAAAAAAAAAAAAAAAACAAAACAGATAAGGAATGTGTGGCCAGGGCCACCATTAATATAATCATTTTAGCTTCTCTTATTTAAATCTCCTTTAATCCTTCATCTACAATTAATAAGATTTGCTATTTAAAAAAAGTTCAGAGGGTTCCACATTTATTGCTGAAACATAAAAGTAAAATTCTGGCCTTTCATCATCTAAAATACATATAAAACTTTGTGAATCAAAAGTCTCTTTCAAACATCTCTGAGGGTAACAAGTTAAAAAACTGGCAAAAATGAACAGTTTATTGTTGAAATCCCACCACAGAGTAGTGAAGATATAAGCTAAGATGATACTCGGTGGTATACTGAGTTGGCATCAAAGAGAGTGAGCGTTCCACCTATTTTGGAAAATAATTTTTCATTTAAAATAAAAGGAAACCCATTAAAAGTGCAAAGATTATCCTTCTGTTACCTAATAGTGACAGACTAGCTACATGGAAGGACAGAAGCAGTCTGAACAGGGAAACGACCCCAAATTAATGTTAAACGTGGACTCTCGTAACAGCAATGAATAACAGTATAAAAAAGGAACTGTGCACACATAAATTTTGTCTTCTTTTAGACCCAGATGAGATATTTGCACATGCAACTCGCACACAAAAAAAAAGCAATTTTCGTAGCCCTGGATTGCTAAACAAAGTCCTGTTTACTACCCAGAGCTAAGCCTGACGTCGTACGCAAGGGAGGCGAGAGCCTTCCCTGTATTAGCCCAACACAGACCCCGTGCAGGTCGCAGCAGAAAACCATCGCATCCCCTCTTTGTCTCCCAGCCTGGCTGTCAGGCGAGGCGACGCACGGTGGGACGAGCCCTGCTCGGAGATTTCTGGCTACCCGAGACCCCTGGCCAAGGAGCCGGTGCCGCTCTGCCCGGCGATGGGAAGGGGCAGTGGGGTGAGTAGTGGGCATGCAGGCGCAGCCAGCCCTGGGGGGCACATAGCCCACCCTGCTCACTAGCCTGCCTGAGAAACGGTAATACTGAAGGGAAGGGGAGCAGGGAAGAGCCAAAAGAGCTACAAAATGGGGTCCCCCTTCTGACCGAAGCCAGAGGCTAAGGAGAGGACACTGCTGCAGGCACCGGGGACCAGCTCCAGAGCTACAATGCCTTAGGAAAAAAGATCTTTTCCATTCTTCTCTACGTATTTGCTTTTGATCTGATTGGTTTTTCATCTGTTTTATAGCCAGGACTACCTCTTCCACCTTTGAATGTCTCGTGTAGTAAGAGTTTCTGGAGGGAACACATAAAAAAAAAAATAAACCCAGCCCAAAGAGCTTAACAGCAACAATAGATGTAAAAAAGACCCTTTCCTGATTCTGCTTCAGAACTAGAAAAGAACCTGTGCATCTAAAAGTTTGTCCTTTCTTCCACCCGTAAATGATATTTCTTCTAAACTTGTTGCCATCAGAATGACCTACAGAGTGAGCAGTGCTGCTGCCTTGAGACATTTAGGACATGGCATTGTTTTAACATGAGAGGAGGCATCATTACTCTTCGTCATTTCTATTGTTCTCATTTTATAGAGAGAGATAGATGTATGCACCCAGGAAAATAAATTAATCTACTCTGGATCAGTCCACTCAGTCAAGCACTTCCCCATGTCTCTTCAACAGTGTGTTTGAAATTGAACCAGAAGTTTCTGCATTTTGGAGAGGTTTTCTCCTGTAGCTTTGAAAGCAGATGACACCCTACCTGGATCCAAACCACCTCTTTGGTCTCTGCTCCTTAGTTTCCAGCCTCATCTTCCCAGTGTGCGGCATCAGCATGAGGTCGAGGTCGGGAATGGGAGGGGAGGCTCAGTCCTGCTGACAACCGCTCGCACAGAGAGGGACCCCGGCGGGGGTGTCCCCTGAGACCGTTAAACAAGCTAAGGGTACTTTAGTGATGATATTGCAGCTACGGAAGGTGGCCGGCAGCAGCAAGCTGTCGTTTTTCAGAGGGATGCTTGAATAGGCGTATCTCTTGTTTCTAGCGCTGCAATCCAGAAGTACATGCCGTGTATCTCTTTCTTTTAAATGATGCACCTTTATATGCACGGACGAAGAGCAAAACACAGTGTATGTGCGTATCGTATGTTGGGTATACATGCCGAAGACTCTCAGTAGTGAATTGTTTCTGGTTGTTCAGTTGAACGACATTTAAATAGACCTGATTTGAACAGTAAGCTTTCTGAGATGTCCTAATTTGATCTCCCTTCTTATGCTGGCAGAGCTAGAGTGGGTTTCACAAACAGGTAGTTTGAAAGAACGCTACTATTTCAGATAAAGTATGTAAAAATTCCATTATTCGCATTTCTAAGATCGCCAATGCCATATTACTTCAACACACAAAAATCTCTAAAATCCAAACTTCAAATGGCAAAACCCATCTGGTTTGTCAGCGTGCCTTTAGTCCTATCAGAGATTAGGTCGCGATCATGCCCAAAAGAAACAGTGGAAAACTACTCTGTGATCAGATCGCATAGATACCTTGAACTGCTCACTGTGACATTTAAAACACTTGGGTTGCTGCAAGGCAGTATAAACACACAGAAGGGAGGTTTCATACCATAAAAAAAAGAAATTTATTACACAATAATTCAGATCAACAAGAAGAATGGCAACTTCCAGAAGAAAAGCCTGTGAATCTCCCCCCATACACATACAGATGTACATCCAAGGGAAAATAACAGTTCATAGCTTCCATTAAAATATATATTTAATAACTCTACATGGCTGTAATGATGCTTTGAGATTTTTCAAAGAATAAAAAAGCATTTCCAAATGCATTTCAGGGAGTAAAGGCTACTAGCAAATTCCCTGCCAAAACAACTTAAATTACCATGCCACTTTTCCATGCGTGTTCAAAAGCAAAGTGGAGATGAATATGAAACACCAAGTCTAAGATCTATTTTTCAAAGTGTTGAAGCCAACACATGAAAGTGAAATATTTCTTAGTCTCCCTAACTATAGATTCACCGCATTAATGCAAGACAACGACTAAAAGCTATACCAAAGCATTTAAAGGCTAAAAAACAAGCAATCTGGTTTTCTCCAGGAGGGCATAATAAATTAGCTGTAGAAGAAACAAAAGTGTTCAGAATTCTAAGGCAACTAAAAAACTGCCTGTTAGACACTGAGGAATACCTAAGCGTGAAATTTCAAAACCTGAAATATCTAATTTACTTCTATTTTTAAAATGCCTGTTCCTCTTAGGAATATGAAATAAAGTACATGCACAATAACCTGAAAAACCTCAAGAAGATGCAGAGACAGATGGAAATGTAAACAAGTTTGAAGGATCTCTGCCAAAAGTCTGCTCTAATCCACTGTCCAATCATTAAAGAATAAACACCACACAAACCCCTTTGTTTAGAATAAATTACAACCTGGAATTACTTGGCAAATACACAATGCAGAACGTCATGGAACTAAAGAAATAGAATCTAGCATAGAGGGACATATTTGCAAGTCATCTCCTTCTGTGCAAGATCACAAAAAGGTAAAAAATATGTCTTTAGGACTCTGTTGGCCAAGGCTATAGAAAACAAACTTTTCACTTTTTGCTCCACGGCCCCGGCAGCAGCAGGTTGGAGGCACTGCAAGCTGCAGGATCCATGGGAAATTGGGCTGGCTTACAAAAGTTGCCTCGGAGCTGCCCTGGGGACCTGACTTTCTGTCCGAGCAGGCAGTGAGCCTCCGGGGAGGCTAGCGCATCCTGGGGCAGCTAGCCTGCGGGGCAGCCGGGACTCCAAAAGGGAGCCCAGGAGCAGCTCGTGGGGGCTGGGGGTACAGGAGACACGAGGTCGCCATCCTCTACCTGCATCTCAAATGTTGCGGCTTCATAAGGTATGTAACAAAGAGACTAAATTTAATTCTTCCCCAGATCCAGCCCCCTGGTAGTTTAGTTGGCCAATTTCCCTGCTGTGATTTACGTCTCTCTCACGGTAAAATACCTCTTGTTTTAGGAAGAGAAAATATCCTTAGCAATTTCCTATTCGCTCCTCTCTCTCGTGACAGCATGCTTCTTAATTTAAGGGTTATCATCAGAGAAGGTGCCCAGCACGGGGATCGTACTTCATAAAAAGAAGCTGTAGATGTCTACAGTGCAGAGAACTTGTCTTGCAAAGCGGCCATCAGTATTCAGTTCCTCTCTAACTCGTTTTGTCCTCCCAGCGGTCCCCTTCATTTGGTGGCATCAGCAACACCTACCAGGAGCTGTCTGGCCAGACAGGAAAATGGACACATTGCTTTTAATTACATGAGTCATTAGCTAATGAAATTAAGTTTGATCGGCAATGAAATTCTATTTCTCTTATAGATTAGACTGACTAGATTCACACAGGTAAAATCCTTTCACTTTCAAATTCCCAATACCCACAACAGTATCCCAGACACTCCCCATTCACATATTGTAGCAACTATGAAAGAACGATTTTTTGCTGAAAATAGGCACAGAAAAGGACAAGACGTCCCTCTTATCAATGCCAGCATAGATTGGAAGCAATTCTATGAAGGTCAATGTGGACCTGTCAGACATTGCAAATCCATATTTCCCAGGGAGAGAAGAGAGCAGGAGCTGGAGGCAGGAATTCAGCAGGACAGTAGTAGGCAATTGTATTAGGAAAACATGGCATGGTACGGTATAAAGCTTTAATTATATTTCTATATACATACACACAGACAACAGATATCTGAGCAAGAAAATAGATTCTCTCATGCATCTGTTGGGGAGGTCTATTAAGGATGCATTAGCGTAGACCTATTTTCCTTGTCTAGATTCATCTCAGTTGGTTTCTCCTTTTGCCAAAGAAATTCACCTCCAAATCAGGCAAATATTAAGGTCCTCTTTCTGTAATTAGCTATAATTACACACACTTTGTTTGACAGAAGATGTGGCTAAGCCCAGCTGAAATGGCTCCTTCCCACCTTTATTTACCAAAACCATACGTAACCCCATCCGTAGCCCATTGGCAGGAAAGATCCAAAGACAAAGGGGTCTCTGCAGGGTTTGGGTGTGAAAAAGGGTGATTAGGGAAGAAGCTAGCAAGGTTCTTCAGAGACCTGATCTTAAATTTCCAAAGCCTAGTTATTTTCCATGCAGGAAATAGGCTAAGACGTTTCAGATGTCCTCCTCCCCACACACATGCTGTGGTGCAAGGCAAGTCGGACCAGACGTAGGGTCCTGCTCCATCCCCTCACACCTCTCTCCTCAGCCTTCTTCCCACGGCCCCTTTCCTGCCTCTTGGAAAGTTTTGCCCTTTCCGTTGCTATTTCTGTAAAAGCAAAACTTCGTAAAAGTTTGGGGGTTGTTTTGCGTGACGTCTTTGCACATCATAATTGGGAAAGGTGTCAAATCAGTTGTTAGCTTTAGTAATTGAAACACGCTGGCTGGCACCTGTGAGGTGTGGAGTGCCCCAGCTGGGACTAACGACAGCCTCGGAGCTGGAAGAAGAAGCTGGGAAGAGCCGGGAGAGCAGGTAAGGAGGGTGGCTGGAAGCGGAGGGGTGGGAGAACCTGGCGCGGGGAGCCCATCGCGCCCGGCAGGGTACGAAAGACAGCGCAGAGCCAAGTGCTGCTGCCCCCCTCCCCAGCTGCAAACAAAGACGTAATCATACTCATTAGTTTTGCTGAGGAGTAGCAATGAATGAACTTCAAAGAGTTTGGAGGTCGTTTCACTATACAGTCCAGGTGATTAGCTGAGCCCCTCGAGCCTGCAAAACCAACCTGAAATCTCACGTAAACAAGCCGAAGTGTGAGATGGTGAACGTTTTTACTCCCCCTTCCCAGACGGTGCAGAGCGGTTTGAGAAGGCAATGACGATTTGAAAAATTCATAGAATGCAACTTTTCAAACCTGAGAAAGACTTTGCTTCATTTTCACTTGCAGATGAGAGTTTGTAACATTTCTTATTTCATCAGACACATTGCGCACCCCCCCACACAGGTAAGCGCAGTGTTTGCTAAGACTTACAGGCACTCATTTGGGGTGGCAATATTATAGCACTTGGTATATGTGTCTGTAATGGTTTCTATTCGGCTTTCCTACCGAATGCTCAAACCTTACAGTTTGCAGCCTCTGTTCCCCCCACCCCCTCTATAAACACAAGGGAAAGGGAGAAAGAAGAAGCTACTAAAACACCG
>JANXJC010000064.1:14418165-14489440 GCA_027564655.1 Leptodon cayanensis | reverse complement strand
TCACGTGAAAAATCGTATGGAATACTGGGAACATGACCACTTCCTTGGTTGTACCCTGGTTGCCAAGGAAGTCCTAGGACTAAAACTACTACAGTGTCCATGTATCAAGGAAAATCGATTTGCAGCATTTCTCTCTGTACGTTCAGCTGATCCAATCTAGTGTCTATCACCCCTCTCTCACAGCCCCAGACACCAAATCTCATGGGCATTAATAAAAATATTAATATGAGAAGAGCGTCTTATTTGTTATCCGAGGAACAATCCTGATTTCTTAAGGCTTTCATTCTGCTTGAATCAGTTGTTGACAGCGACCTTGCTTTTATATATATTTTTCTGGGTAAAATTCGTGAACAAGGAATCTGTAGCACACTTAGGTTTTCACCCAAATCACTACTACGCAGGCTTGTCTGCCCAACTGCACGCACTTTACCTGAATGCTCAACACCTCCTTACTCCACGGTCTGCCGAACTCCCCCAGGTTGCTCTCTACCGAGTTGCACCGCAGAATACGACCTGCGAATGCAGCATCTTACCTTGCTGTCTGGCTGTCAGCCCTGTGCATGCAAGATGCTTCCACTGTTCTTTAAACCTTCCCAAACTGTGTGACCCTGGCACTGAAGTGTGCTGGAGTCTGCAGTGGCACCGGGTTTACGCACGCGGGGAATTACTTCCACCACCCAGCGGGGCAGAGGCTGCGCAAAATTACCCTCATTCTTAAGGGGTGGCGGATTTCACAGGCACCAGTGTGCTAAAACGGGCGACGCTCCTTCATTCGCTTCGCAAGCCTCACCAGTAATGTCTTAGGAGACAGTAGTTTCCCGGCTTTTAACTGATACGTTCCCGGGACTGACGAGGAACGGACGCAGCGTTCCCAGCTGGCGAGTCCAGCGGTTCCTGCCCTGCGACCGGCTGCACCGCTGCTCTGCAACATATATACTCAGTTAGGTCCCTCTTTTACAGCGTGTTATCATCACCACAGGGAACTTTCCCGGCCCTTCCCAGACCCCATCCCAGGACTGGGTTGGGAAGGAGCCCCGGCAGGGCGGTCTCCGCTGGCCGTCCCACGGAGAGCTCTTGCTCGCCCTCGCGCTGCCGTGGTGGGGACGAGGCTCGAGCGAGACGGAAAGTCCCCTGGCTTCGGGCAGAAATCGTGCGGTTCAGCCTAGAAATCCTGGGTGTGGAGAGAAACTCCTCACCTGCAAAGCCAGAGAGCTTCTCCGAGGGGTGAATTTGATTTTTAAGTGAAGACCAGAAGCGCGTTCGCCCGTCGGGGAGGTGACTTGGTGGATGCCATTAACTGCTCATCTCTCCTGGCTATCTGCAGGTACTGTCAATACACCTTCCACCGCCTCTCCTGGGATAGCCGAGACACTTGGCAATTAATTTGCGGGATCTCAAGCAGAAAATTATCTCTCTGTAGAACGAGCAAACCCTGACTGGTCTCCATTTTAAGACAGATAGTACAGAAATGGCTGCTACTCCCATGAAATCCTGGGTGTGCACCCCCCTCTCCCACTTCTCCCCTCTTACTCCTTCTGGGATTTATACAGGTGATAAAGGACAGTGCTGTTGTATGGAAAAATCCCAGCCTGAGCGTGGCCAGAACTGCACCCAAAACTGAGCAGCAGCACTTACGGAGCCATCTGACTATCACTGCCTGCATCTGTGTGAAAATGCTGGAGCCAGCCGGCTCTTTGGAGCAGGCTCAAACAGCTAGGGATACAGAAAACGTTTTCTTCTTCATTTTCACCGTGGAAAACAGAACCTTTAACACATAAGAATCAGTAGCAGCACGTTGCAGACGAGAGGCAGAATTTCTATTTTCTACATGCAGAGAAAGCACTGAAGTGAATGTGTTTTATTGATTATTTTGATTGTGGATCTGGAGAATAGGATCTATTCCAAGTGACATCTGCCACTTAAAACTTTAGTAACATGATAATTAAATAAAAGTCAGTTAACTTTTAATTTATTTCCATCAATTTATTTTCCAGAACCACTAAATTGTGCTCCAGACTAGATAGTGCCCTCCTTAGAATTTAAAGTACATCATATTAAGGTTCTTTATAGGTACTTGGAATTTCCTTGCGAAATTGATATCTGTTGCTATGAATACTCATGTTCAATACAAGTAACTATACCTCTTACCATGCGAACCAAGAGGAAAAATGAATTCTAACTGAAAGCAAGGATTTTCATGGAACAGCTTCACAGGGGTATCAAAAATGGTAATAAAAAGGTGATATAAAAATTAAATCAATGTATACAAACTGAAATGTTAAATGCTATACTTTCTATTTAATACTTTATCTAAAATAAAAATCCTAGCTTTCTGTGAATGCTGCAACCTGCTTTCAGTTATTACAAATCTGAGAACACCTATTCGAAGAGGAATTTTCTTTGTGGGGTGGGAACTTTGTAAATTGATCAGGTATGTGAATAAGAAAGAAGAACCAGATCAGTGCAAAACCGCTGCTACGGATTCTTTTTCCCCACCTCCAGCTGAGTGAGTTAGTTCACAGCAGCTCAGCAGCTTCAGATTTACATTCTTAATGAAATCGTGAACATTTCTTTAAAGTTCCCACAAAAGTGGTTAATTCATAATCAGGGCATGAGCGGTAAATTTCTTTTCTCTCACTTAACATTAATTACTTAACATTCATTAATGTTAATTATTTTACCAAAGGAGCTTTATTCTCCCAAGTTCCCACTCAATTAAAGCCTCACCCATACTTTGAACAAACAGACCCTAAAAATAAACCCAAACAAATCCCAGAACACCTGGAAGCGCTCTCCTGTCTGGGAATGTCCTGGCAAAATCTGTCCACGTGTCCACTGGAGATGTTGATGTTGCCTCCAACAGCAGGCTTCCGCAGTACCGATCTGGATTAAATAGGTTTACTGCCAGCCTCTCTCTGCCATTATCCTATGAGTCAGAGAAACAAAGCACAATGTTTGCCTGCCCTAATTCGAGTAGCTAAAGTTAGATGTCACCCCAGGCTCATCCGCTGACTAACCCTCTGGAAACATCCTTCTCTCTACCTCTCCTGCCAGGGCAGTGCAAAGTCATCGGCTCGAATTTAGGCGTCTTAATATTAGATCAGAGTCCGACGAAACGGAGCCCAGCCTAAGAGTGATTTACCTAAAGTGCAGTACTGGGAAAAAGATCTCATCTTTCAAGCCCAGCTAGCTACTAGACTATTCTTTCTCTTCCCCAGTTCAAAATGGAGCAACAGCCATTGTTTAATATAGGACTTTTACACAACTTACATTTTTTAATGCTCTAGCGTTGCTGTCTGGTTAACTAGGCAATGATTTCCTCATATGGAAAAGTTACAGAAAAAACCACCTGATTTATATACTGTTTGGGAGGAGTTTGGGGTTGTTTTTTTTTTCAGTATCATCACTTTAAATGTTTCTAATACAGAATTTACAGTATCTTTCAAAACTAGATAAGATTTTATTATCAATTATATATAGGTGGGTGTTCATAATTCTATTATTGCCATAGAATTATTTGGGGTGAATCTCAGGGGGGTTCAGTGTATCCCATTTTTATATACAAATTGCAAGAGATTACCAGATTGTTTAATGAATCGCATACTTGATGCATGAACATAAAGTGTCCCACATGTTTATGAGGTGAAGAAAAAGGCAGCTACAAAGTACAAATGGTAATGAGGACATAAACAGAATCAACATAAGTAACCTGTCAGGAGGTATGCTGTAAGATTTGGTTAACCACTAGGTAAAAAAAGCTATTAATCTTTTATAATCTGTTTATAAATAGAGCCTCCTTGCAAAGTCTCACCTTAAAAATCTATAGGGATTTAAAGAAGCATCACATCAAAAATATCCTCTAGCTACTTTAACTGAGAAGGCTGTGCTTGATGTCCCCAGCCCAAAAGATGCGCCTTCCCAGTCTGTCCCAACTAAAACCAGCAGCCATGCATTTGTACATAGAATTGACAATAGATACCAAAAAGGCTGTATTTAACCCAGAAGTCATGTACTACTTATGTTACAAACAAGGAATAAATGCTCAGCAAAGAGATTCCTTAACCAGACACAGTTTATTATGCATGCACTTGAGGTTAAGGAGATCTGCAAGTAACAAAAACCTTTTGGATAATGCCCTCCCTCTTCTACAAACCCCATATTTATTTGCTTTTCACCCTGGATAGAGCAACCCCTCTCCACTTTCTAGTCTGCAGGTCAATGTAGTGATTGGCCACTCACTGGCAACTTCTTAATAGTTTTTGAAAAGATGGCTCTGTATGTACTGGTTCTAGAAGGCTTCATAGATATGGTACAGCTACAACTATAACGGACAACGCCTTTCCATCTTCGTTTTCATCTCTCACTTTCAGACTGCAAAACAAACCAAAAACATCAGCTCTATTAAAAACCGTAAAAATTACTCAAGTTTGGCAAACTGCTACCCTTGTAAGGATTACACCTTCAGAACATAGGTGCTAAAATCGTACTGCATAAGGTTCACAAATTTTTTTCAAAACTGTAACAAGAGAGTGAAATTGCTCCTGCTTTATCATTTACAACATAAGGTGGATGTGAACTGGGGGTTTCACGTCGGGAAGATGCTTGATTGATTTTAGAATAGAATCTTCAATGTTTTATACAGGTTTTTTTTCATACGCCAATTGAAGTAAAAAGTCAACTCTGACTGTACAATTGCCTGCTAAGAAGAAAAAGAACACAGAGGGGTTTTGCAGCCATTTATTTCTAGTCCTTATGAGTCTCCTGGTATGTCATTATAAACTGAGGAGAACATGAACCAGAGATATTAATGGCTTTGTTCTCATTTTCTTGTCTTAAAAAAAGATAAGACAAAATGAACCAAATTCAAACTTGGTGTAAGCCTCATGAATTTACATCCAAACTGATAATAAAAATAAATAAAATGAAATGCTTCTACTTTGATGAGCTACACTCTTCATCTTGGATAGAACTGTCTTCTATATTCTCCTGGACATTATTTTTTGTAAATTCCTGTGTGAGGCTGTTTGTTAAACATTTTCCATCAGTAACTGTTAAGGTAAGAAAACATAACGTTTTATCTGATATGTGAGTGAGAACACACTGTAAACAAGATATAGACTTTAAAAATCTTCCTTGGAGAGTTTCCAAATCCAGCAATGAAACACCAAGTCCTTTATTTCCTTAGTTTAAAATCCCATTTAGAATATATCATTTTTCATTTCCAGCAACAAATAGCCTCCTAAAATAATTTTGATTTAAAGGGTCATATTGCCAACCATAATGGGCCATACTGAGTATGTCTGATAAAGTCTCCACTGAGATATAATTTCTGATATGCAGAGATCATAGCTTGTTTAAATATAGTGGAAATCCCAGTTCAGGCTTTGGCTCATGCAAGCAGCACCTTTTTTTTCCCAGTGACTTGCTAGGATGGTTCTCCTCCCAGAAAACCTTGCGTACATTTTCCCAGAGCAAAACACCAAGAAACATACTCTTGATCGTCCAAAACCAAGTAGGGGAACAACACCAATAAAACAAAAAAAACCATGAGGGCAAAGCAACCTCGTACGAATGGGTGGGCTGTAAGAAACCACGGTGTTGCGTACACATACCCTGCTCAGCATCCGCAGGACCGGCGAGTCGGTTCCCACCCACCCGCAGCGGCACCGACAGACATAAGCTCTCAAGCGAACGAGACCAAATTACAACAGTTTAATAACTTACCGCCTTTCGGTTGAGTGACCAAACCCCAACTTTGATTTGATAGAGCCTTCCCCAACGATGAGCTGAAACGCGGCGGACGAAACTTCTTCCTAACTGCATTAACCTCAGTCTATTTTATTGAGGTTTGGACTAACCCAGTTTACCTCCCAGTTGAGCCAGGCTCACCCTGCACACAGGGGCGATTAAGGCAGCTCATCTGACAGGTGGTACCACATGGCGCTGCCAGTACTTAACCTCTGACGAGCGCATGCTAGTCTCGTCTCCAGCTAAAGCTTAGTTCTTCTCTATGATAGATTATTTTCACTGTATATGGTCTTAAATCATCCTGACAAAACGTGCCTGCTTTTTGTTTTCAAACAACACGTCATACTAGTTTTTTAACAATAATACTACTGCGTAGCATGAATAGGAAATCAAACATATTGTTAATATATATTCATATATATAATTTCATTATCTACTATGTATTTATATTCTTTATCAGTATATATTATATGTCTCATAAGCATACCCTCCAGCCACATGTTCAGCACCACATTTAATACCTACCATTTATGTTTTATTCCCTCTCTGCTCTTCTCTCCAAGGGGCGAGCAGGGAGTGCAGTGGAGCGCTCGGTTTTGTCAGGGCCTTCGGTTTGGTTCTGGTTTCGAACAGACGTGTTGCTCCACGCTCACGGCAAGGGCCGAGAGGTCCCAGAGGCACTTCTTGCCCTGGAGCAGCAGGTGAGGAGGTGGTCCGTGCTCCTGCGGGAGGGCATTCGCTCCCCCTTTCCCAGCCTGGCACCCCAGAAACCCACCGCCCTCCACTTAGAGGAATTTTCTAAGCTAAATCTATGAATCCCCATGCAAAAAGGAAGCCGGTTTGCAATGCAAAACCACAGCATAAACAGTCAAGGAAGCTTGAATAGAATATTGTCAAGAAGTAGTTGATGTGTCATGATTGAATGTGCTAACACACTTGGAACTGAAATGGTTTCACTGAGCTGCTTTCTCTGTAACGGTCAGAAAAAGCATTTCGGCAGTGGGGCAGGAGGAAGTCGGCTCTGTCGCTCCACCAGTTCCTCCCAAGAACAAGCAGACAACAGGGAACGTGACTATAAAATAGATGCCTCCAAGTAAAATGCCCTCTGCCGCCGGCACGATGAGTTAATTTTGGCAAGCTGACATCTCTGAATGTTTTGCTGGGAGCCAGCACCTCCTATGTCTGGAAATTAACTTTCAGATTTCCAGCGAGGACGGGAACAGACTTCGCTCTTGTCACCCATGGGTTGCAAAGACAGATCTTGTGACAAGAACTAAAAATCCGGAACTCATTTTAAAAGTATATCTGATATAACACTAGCCATTGGAATACATCCAATTTATAATTACAAGGCTGGAAAACTTTAAATGAGGTCAAACTTCAGCTCCAAATTAAAATGAAAGCATTCAAGGGCTTAATGCACACCAGCAAGACACGCCACGTTGCATCTGCTTTCACACTGGCTAGTTGAAAGTTAAATTGATATTAAAAGTAAGACTGTTAAATAAGTGGATTTCTTTTTAATCAAGAGTTGGTGTTTTCTTTGCTCATCAATTTGTGCTAGAGGGCCATGAAACTATCTCAGCAAAACTGTCAGTGCTTGCAGTCTCCGTAGCCTACTCCCCAGTGAAGCTGAACTACTTATTTAGCTGTAAAAATGTTTCACTAGTTGGAGTTTCTAAAATTACACACGGAAAGAAGAAAAAGGTTTGACAAATCTCTCTTGAATATAATGGCAAACCTCAAGCAAATTAACTTTAAAAAATTTGTTTACCAGAGACAATTTAGCTTAGATGAAATATTTGCTTTTCCACAAGGTTTTGCTTTTCCACAATTTAACAGCAAGGTTGACTGCTAAAAAGAAAAGCTGGCGAGCTGCCACAAGCCACGTAATGAAATAGTGGCTTTCTTTACAGTAGATGCTAGAACTCTGCTGACTCGCAAATTTTCAACCAGCAGATCGTCCTGACATCCTACTGGGGAACGGTAGGATCCCAGTAGGAGCCATACTGGGTCCTTTTCTTCTTCCAACCTAGAGAGTGGCAGTGGCATGTGGAGACAAGTGGTGATGTGCCCTGCTCTCTGTACTAGCTGCTGGACACAGCTGTAAAATGAGCTAGTAAGAAATAAAATAAAATAAATAAAATAAAATAAAATAAAATGGTCAGGAAAAGAGACCTAGCTAATGGGAAAATAATTTCTGTTTGGGTTATGCGTGAAATCTGCAGACTTTGGAGTGAAACAAAACCTTCCTTGAGCCTAAAGAGCAAGCAGCTTACATTTTTGTTGTTTCTTTTAAAATTCCCATTTTATGACAGTAAGACTAGCAAACTCTACCGTGAACCCACCTCTCAAAGACATTTCATCAAAGGAACAAGGTTACCTACTGGAAATCTAGCATCAAAGATATGGTGCTGTCATACAGGGCAGGGGCAAGAAGTACAGAGAATTCATTGTTTCCAACTTAACTGCAGATAGCAAGGAGGAAGTTCAGTGATTATTTTTATAGGGCTTTTTTTTGTGTGTGTATGTGTGTGTGTGTGTGTGTGAAGGCAATTACACTGGGAAATAATAATAAAAAAAACCCCACAACCCAAAACCAAACCAAAAAAACCCCAAACTACAACCCCCCTCACCCCTAAAATATACCCTGCAAAGTTAACACTACACCTGTTCAAATATATCTGGATCTTTTCCCTTCACATATTTTGAGACCTGAAATAGGCTGCAAATATTACACATCATGTTTGGATAGTACAACAGAGAATTGCTTGAATTAATTAATGCAAACTTATTTTCCACTTTGTCCAGGGATGCAAAAACCAAATGTAACTAACAGATGGGCAAAATAATAAATATTCCATTTTATTTTGACTTTTAATCACTTTCCCCATGTTGCATTAAAAAGAACATAGATAAATAGCCCCTTTTTAATATGAGCATGCTAAATATAACCTATTCCTTAAAACCATAATAGGCAGAAATAAATGACTTATGTGAAATGGAGCCATTAGCTTATCAAAGCTGGGGTAGCAGATAGAATATTTACTCAGAACTTTGGGATTCTGTTTTGTTGATTTTTACATCACAGGCTATCATGGTTAGGAATGCGGTTTAAAAAAATGAAGAAAAAAAAACAAGAGGAAGAAACCAATAATAAAAAGGGAAACGGGCAACTACTTAGTTGGGGTTGGGGTATCTCTGCAGGTATACCTCGGCACAAAAATCCAAGTCCAAACACTTCTTTTACCTCCTCTCTGGGGTAAAGACGGTCTGGGGGCTTTTTGCTTGAACACCAGACCAGTGTTTCAAAGCGTTGGGTTTGTGCTCGGAGGCGAGGCACCGCGGCGGCCAAACCCCGCCAGCCCACCACGACTCTGTCCCCATCACCTCGCTCGTCCAGACCTGCATCCCGCTCTCCGTGAAAGACAGTGCGATACCTGTTCATCATCCTTTACCTTCAGGGTTTGGTGTTGTTTTTTTTTTTTCCCCTGGTTTTCTTTTTGAGCGGTAGTTTATTCAACACGGTGCTTGCGAGTCTTTGATGGCGTGAGGCAGGAAATCATCGCACAAAGAGTGTAACTCCCGGCAATCTGAACTCTTGCTTTTAACACAAGGTAACATTAGCTTTATCAAAAGATATATTGTTTCTACCTGCAGTTTAGAACCTTTTTGTTTTCCTTTTGCCAAGCCGTCCCTTATGTTTCTTTCATCAACTGCCTTTCAAGAGAGGAAAGAATATAGCTTTCTTCCTTCAGAAACAGACTGCCCAGACAAATCCCCCTTGCCCTAGAAATCCTTATTTAGGGTCAAATTTCTGTCTCGGATACTTGATTAGGGACTTGCAGAAAAAATCAATGGGAGCTGCTTTCAGGCCTTCAAAGTCTGCCCCCGCTGAAGATAAGGAAATATAAAATTCCAACAGAAGAATACACCTTTTCAGAAGAAAGCCTTTCAAACATTCAAGTTAACTAGAAGCTTGGTTTTCCATTCACTTTGAAAGAAACAGGGCAGTACACTTACTTAAGTGTAGCGACCTAGCTCTTCTTTTAAACAAATAAGAAAGCAAACATCGTCTTGAGCCCTTAGTGTGAAAAAAACCCAACCCCGCTCTCAACATTAGCTGCATGAGGAAATGAAATATGGGATGTATTTTCTTTGGGGAAAATATTGCAACCTTTCACCAGGATGAAATACACACGCAGATGTGTGGTCATCAATTTGGGAAATTTATATACTTGAAATAAATACCAGCATAGTCAAATACACTGTTGAAATGCAAGTGAGTCTTTTACATGTTATAAACGCATCAGTCCCATTACGCAAGTGCAACTTTCACATACATTTAATGACAAATAATCAAAAGCTTTGAAAAATTAGTGTGCAGTTAGATCTAAAATGGCCAGGGTAATAACAATTCTGCTACAATATCATCTCTGGGCCACTCAGAATATCTACTCCTGGGACATAAAATAAACACGCAAAAATAAAGCAAGGGAAGAATAGATATTAAAGTGGATTTCAATATAAATTTGGCAATATGTCCATGAAGAAAATACCACTCTGACGTGTGAATTGTTCATTTAAAGATAAGACCATTGTCCTAAACAAAATAACTGTCCAATAAAGATTCAATGTTTTATCGTACTGTAGTCACAAGGGAAAAATGAATGTAAAAGTACATCTATTCCATACATTTTGAAGTCTGCACAGATCCGAGCCCCAGTCAAGTAAACCAATTTGAGCAGTTCTTTTCATTAGTCACATGCCAACATGCATTGCTAAATTAGCAAGAGAGCATACAACACTTTCAAAATTAATGGTCAGGCTTTCTTCGACTGCTGTAAGGGCAGGACTTCAAGTTGCTTTACTACATATACGTTATGCATTTTTACCAAGACTAGTACTGCAGAGCTAGTGCAGAGCTTTGGTGGAACAAGCTAAATTCCCTTCTGCATTGCTAGCAAAGGTGCTGGCAAGCATTCCCAGAGCACCCTCTTTGCACTGCATAAAATTTTAAGTAGCAGAAAAAAGTCCAGATCCATCTGAAGATGTTAGATCTTAAGATGCTTCATGTTCAGTCTTCTAAACTGAACACATTTGATATAAAAGAGAGTGAGAGGTACATTGCATGAGGATTTTAGGGGGGTATAGTAAAGGATTATTTTTAAGGATATATATAATTTTTTTTAAGGATAAAATAAATATTTTCATAATTTGGTTTTTTTGAAAAAAAAAAGTCTATAAATAGCTGACATTTCATCCCTATAGTCAAGACTATCGAGACAACCCACAAGAAAAAATGGGATTTCAAGATTTAAACTAATTATCCTGAGTCTTCTTTGAAGCTTTCAAAGAAAGAGTATTGAAAATGTTAGAAACAGGACAAAGGAGTTTAAAAGTTTGCTTACGGAAATAAGTAAACAGCAGAACCTACCCAGGATGGTTTCAGTGGTTACAAACCAGTTGAATTTATGAAGTGACATTTGGAAAATGAATAGGAAAAGGCAGCTATTCCCTTCATTGGTAAGAAAAAATGATCATGGCATGATGTCCTCAAGGCTGCTCTGTGAACACATGCACGTTAAAAAAAAAAAAAAAAAAAAGAGCAATAGTAAAGTGATACCTTGCACAAGAGAATGTCATATAACAGCAGTGAAAATTGAACAGCCTTGCAAGCGACCATAAAATAAACAAGCATTGTAAAATTCACAGAAATAGACAACCATCATTGATATACAGAGATACACACCAGAAGATGTTTGACTGATAGGAAAAGCACATTTTTGAAAGAATTAATGCACAAAATTTACAGGACCAGCACTGGGCAGTGTATGGGCTTGGTGCAAGATTCCCTTAGCACTCTGCCTGCTCAACTCAATGCCTTCAATTAGCCACATCCTATACTTGGAGGGTGTCACATCTTTTCAGGATGGGGATGGAACTGAAATCTATTTTACCGATATTTTAAATGCACAAAGATCAATGTGCCAGAGTGGGTTGCAGGTGAGGGAACTGGTTATAGATCAGGGAATCACACTTGAGAGCAGGATGGATCTTCCCTCACCTCCATCTCAGTGAAGGAAAAAATACGAGCTGTCTCACTCTCGTTGATTTTGGTCTGGAAGACACAGGCTGGAAGTAAGCACCTCCCAGTAAGCAGCATCTGCATTTCTGAAGATTAATGTTTCTAAGAGTGAGAGATGATCTTGTAATACAAAAGTCTTTGCATGCAGCACAGGTCACTACTGTAGACCTCGGTGTGACAGTTTGATTTGCATCCCTGGGAGCAGACTGCTACCCCGGGGCAAATGAGAAGGGAGGTTACATCAGGCAGAATCTGTCCTTTTCCTCGGACGTGGGAGGAAGCACTAAGAAGTCATCTTTTGAGGACTCTCAAATTTCAAATTAACATTTCTATCATTGTCCCAGAATAGAGCACACGGCTATGAAGATGGTGTTAACTCTGAACCTGGGTGTGTGTTTCAGCTTCTACAAGACGATACGGAAATAAGGAACCCAAATGGGACTTTAACCGGTGGCAGAGAACGGGCAGGTGAGGTTAGGAAGCTGGGAAGAGAAGGGTACTGCTGGACATGGGGATACAAAAATTGGCAATGAGGGAAAGTACATGCTGGGGTTCAAATCAAGCAGGTGTAGGGAGGCAAAAAGAAGAGATTTATTTCCTGCTTTACCTGATGTGAATTGGGAGTAAAGCCCTCCTTTAAGATAATGCCACCCATTTCTCTTATTTATAAATGCCAATAACAAAGCAGATATTGGATACCTCGAGACCAACCACTAGCTCGATGACAGGCTGAAGAAATTATCGCATCGATAGATATCACCTTCTTCAATAATACTTCGTAACGTGACCATCTTTGCACTAGCTCAGCCAAAGTGCGTGTGAAACAGCTTTCACACCCATCCTTCATTTCTGCTGGCTCTCTGGAGAAAACCGAATTTATCCAGGTGTGCTGCCTTCATGGTGATCGCATGGCCCGATGCAATGCCTCCTTCTCCCTCATATCCGAGCGGGGTGCACCCTATGGGAGCTCCAGACGAAGAATGACAAAGAAATACTATTGATTTATACTGTAAGACTGTATTACTTATTTCTCTACAGCTCCCTCTTAGCTACTGTTTCCACACTTGGAATCGTGTTACTTCTTCAGGCACTGTAGAAAAAAAAGAACAGAACACGAAGGAACAGATTAAAGAAAAAAAAGGAAAAATAGCTGAGGCTAGTAATCCAAACACTTTATTATGAATAACAAATATTGTTGGGGTCAGAAAGCAAAAAGTTGGATTTCTTTCTCTTAGAATATTTATTACAGAAATTAAATCACTGTTTTTATCTCTAGTTTGGGGAATGCACTTGCAGAAAAGATGAGTTCACTTCTTTTGCTATCTACCAGCACGATAATGTCCTATTTCATTTTCCTGTTAGAGTATTACTTTTCTTGTGATTATAGCTGTGTCAAAGTGTACTTTCTTTAAGCACACAGAAGCAGCATAATATCTTTCTATGAAATGAGAGAAACTCTGAAGTTATTTGAATTGTGTGATCCATTATAATGTAATATCTGGCCTGATGCAGCGGCATATTAGCTAGCTTCCTACAGTCTGAAATTCTTGTACGTACTTACCCCTGTGACACAGTTTCAGGCCCAGTAACACACCAGTGGTGAACTTATTTAGATGTCAGTACTCAGAATTCTAAGGGAATATTTTATTTCCCGTTTCTGCCATTTATCTTCCTTACAGTGTGTCATTAAGAAAATTTTCAAGTGTGTGACTTTAAAAATATTTAGAAAATTCAAAAACCCCACTATGTATTCTGGATGTTCTTGTGCAAACACTCATACAAAATTAAGAGTGAGAGCATTAGAGCTTTTGAAGAGCAATTAAAGACGATGAGGCAAAGTCTTGGATCTACTCACTTTAATGGCAAAATTCCCAGTGGAATTCCCAACGGTTCTCCCTACAGGACATTTACAGTCTCTGTGTTTTTATCTCACCCGTTTCGACACTTACAAAGGGATGAATAACTTTGTGAATTTCTAGACTGAAGAGTGGATGAGAGCGGCTCAGCCGAGCTTGTGCAGTTGAGACCGATGTCACGGTATTGGACTGAGGGAAGAAACCAGACATGTTGTAGAGATGGGGGTTTTTTGCAGTTGAAGTCTGCTGACTAGAAGCTGCGTTAGATCTGAGCTCTTTTTAGGACATGAAAAGGCCTCAGAAACCCCAAAGCTGACTCACAGCTCTGATGTTAGCGCTCCGACACAGACCCAACTGTCTTACTGCCAGGCAATTACAGTGGTAACGAACGGTGGCTGGGAACGATTGTGGGGATTGACCGGCAACCTAAACCAGAAGAAGATACCTACTGGCCTCTAATGGATTTCCAGGCACTGATCTAAATATGCAATAAAAGCCTTCAAATTATATCAGACCATTCAAACGTCTGGGTGGCCTCCACCAGAGTTATCCTGTCCCAGCTCACTCTGTCTATGGCAGCCTCTGGGTGCCAGGGGCTGAGAAATTCCTTAATCAGGTATGTTGCCTTTAGTTAGATAAAATCCTTTGCCATTTGTATGGCACTTCTTTCTTCGGAAATAAATTTGTTCAGCAGTTTGAGGACCAGAAATTCCACATAGGTAATATTTAGATCTACTAGTTTATTTTCCAGTTTGAAGATATCTAGAATTCAAACTAGGTCTCAGAATTAAAACAAACAAAAATTAAGGATAAAAAGACAAGTAAAATCAACACTGGAAAGTTGTAATCCTCCAACTGAATCTCAACAAGCATATATCATTATATCCAGTGTATGATAATACATTACTATAGCATAATATAGTTTATCATAATGGATCCAAAAAGTGTTAAAAAACACATTTAGAACTGCACATGTATGCAGTTTAACCCTAATCTTAACTGCACCCTAGCCCTAAGTTAATGTAAGAATCCAGGTTCTAGGTGACCTTACATTAAAAGAGTGAAAAAAGACTATCCCTTTGCAAGCATGAATCCCGATCAAAAATGAAACTATATGGGATGAGCTACAATAATTTTAACTGCCAGCAACAAACCTTTTATAGAAAAGGAACTTAGTTTTTAGAAATAAAAACAAGAAGTATACTTCTGGTTGTTGATTAGTGGCATGCAGAAATTACAGCGAATGGTAAGCATCCTAGTCATCCATTCTAATTAAAATTTAAATTGAAAACCAGGTTCTAATGAAGAGGAGCTTAGTGCCGGTCTTGAGGGATCTCCTGTCAGTGGGCAGAGGAAAAAAGTGCACAAAGGCAAAAGAGACTTCACTCAGGCATTTGCTTGGTGTATGCTGCGCTCTAATATAAAAAGGTGTGCACGCTGCCTTGTTATTGAAAAAGAACCAATGCAGGCACAGTTGCTCTTCATGGTACTGCAATCTAGGGAGAAAATCTAAGTCTAACAGAGGAGCAAACTGTGATAAGGAAGAAATGATCCTATAATTCTGTGCACCCTAGCAAAGTTGTTCTACTATTGCTCCTTTTGGATTGTTTGACAGCTCCGCTCCACCGGCCCACCCAAACTGCTGACATTAAACATAGTGGGGGGTGAGTCCAGACGTATCGTCCTACACCTGCGCCTGCTCAGACCCCGCATCTGAAGGGTCAGCGTTTGCTGAACAGCTACAAAGAGCATTGAAGGGAAGCACAAAGAAGCTCTGCAACACACTTTTGGTTTGAAACCACCAGCACATTTGTTTTTAAACTTTAAAATGATGCTTTAATGTGCTACTAAATGTAATAAAAGCAAAAATCCATCACACCCTTCAGCTAATAAATTGGCCAACGCATTGGAAAATTCCCTATGCATCAAATGATAACCTGTTAAATGAATGAAAATGCTAAAGCCATAGCATCTTCCAGAAATAGCTATGTATCTCTAATGCTCTAATACAAGATAACAGAAAATACAGCAAGCATATTGTATTTTTAAAGCCTGTTTCCGTGTTACCTTAGAAGCAGAAATTTAAATGAATTGTTATAACCTAATTCAACGTCAATACCTTCTACCAAGCGTTGCCAGTAGCTGTGATTTTAAAAGAAAGAAAAAAGAATCAGAAAAATGTAGGATCTATAGAAGATCAACCAGATCACCTCGGTTTATACAAGAAAATAAGTTATGCAGTATTTCCCTGTGGGGACATTTAATTATGCTTTGTGCAAGTGTAATAAATCACCTTCTCAAAACCCAGAGCTCTCATTTGTTGCAGATCGCTCTTTGCAGGGTTCCTTTTTGGTTTCTGTTGCTTCTCCCCCCCTCAACAAGGTAATAAATGCGGTATTAAAGCAGTCTCTCTCCCTGGCTGTGAGCTTTCTGTAGATGAAAGTTAACTCCTGTCTTTCAAAGCCCTGTGAGTGGCAGGTTGCATACCAGCGCGGAAGAGAAATCTCGCCACTAATCTATCACGAACAAAATACAATGTCTCCCCACAAACCTCCTCTGTCACTGTGCTCAGAAGGTTGCAACAGCAATATTTTTCTGGCTATTATTTACAGTAGAGAATGCAGAAACCATAAAAAAATCACAAGCAAAGATTTGGCATAGACAACCAGTTGAGTTTGATTAAAATGCACTAAAATTGTATTTTTTTTTTCATTTAAGAGCAAGCTTCAGTCAACGTTGTTTAATGTCAGTACTGTTAATGAAGTTGTCGAGCTTGTCACTTCCATTGAATACCAACTTTGCTAAGAAACTGGAACTACAATTACCTCCAGCTCTATACGATTAAATTCATCAAAGCACACCAAGGGTCCAGATTGTGCCAGACCTTTGAAGAATTTCCCCATGGCTTTGTAGTCTCGTCCATCAGAACAGTTCAACACAAAGCGCTGCCAAAAGAAAAGAGCTTAAAAAGGTCTTTTTTTTTTGTTATTTAAAATGTATAGGATTTGGCAACATTTACTTTTACTGCCTGTAATTCGGCCTCCCCTACCGCCACTCCCCAGCCCCGGAATTTCCCCTTATTTATCCAATCTGAGTCTGTAATATAAAAGCAGCTCATGCGGTTCTTAACTAACTCGATCTTTCACAGTAGCATGTGAAATGCATTTACACACAATTTTAAAAATAAATCTCTAACAGCAGGAGGACAAAGTTAAAAGAGTAGCAGCAGCAGTTTCGTGTCCACCCAGCTCCTGCACTTGAACATGCTTCTCAGCATCCGTCAATAAAAAATCAATTCTTTTAAAGAAAACACATAACTTTCAGAAAAAAAAAAAAAAAAAAGATGACGCAAAACCCCTCCAAAGCTAGTGAGCAAGTAAGGGAGGAATGCTTCTTGGTTGAACAAGTCAATGGGAGAAAAGAGGTTCCCTGATTCCTCTCCTCTCTCTGCTGACACGAGGAAACCCCACCGGGGTGAGGTGACTGCTCTCACCACGAGGCGCTTGGGCGAGAGCTAACCTCCTCCTCCATCCCCACGTCTTCCTCTCCCACCAGGCTGCCTGGTAGCATGAGAAGGACCCAGCCTCCCAAGAGGAGCCCAATTCCAGCTGAGCAGCCCCGGGGTAGGTACCTCTTTGGGCACAGCCTGGGTTGGGCACTTCTCCTTGGCAGCCCCTTGGGGACACACCAGCGCTAGAGCAATCCAGGTGTTCCCTGAATTTTTCAAGTCATTGTTTTTGCTCCGTGTTCTTTATACCATCCTGGGCATGAATACGCACCATCTCCTGAAGACCGAGCAGAAGACATCACTGCCCACGGATGTGGCTTTGTGGAAGTTAAAATACCTACAAAAACAAAGACATAAGACACGAAAAATCTAAAAATAAACATGCTGATTTACGCTGTGCTGCATACATCCTTGTTGCGCTGCTGTAGCTGGGTTGAAGAGTGCAGAGGGTGAAAAGGTGAATTCTGTACCACTGGTGTCAAAGCTAATTTGACAACACGCAGTGTAGTCTAGAGTAAAGCACAGCGCTCGCTTGGGCTGCGTACGCTGTCCAGAATAAAATTCTCAAATATATCCACAGAAAAGACACATCACAAGGAAAGTAAAGTTCTGCGTCTACATTGCAAGCTCAAGACCATGTTGTGATTTCCAGACAGCTACTCACAAGCTCTTCCACAAGTAACCACCCCTTTTGAATTGGTGAACGGGTAACGCAGACGGACATCCAATGCAGCTGCAGAGAAGCTATTTCCTCCTGGCTTCCCGCTTGCTGCACTTCCCTCCCTGGACTCTGCTTATAAATAAAACACATCTAAAACTCTCAGGTTTATACTTCAAGACCAATGAAGTAGAAAGACTTTGACAGATAGATCACCTGTGGGGCCATCAGGCTCCAGCTCATACAGGGGCAGAAAGCACCAAGTGGGGTCTCACCTGCCACTCTCAGGAACCTCAGCTCCCAAGTATATAGATATATGGGAGATGCAGGAACAGCCCAAATGGGTCACACCAGTAGCCCCTCTAATCCACCAGAGGTCAATCTTCGCCCATGAGCCAGTAAAGCCTCTGTGAGCTGTCTTTGGGATGGAAAGGGAGAGGTGGCAAAGCAAGCAAGCCACCATGGATACATATTAACAGGGGTTATCTGGTCAAGCCATAAAATTTTGGGTGGATGGACCTATTGGAAATAGGATCAGAGACGAGACAAGGAAGAGAATAACGGATCAAATTCAGTGATTATCTTAGACGTCTGCATACCAATACACAAATATATGGAAAAAACAAGAGAAGACTGAACTCTTCATACATGATCAAAATTGTTGCTTACTTGGCCCAAGAGGCTCAAGACAACCACATTCTCAGAACTAGTATATGAGGTGATACGAAACTCGCTCAAGAAGTACAGGTAGAGGAAAAGGGAAGGATCTGATATTTCAAATATTAAGGACATATTTATTTGCTCTGAGATCGCGGAATGCAGAGAGCTTTTGAGCAGCTGGAGAGCTCTTAAGTAACGATTAAAGGGAAATACATGTGGTGGGGAGTTGTCCTGGTTTTAGCTGGGATAGAGTTAATTTTCTTCCTAGTAGCTGGTACAGTGCTGTGTCTTGGATTTAGTGTGATAATAATGTTGACAACACACTGATGTTTTCGTTGTTGCTAAGTAGCACTTATCCCAAGTTAAAGATTTTTTAGTTTGCTATGCTCTGCCAGCAAGCAGGGAGGGAGCACAGCCAGAACAGCTGTCCCAAACTAGCCAAAGGGATATTCCATACCACAGAACGTCACCCTCAGTATATGAACTGGGAGGAGTTGGTCGGGAGGCGGGGATCGTTGCTCGAGCATCGGTCAGCAGGTGGTGAGCAATTGCATTGCGCATCACTTGTCTTTTCTTGGATTTTATTTCTCTCCCTTTTTGTTATGGTCCTTCTCATTACAATTATTATTATTATTATCTTTTATTATTACTGTTATTGTATTTTATTTTAGTTTAGTCATTAAACTCTTCTTATCTCAAACCAACGCTTTTTTTTTTTTTTCCTATACTCCTCCCCAACCCACCGGGAGCAGGGAGGAATGAGTTACTGGCTACATGGTGCTTAGTTGGTGGCTGGGGTTAAACCGTGACAGGAATCCATTAAAGTTCACTGAAACAGAATGATCTGGTGGAAGAGGCTTTTATGAGCAATAAGCAGAATCATTTAAATGAAAGGACTTGGTGGTGCTCAAGCATTTCAGCTACATAGGCAACTAATGGAAACTGGATATACCAGGACACAGAATCCCATTCTTCTTCAGATACTCTGGCAATATCTACTAGATACAGATGGCAGAGGAAGCTCCAGAAACAAAGTATTTCTATATTTGATTCTAACTGTTTGCATAAGGAATTTGAAAACCTGAATATAGAGAACAGGTCAAGTGAGCACCATTATGGAGAAAGAACAGCAAAACAGAAACCAATGGGTTTCAAGATGTTGATAACCTCAAAAAATTGACTGGTCAGCTCTCCAGGAGCTAAGCTGAAAAGGAAAAATAGGCAAGGAGAAATGGCAGTTCCTCAACATGACTGGACTAAGGACACAAGTGCAAACTCTAAGGCAGAAACTAACAGAGAGTTCAGTAAACAGTAATCTTTTCACTTACCAGGACTACTTGAAGACATACAGGAGGCAAAAATTGTGTCAGCTTACAGGCAGGCTTATAGAAATAGCAAAAGATGGTAGAGATAGACTTGCAAAAGCAAGAAATGAGATATAACTATGAAGTGATGTGGTGCATAACTAGAAATCATTCAAGAATATTAGTAATACTGGGAGACAAAAAAAAAATATGTTGGAACACAAATTACAAAGGAAAAAATGTCAACAGGTGGTGACGAGAAGATGAAAACTTACTACTTTTTTGCATCTGTGTTTACTAGAGAGGCCAGCCACAATGTGGTAAGCCAGCAATACCAATGTCAGTGGGGTAATACCTCAGATTAATGCAGGCAAATAAGAGGTTAAGAAGTAAGTAGCTCAATTATTGTATTTAAAGATCTGGCTGAAGCAATGTAAGAATCATTACCCACCACCTTTGAGGATTCATGGGTGACTAGTGAGATATTAGAAAACTGGGAAGGGCCCACAGAAAGCTGGTATTTATACAGAAGGAGCCAGAGAATTACCAGCCCAATTTCAAACCCCCTAAAAAGCACTGGAACAATTAAACAAAGGCCTTTTCATAAGCCCTGAAAAGAAAACAAGATAAGCAACAGTCGAGTTGATTTGTCAGGAACAATCACATCAAAACAATCTAATATCTTCCTGTGACAGGAGAACGACTAGTTGGTATGGAAGCTATAGTAGATGTCACACACCTTCTCTTCAGTAAGGCTTTTGACATCGTCTCAGGAGAAAGCTAGGGAAAACTGTTCTGGGGGAATTTATTTCAAGCTGGGTATAACTGCTGGAAAAACAATAGTTTAAATGTAGCTACTGGTGGTTGATCATCAACCAGAGGACTCTATCAAGCGGGGCTCTGCAGTGCATTGCACCCAAGTCTGCTGTTCTCTGATATTTCCATTAGCCACCTGCATGACAGAACAGAGCGTAAAACTTAAAAAGCATACCACCTTACTAATGTGAATAACCAAAGCCCTGTTGTTTCAAAAATGCTAGCATGAGAGGTCAAGAAGCAAAGAGAGGTGCTCACAAAATAGTTATCCAGCACTGAAGAGTCTCCAGCTAAAATGCTATGCTGAGTTTTGAAGAAAATATACAAAACTGTACACCATTAGAGAACATCTGGAAAGAGAAATGGGAATGTTCTACAGTTGGTCATTTCATGAGACTGAAAGAGACAATGACAAGCATTAAAAAAAAGGCTTCTTTAAAAACAAAGACAATCTATTTTTCATGACAGTGGCAAATGAGCAGCCTGTGGAATGCCCATGCTTTGGTCTTAAAGACAGACAAATGTGCATGGGGACACATGACTTTGTTGATCCAGCTCTGTCGAAGAGAGGGAGACCAGGATGATCTTGAATTCTTTTCTCAGTCTATCTTTTCACATGATTCTAAAATCAGAGAAAGGTGCAAGGCACATGAGCTGATCTCTGACAAGAGAAGTTTACACCTTGCACTGTTGGTTTTAAGGCAGCAGGCGTGCTGCAGTGCCATGGAGACAAACCCGAACTCTCTGCAAACACAGTAATCCCAAGTGCCTGGAGTCACAGACATGCCTACTCTGATAAAGCCACTTCCAAATACCTACAATACCAAGTGAGGGAGCTAGCCCAGCATGCGTTACCAGCTGTTCTGAGCTTTTCGTATCCCCCAACTATCATTTCTTTGCATTGCATTTTCCCTTTTGTCCATACCCCTGCTTCCTTCTGTTACTGTGTGAGAACAGAGGTGTGGGTAATCCATTTTGTCATTTTTTCTTCTAGGTCTCAATTATTCTTTCTAGCGTTTCCTGCTCTGTCAGCATTTCCTCATTTCCTCTTGCTCCTAACCTTTTGTTTTCTTCTTTCTCCTATCTGCCAAAGGCTGATTTAAATAAATCTATGGGAAAGTAATATGGATGGGACTTTTGTCTGCAAAACTAAAAGCAAGTGACTTGCTCCACTGGCACTGCATTTCTGTACCATACGTGCTGCAGAAAGCTACGTTCGCATGGTCAGAAAGTGCATGTATCTGGAGTCAAGGAGGAAAGCAGACTAGAGCTTTTTGTCCCTCGCAGAAGCAGCAGCCCCAGCCACGCCAGTGACAGGGGCTCAAATGACTCCTTGGAGATGTGTCAGCCAACAAAAGTATTTAATCCTGAGCATCACGTGACACATGAAACGGGAAATCCCACGTTTTAGTCTCTTAGACTTTCTAATGAAGTATCTTCCTCTCCAATGTTTGTATGACTGCATTTTCTGAACCAGCAATGTCTCTCTCAAAGCACTTTCAGTGTATGTTTTGTCTCTCCCTCTCTCTCTCATGCTTTTCTCCCCATATTGTGAACACTTCTCTGGCTTCTTAGCTTTTCCCTTTACCTAAAGCCTCTAGTCTCTTTTCAACTCGGGAAGATTGAAGAGTTGTGCCATTTTGCACTGCTCAACAATTGACATCCTCTGAGACGTTAACACTTTGCTGTTGTTGAGCAAGGAGTGCTGAACAGTTGAAGTATGTCTGCCAGGAACTGGAAGAGCAAGTTGCTGAGCACAGGCATTCCTGTTCTTCAGTAATAGTTTTTGGCTCTTCCTTTCGACCACCAATCTGTGACTCTTCTCACACTTCTCCATGAAGTAGAGGCTGGAAGCGACAGCAGAGCATCATAGACAAGTCAGGGAGCTCCTTTCCTGGAGAAGCCAGCACTGGTCTGAATGGGTAAACAAGGACCTATAATAGGGATTTCGGTAGGTGGCTGGGGACACTGCACTGGTAGTTAGCCTGATAGTATTTTGTTTAACCAATAGAAATAAATATGCTCTTAAAGTTAAGCACACACTGATGAGTCAAAATTAGCTAGAAATTAGAAACCAGCCATGGGATGTTTTGCTATTACATATATGTCTATGTTGGGACTTGTTTCTTTTCATTTGCATGTGTTTATGTACTTAAGAGATATTCATAAGCAAACCCTCCCTCTCCTAGATGTTTATTTTCTTAATGAAAATATATTGTAATTTGTTGCTTTAGAAGCACTGGACTTCTATCTGTTGGATAGAGGAATTACAGATCATTTCCTTGTGTCCTTATTTCTGTATTTCCTTCTGCTTTTGTTTTATGATTTAAGAAGAAGATGAAAAACTATCAACAAAAGATATCTAAGTGCCATCTCAATGCATTATTATAAGAGGAAGCAAAGCTCCCAGTCACTTTACTATATGTTCCCAGCAAACACTAATAACTGTTTGTATGCATAATAAAAACATGTATGTATAAAACATTGTATATAGAGTGATACAGCAATGAAAAATATCCCTCTGGGACTTATACCGTTATTGTCTCGATGAAATTCAGAGCCTCTTTTCTCCGCTAATTTAGCAGCATACAAACCCCGAATCCTTCCAGTCCCACACTGTGCCTCAGAAACGCCTGTGTACACAGACTGCGTTTCTTTAATCAGTGTAAATTCACCCTGCAATTTTCTCTCCCCATTGCTACCCCCTTGAGCAACAGCTTAATAAATAAATAAATAAATAAATAAAATCCGTTTAGCTGCTCCCCGAGTTGAGTGCAGCCAGACATCCTCTCTAGGTCTTTAGGTAGATGAGCAACCGTGCTGACTCCAGTGACTCACACACTTGTAATTATGTGCACACAGGGAATCTACATCCTTAATTTGTTTTTTGCCTCCTGTGGTGTTTAAATCATGAGGCTTTTTTTTTTTTTTTTTTTAACCTGCTTGTTGTTCTAGTTGGGTCTTAGCAAGTTTCTCTTTTCTCAGTTTTAGCTGGCTTTTCAGGTGCTCCGACAAAGTATAAGTATAAGGCTCCCACCAGAGTCCTTAAAGAAGAAAGATTTCCAGGGTGAGTATACTATATTAATAAATGAAACCCAACCTCTTAAAAATTACACTGTCAGAAAAACCCATTAGGCTGTAAAAGAGTTGAAGTAAACATTAGATTTTAATATCTACTGCTGCTTAGATTTTTCTGAACTGAAAATCTCCAGTGAGCACTTAAAACTTCATTACTACGCTGAAAGGTTGTGAAAGGCTATTTAAAGGTTTTCAATTTTGCTGAAGTCTAGAGGTTATTACAGCTTGAAAGAATACAAACCCTAATATTACATGGAATGAAAGGAATCAAATTTATGTTCTCATCTCCCCTGTAGTTTAATCCAGTTCTATTAGATTCAATGGAGAAAATTAGGGCAGGTTGAAACTTTTTAGAGGGCTGATGAAAAATAATATTTGGTCACTGTAGAAAACATTTCTGTCTATTACTCACACTCTAAAGGATATTCCTATCTCTCGGTCCCACAGTCACAACTTATCGCGTTATCAGCCTCCTGCTCAGAAACCCATGGGCTATGACCTGTGTCAGACTCATACCAAAATGTCCAGAATTACACAAGAAAAATGAGGATATCTGACTCCATCTCAGAACTGAGGTTATCTATAACTTGATATGCAGGCTTTCGTTATAAATATTTTAAGCTCTTTTCCTCTTTTACTTAATTTGGGAAGGAATATTGGGTGACTCAAATGTTATGGGCTATCTATCATCATAGGAGACAGCTGTAATGGAAGTTGACCAAACAGTGCAGTGCAAATTATGATAAAGAAGAACTTTTATACTCATCTACTGAGCAGTCCATCAGACTCCAGGTTTGGTCAGTCCCAAGTGCTAAATGAAGAAAAGCGTGTGCCTGGTGCGCAGCTGTAGCTGTGTGAAGAGCTGTTCATCTCTAACCCTACTGGGACTGGAGAGATTGGCAGCCCATTTCTTTTCATTCTGATGCTCTAGCCATCTCAAGCTTTCACAACTGAATGAGGTAGGGACCCAGCTACAGAGGTTTCCCTCAAATCATATTATCTTATCATAAAACAGTACAAAAATACTTTGAGCTTTGCTCAGTACTACCCATACCTCAATGTCTCTATGCCGGCATTTCTACCTTGAGCCAACATACTGCCATTTATTTTAAAACATGCCTGGTGCTAATTGCTTGAATGCTTGTACATGACTATAGCTGTGTTGACCTAAATCCTGGAGGGTAAAAAAAAAAAAAATAACGAAGAAAGAAGATAGCCAAACAGTACTCTGCATTTAAAGAAACACCTTTAACAAGTCCGTGCATTAAAAGAATCCCCTTAGTAGAGACAGGGTCCCTGTAAGAGGAAATAAAATTACTAGACTACCTTTTAATGGCTTAAGCGTATCACCCCCTTAGACATAACAGTCATGGTGCAACTGAGAAGGGGAGAACAAATAAAAGTCCTGGTGATCTTTCTGCCTTCCTTCGCTTGCTGCTTTGGGACACAGCAGGAAGCAGATCAGCCCACAAGGCGGCTCCGCGACATGCTGGTTATCTCACTCCTCAAAGGACCCCTCTCGGGTGTATGACATGCCAGAGCTCAGCGTTCTCCATTGCTGCTCCTCCACCGAGCTCTCGGGAAGAGCCGTCCAGAAGTTAGGTAGGCACTACCCACCAACAGCACCATCCTCAAGAGAGGGTCACATACCCATATTCCACCTCTTACACAACGCTGTTCCTCACTCTCTTGGAGAGGTTCAGTTCCAGACTTTGGTCCTAATTATAAAAGGGGGTAGAGAGGTAGGAGAAGTTTTGACAGCCCTAACCCTAACAAATCTGTACCTTTGACGTCTCCCCTCACCCCTCCTTTGCATCATCTATTAGCCCTTTAACGCCTTCAGAAATCACACAATTCTTAACGCAACACGCACATGAACTGGCAAGGAAAAGCAAAGTGTTTCAAGGACTCACAGGACAAAGTAGCTGGAAGGGATCTCCAGAGGTCTTCTGGTCCAGCCTCCCACTCAAAGGGGGTCCAGCGAAGGAAGGTTGCTCAAGGTCTCCTCAACATGAGTTCTGAATCTCTGGCATGGAGATACCACCGCCTCTGCAGGCCTTTGGGTGTAAAATAGCATTTGTCTGTATTTTTCTATAGGAGTATCTCCAGCTATAAAGACACAGAAAGACATACTACTTTCCAACAGTTATTTCCTGCCTTGAAACCCAGAAGGCATTCGAATAGGCAGAATGCTACTATCAACTGTGCTCAATGAGGTATAGTGGTTTTAAGATGCAAATTGCTCTTCAACTTCAAATCTTAATTTCATTCACTTGGGAGAATCACAACTTGCACTTAATATGTGGACAGAAACTTACTGGCACTTTTCTGAGAGCGCTGGCTGTTACAAAAATCACTTATTCAACACATCATTTCAAAATATTCATCAACATTTCAGAATTGATACATCTTCTACATCATTCCAATACATCTTTAGATTTTTATGAAGTAAGTAGGATTTCTTCCTTTTGTTGAGAGTTAATCTTCAGATTTTTGCCATATAATAAGTGCCAGAGCACAGATCCTGCTCTTTCCTTTATGTTTGTTTAGAGACTAGATATAAAAAGGCATTAATTTCCTAAATATTGGCATGTGTGCAGTTTTCACCATTCCTGTAAAGGTCAGTGAGTATGTTGTCAGTGGAGGAGAAGCAAATAAGTGCTCCTTTGCCCAGGAAGGCAGGTGTTATTTGAATCATTCTTGCTAGGCAATTTTCATCTTCCTTTGAGTTTATTACTTGTGTCAGCATCAGCGACAATAAATCAAGCACAAGTTGCCTGTCCGCATGGACACTTCTGTCGTCTCATAACATGGGAAGCTAATGAGGAGGAGGAAACGACACCGCATGGGTGATACAGGTAAGCGTGCTCCCTCGGGGAGGGTGCGAGGACAGCGTTTGTCCCAGCTCCCACCTCTTCCAGTGCAAGAGACGTGGTTTATGAGTTGCCTTGGGGCCATGGACTTCTTTGCCCAGCAGCTTCTCAGCTGTGGAGTCCAGCTGAAGTTAGTGAAAATAAAGATTTTCAGAGACTCTAGCTTAGAAACAGCACTTTGGGATCACACAGGAATACAAATTTTATATTAGCATATATAAAGTGCATGCCCTATACTACCACAGAAGGACCACATTAATTTTCAGTCCTCAAAAGAACTCAGGTCTTTAGGGAAGCCACAACTTTGCTCAGCTGGATCCGAGTCTAACTCAGTACCACCACTGGCAGTGGCTACCTAACCAGCAGCAAGTGTTTCTTTACCCTGAGAGTTTCAGGTCTCTGTTCTTCTCCTTAGACCCCTAAGTGAGCACATAACAAGTTATAAGCTCGAAGACTTCCGAGCCCTTGGTCCTCTGAAGTAACTGTCTCTTGTAGGGATGCAATGGCTGGCAAAAGCCAACCTTGAAACCAGAGGGGCTCAGCAGTGTTCAAGAAAAAGCAGATGAGGATAACATATACAGATGCAACACAGTGAACTGAGAAAGATGTAGAAGTTTTTAGGGATTTTTTTAACGCTTCCAGCAGGCTTTCTTTTACACCCCCCAAAAAAAAAAAAAAAAAAAAAAAAAAAAAAAAAGCAGTATCTCTGCTGACACCCTGTAATAAACACATAATTTGCAAGTAAGGAACTTTGTGTTTTATGTTCATACCTCTTGATTAAACTGAGTTGAAAGATACAGTTTCAGGCTGTCTTCCCTTTTGCTTATGGTGTTTCCAGAACGTGGTCCTGAAATACAGAATTAACAGGGGCTGAACGGCTAATAAATGCAAAATGCATCTCAGCTTTAACCATGGACTGCAACAGATACCTCCATAGCTTCCGCAGAGAAAAGTGGTACATTTCTATAATACTTCAAATATTTCTTCCAAGAGTTATATAAAATGGGATGCTAATACGCACACGTGCACAGAGAAAGGCAAATGCAGTCAGCATTACTGGGCTAACTTTCTAACGCAAAAATCCGTTCACGTTAGCTTCCTACCCTTTACGGTGGAATCAGCAGTTTCTTAACCCGTCCAAGTGCCTTGGAAAGGGAGCGGTTTCTCCCGTCAGTGCTCAAATAGTGCTTTCAGTAACCGCAGCGAGAGGTCTGAGAATGCATCCAGGAGGAGAGTTCGGCTCTGCTCGTGGTCTGGAGCACACATTTCCTTAACTCCGGGTACGTGTTCTCTGCGCGATGCTCTCGCGCGGGTTCCAGGGCGGGACTTTGAGGGGCGCAGCTTTAAGGGGTTAAACATATAATGATGATATACTGAAGCTTCTAATGCTAATGTTTAAATGGAAGCTAGTTGATTAATGAGGTCTTTCGTTTGCAGTCACTACAAAAATATTTTTTTTTTTTATCTTACTTGCACAGTCTACAGTACTTTCAAAGACACCGGCTGCTCATTATGAATAATCACACAGTGTTGATGAAAGAAGAGTACACTGAAAATGACAAAATCACCAAGTTATTAATGTGCAAATATTCAATGTAAAGTGAAAATTATTTATAAAAAACACTCTGAAATGTTGTAATGTCATTTGTATAATTTCAACGGGGGGTGGGGGGGAATGCGACCTTACTTTTTATCATTTTTCTAATATTTGCTATGCCCAGAATTAATTTCCAAGCAAAACGTAAGTCTTCATTTTAGACAGTTGCTGCTTTGAGACTTAAAAAAAAATTTAAAGAAAACAATTTGCTTTAAGAGAGTAGGAATATAAACACTGTACAATTAGCTGTTAATGACACTGTAAATCTGTTTCTTAAGAAACATATTTAACTCCTGATTTTAGACCTTATCATTAGATTTATACTAAAATCTACTCTCTCAACTCTATTCTGACATTCAAAGGTGTCCTTGTTCTCTGGAAACATATTGGTACAGAATAACCTGGTTTGTGAGCTTCTGTGTTTCAGGTATTAAAATACTAACAAAGAGAAAGAAAGCATGGGAATATGATAACATCAAATTTAACAAATTCAAGGAAAGATCCTTTCCAAACAACGAACATTTACCCTACAGAAGACTTGAAAAATAAAAAGCACCTTGGAGGCAAGGAATAGGCTCCAAGGTGGGAGTCAGCCTGAGCTGTTGGAAGCAGGCAGGGAACCCTTGGGGCAGAATATACCGTGCCTGCCTCAGGAAGGAATCCCTACCCTTTCCATTGAAGTAGTTGGTAACAAATAGTCATATGAAATTAGGTGTTTAAATGTAGACACCTGAATTTATACTGGTTACATTCCATCTATAGTATATCTAAGGTATCCACTACCTCAGAACACGATCCTCTAAATTATCTCCCATTTGAGGTGCCCTTTTCTCAGAGACAAAATAGAGAGACTAAGACACTGAACGTGACGCGCTGTGGTCTGTCACCTGGAGGTACACCGACCAAAACAAGGATCTGGCCTGGGTATGTCATGGTTGAAGTAATGCAAGTTGCAGCCTTGAGGGGAAGAAAAAAAAAAAAAAAAAAAACCAACAACAACAAACTGAAGCCCACAAATATAATGAATTTTCTTAATTTTCCTGTCATGGAGCTATTTGCTGGCATTTGTTTGCTTATCTGGCAGTCAGATTTAATATTTGACAGTATTACTTGACATGCCTAGGTCTAGAGCTCAGAGATTTCTAGGAGATTTTTTTTATTTCCCAGATACAAGAAGTACACGTACCTTATTCTGATGCAGATCTCCACCTTTCCACTATGCTCCTCAGTGATACCAAAAGAAAAGAGAGGTAGGAAGGGCTGTGACTTGAAAATCATTTTAGCCTCTATAGGCTTTTGAAGGCCTTTGAAATGTGTTCTGAGTTTCACGTAACACCATTTCTTCAAAGCAATGAAAAGCTTAAATTAGTGTTGCTTGAGAACATTTCAAGACCAATTTTTCTGTAAATTAATTTCTTGTGCTATTTTCACTGCTTTTGGCTTGCAGTAATTTAATCAGAGTCTGTAATCTTCTATCAGTTATCGTGCCACCCTATAATGTTCCTTTACACTTGAATGGAGTCCCTGAGTATGCGTCCGACCTATTGAGGGGACACATTCTAGGTGCTGCTGGTCCCAAACTTCGTGTTTCGGTGTCTGAGAAGCACAGAATTAAAATAGGTCAATGTCAACTTTTAAAATTCTATTTTTCTCATTATGTGCACTGAGGATAACTTACCCTCACGGACTCATTTTAAGTCCTATATTCTATGGATAGTTGTTTCATGTCTCAGCAGAGATTGTTTTGAAAATATGGAGATTCCTTAGATAGGAGTATATGAAATATCCTAAAACAGAAAAAAATAAATCCTGATTATGCAGACCAGTTTCACAAAAAAATGTTTCTGGCTGTAATTTTTATTTGCCGTCTACAGCAATTTACAATGGGCTTTTGCCACAAATCCCAGGCAGAATCTATCAATCTTTCTGCCATGAAACAAAACAATGCTTTGCTCCCGTTGTGTGACCCTGGTGCTGTAATATTTTTCTAATTAGAATCACTATAAAATTCATTTTTCCTCTACTTCCTCCTCCACATCCCACTCCCAATTTTCTCTCAGAATAAGAAGGCTACCATTTCTGTCTACTACCGACATAAATCAATTCATAGCAAATAGCCTAGTGTGATATCTATTAACTTGTCACCAGGGATAAAATTTATTTAAAAGTTAAGAAGTGTTTTGCAATATAAAATGCTATCCAGTGCAGCAGTAAATAGTATATGCTTCCTTAATAAAGCACTTCTTCAGGCACCATTTTTAGAAGCACAATGTACTGATACTGGAAGACTGACTGAAACTCACATACCATGAACATCTTTAGTAATTAGTGCCTCAAGAGTAACACTCACTTTTCTGGACAGCTTGCCTTGTATTATGTCAACAAGATTTTCCATTGGTTTACCGTCCCTTCCTTTTTTCTTGTTTTCCCAAACACGCTAGTAGATCACATCTTTTGGACAGGGACCTAAGAAAAATACAAAGCAGATGGATAGTCCAAATAATTTTCTGATAAAAATCATGGCGTGGAACTCGGCTAATTCCATTTTTCTTTTCTGTAGGTTTTATGGTAATTTGATTTTAGTTGCACAGATATGAATGCCTTTGTTAATCAACACTGGCATGTCCAAAACAGTGTAAGAAATCTTCTCATATTTTCTAAGCAGATTTGAAAACCTCTTTTTGGAGAAAACCACCTCACTTGATAAGTGTATAAAATAAAGCAGGGTAAAACATGCACTACAGCGTTTGCTTGCCTAATCACATCGCTTGTATTTTTCTGTTTTCCTCTGTTTATTAATATCTAATGAAAAAGAAGAAAGACAGACACAGAAATCACATAAAAAAGAAAACAAATGACAATAAACCAGTACTTCAGCAGACTAAATGCAAAAAAGGAAGAAAAGAATTCACCTCCAAAGACTTACAAGAATCTTTTGAAAGATAACAAGCATAAAGGAAATAGTTGGTATTGCATGTTAAAGTTCTCTTTAAAATCCCATTCATTTGTAAAGGAGAAAACATCGCTGTATTTTTCCAGTTCCTTGTACCACCCTGTGTTAACTTCTCCTCAGAGATGTGTTGGATAGGTCATTTAGCAATTTTGCATAAATTGGAATGTTTCAGATTTCCCTTATCTAAGTATGATTCATTTAGCCACTAAAATTGCTATCGAAACCCATTTTGCATCATTAGCTGGTATTACTAAATCGTTCAGCATGCTCAGAAAACACAACCATGGGAAAACATATGTTCATGTGAAGCACTTTTGATAAGCTGTTATAAAGAGACTTCCAGTACATAAACCCATAACTTCTGCTTATAAAATGAGATGTGCAACAAGTAGGCCAAGTCTTGATTATCTCTCTGATATTAAAGCCACAATTTTGGTTTATTTTGCCACGTGGCGATTATGCCACCTGTGAATGACCCCTTTAAACTCCTCTGCGGTCTTCTGTACAAGGTCAGAAAGAGCCGTTTTTATGGTTTGCTTTCATTTCAGATTTAGTCTTTGGTTTAGACAATCCCAGTTCGTGATTTCTGGCCTGGCCTAGGACTAAGGAGCTCTCGGGTTTTCCTCACAGCCCTCTGGCCCGACCTCTGCCCAGCAGCCGGAACGCAGCTCTGGGACGAGGGGATTCTCTCTGGGGCACTGGGGGGACCAGACCGAGAGCCTGCCTGCAACGCCGGAGAATTTCCCAATTAACGGAGCATGTGGTGGATACATCTCTTCCTTGCTCGTAGTAGTCCAGCAAGGCCAGAATCACCTCCCTTATTCATCATAGTCAAGCAAGGCAAGAACCGCCATAAAACGTTTTTACGTGCAACCAGTTGCCGCGGGGTTATCATTTTTCTTTGAAAATCCGCAGCAACCATATTGATTCTTTGCTGGGAAAAGATACAGGAGAGGCAAAGCTATGTGTATATGCTCCTTTGACTGTATGATCAAAACTCTTTAAGATACAATAGGGGCTCCTTTCCAGAAATCCAGCTAGTGAATTGGCATAATTTCTACCTTGCAGGTTTTTGCACGTTAAACCGAAAGACAGAGCATTTCCATGACACTGCCTGGACCGAAGCTGTGCTCTGGCATTTGGTGGCAGATTTGCTCCAGCCAGTCACTGCCCCATCCAGCCGTCCTTTCCCATGGCTTGCTCCTGGCCATGAATCATTGCGTCCCTGCTTCTGCGCTTGTGTCCAAGTGGTCAGGTAGGCTGCAGAAACTTGATCCAGCTGAAAAATAACCTCTGGAAGAAAATAAAAAAATTAAAAAAAAAAACAAACGAGAGCGTTTACTTCCCAGCCTGCTCCACTGCCTGCCTGGAAAAAAAAGGCTGTGCCAGCACGGGACTGCAGGATGAGGAGGGAGGCACGAAACACAGGGCAAGAGCCAGCAGCAGGGGCAGCTGCTGCTTGCGCCGGTGTGGCCACCGAAAAGCTGTTCAGCACCCCGTGCCCACAGCACCGCGCCTGTCGCCTATTTGATTTTCATCCTCCTCCCTCTAATAGAAGTTCTGTCTCCTTGGATTTCTCGGCCAGCAATTCCTCGGTGTGTAGAGGCTTAAGCTCCACTTACCACCAATGCCCCTATTGCTCCGTGCAGAGGGAGAAGCGCTAGCACCCGCGCAGGCAAGTCAGCAGAAAGAGCCGTCCTTCCGCTTGGTCAACGGCATCGAGGAGGTCATAACTGCCGGCAAACATTTCTTCACTGACTCGATCTATCAGCAAAACAAACCTCTCGCGAAACCCCAGTTAAATATAGCAAACCCACTGTTTGTCTTCCTCCTTGAGAGATAATCACAAGGACGTTTGGAAATTAATCTGAATGATCATTAAGCATCTTTCTGGCACAGGGTAAAGATCAATCTCGCCAGCCGGTAGCACACACAGGTTGTCAATGAGGTGCCCTTACAGAGGTGACAGAAGGGAGGTGTTGAATCTTCCCAAAGCACTTCCCAAATGACAGAAGGGAGGTGTTGAAGTCTTCCCAAAGCACTTCCCAAATGACAGAAGGGAGGTGTTGAAGTCTTCCCAAAGCACTTCCCCAAGCCCTTTCGATTGCATTACGCGGGCGTTCCACAGCAGAGCGGCGTTTGCGTGGCTCCGTTCCCTCAGTGGCGACAGATAGGATCCTTCCAGCAACATTTTGCAAGGCAAGTTGCCTGCACTCAACAGCGCTCCAGCAGGCAGCCAACCACCAGTTTAGAAACATGAGCAGCCCAGAGAACTCATTTGAAATAGCAATAGCCGTAAGCAGTGACAAAATGCTCCGAAACACCAGTGTCTGCACCACCCAACTCCAAGCCCACTGGGGAGGGAAAGGGAGCTGGAAGTGGGATACCTCGGGCCAGGAGCAAGTTGCTGCTAAACATTTTTGAGGGCTAAGATGACCCTTCCCGTGTCTCTCCGGTCCCCGCAGCACCAAGCGAGACAGAGACGACCCACAGCTGATGAAGAGTCCAGCACCGTTTTACCTAATCTGTGAGTCATCGAAACAATCTTGTTCCCTGACTTCTGGTGAGGATAACTCCTAGAGAAAGCCCATGAAGATACACACACCATGTTTGCTGGAGGCGATCACCTCCCAGTATGGCCATGCAAAAAGATGAGAGTTTTTAAAAAAATATTGAACTGCCACCACTGTACGAACCTCCACAAAGCAAACTGGGAAGATTTTCTCCTTTTTAATGGCACAGCAGACCCACTTAGTACAGCTGCTTAGGTGTTATTTTTGCATCCTATCGCTCAAAACCACCGCGTCTCACTGCAGAGAGGGGTGTTGGGGGATAGGATGAAAGAGAAACAGTGATGCTGTGTCTGAGGAGTAATTTTAAAAGCTCCATGAATTCAGTGTAGCTCCACAGAGGAAGGGAGTGCTGCTAGCTGACAGGATGCTCTCTGCCATTAATTAAAGCCTGTTTACTTAGGGATCATATCTTGATGCAAAGGAAGAGAATTATTTTTAGAGAGATTTCACCTTTATTGCCATTGAATGAAATTAACGTTAGCTGAATGGCTCACTTGGAAACATAAAAAGCAAAAGCGTCTTAGAGTGCCAATTACAAGCATAAGGTCTGGAATGGCTCTCACCAGCAAGCAGCAGCTACCGGTCCTCACGCAACGACTCGGCAATGCCCTCTCTCTCCTTCCCGCTGTTGAATTTGCTGGCTTGTGATTCTTCAGAACAGCTCGTTTTACTGCAGACAGAAGCAAGCACCATTAACCCACTGTCCAAGCTGACCAAAAAAGTATCCATGTTCATTGGCGGCATAGCTACAACCCCAAACCTGCCCCCTTGAGTGAAATCATCGTACCGTATTTATTCTGAGCTGTTTGCCCGATTTTAGAGTGTGTGTTTCGATGAGCTGGAGAGGCACCTTTCCCTGATGAAACCAGTCAGTTCAGGGACAGCTTTGATCTTTGCATGCCTTCCGCCCAGCAAAAGGGTTTTGCAAACAGCAACCTTGAAGGAATTTGGCTTTTAGCCACGACGAGGCAAAAGTAAATATTACATGTCCGTTGAGAATTTTATAGAAAATTTGAGGGGGAAGACTTTTTTAACAGAAAGCAAATTTGGGAGAACTGGAATTTTTCTGTCATGTTTCAATTTCCAGCGTACAAAATGAAAATGAAACAGATTGGCTTAGGTTGGATTGATCCATGCAGAACTAATTTAGTTTGCTAAATACAATTAAAATATCTTGTCTCAGGACAGTTCAACATTAATCTTTCCTTGAGCTGCCACAGCGCTTCACAGGAGCTCCAGTTTATTCTCTTCTGAGAGACAGGTACCTGACAGACCGCATGCCTCATGGTCCACACAGTTTTCAGTCGAGGCTGGGCAAAATAAAGCCATTGATTCAATGAATTTCATTTTGATGTATTACCTTTGGTTAATCTGAAAATGCAGTGAAAGTTTGGATGAGAATTTAGGAATCCACCTGCCTGGAAAGCTAAATATTTTTTCGGACCAGGGTGTGCAAAGTGTGGAAGTAGATCCTACTTGGCCCTCCAGGCAGGTGGTGAACCTCCTGTCTCTTTGGAAATGAATAGCTTCTGCGGGTAGGTTTGGAGAAGCAGGACAGCGATGCATAAACAACAGCTCAGATTCCTCAAGGTGGACCGGGAAAACAAGCTCAAGGTACATCACCTGAACTTTTACATTGCAACACTTCTGTGCAGAAATCGTCCCCCGTGATTGCCAAAGGTGTGATTTTATTGCTCTAAAAGCTCTCTGAATTGTGCCATTCAAGAATAAAGGCAGCAGCTCTCCTCTCCAAACATCTTTGCACGGCTGGATACCTTGTCATTGAATACTTTCTCTCAGGCTTTTTTTTTTTTTTTTTTTCCAGCACAGTTTCAAAATTGATCCCTTTTCTTTCAATAAGCTCAGGATTTTGAAGTGTTTGGCTGTAGATGTAACAACCAGTTTTCACCACTAAAAATGCAAGGGTGGAACAGTACACACTTAGAAGTAGAGCTTCAACATTTTACTTTCACAGAAAGGCCATTTCTTTCTAAGGCACTAATGAGGAGAAGCCTGTATAGGAAAAAAAAAAAAATCGACATACACAGGTAGCAAAGAAACTGCAGAATAGTTTCATCCTTCAGTGAAGGCATATTAATGCCAGCCCATCGTTACTCCAAGGCTGCCGGCTGAGCCCAGCCAGGTTGCTCTGATGGCTCCCACCGGAGCTCTCCCCCCCGGGGGGAGCAGGAGGGCGATCCACACCGGGGAGTCAGCTGCCGCTGGGCACTGGGAGCTCAAAACTCCCAACTGATCTTCTGTCATGGGGCTTTAAAAACACTTAGTGGTTTTTGGGGGTTTTGGGGGGTTTTGGTTGGTTGGTTTGGGGGGGGGTGGAGGGGGCTTACAATTTCATAAAAATCTTCTCTGGTTAAATGGCAGTTTCATTATTCCAGTGATAACTTTGAATCTACGCATGCATGCACACACGCACACTCCAGCACACTATTCACAAGATAAGAAGCTTAGAGATAAACAATTGCCTTCTTTTCACTTCAGCTATACCACAGGCAAAGACAAATACGTAATGCGACAAATCCCCGAGCGGTGAAGGACACTGATTTACACCAGCTGGGAACCGAGAGTGGAGTACTCACTTTCTCTTTTCTTGAGGGAGAAGATTCCTTCTTTCTTTCCTAGGATTTTTCCTGTAGGTATGTGGATCATTAGAAATGAACTAATTATACAAAATGTTTTAAAGATATTTTATATAACTAGTGACGCACTTTTAGTTTAATCAAGACCCTATGACAGGCCATACATTACGCTAGATGGAATTAGGTGTTCAGCATGAATCAAGAAATGGCATTTCCCTTGCCTAACACGTCTACTTACTAGCATCTCACTGCAGGTGTTCTAACTTCCACAATGTAGTAACTTCCTAAATTTTGTTGAGGGGCTCTATATCAGAATCCAGGTAAAGATTAGTTAGTATTTTGAGTTTGTGCCCCAGTTTCAAATACATGCCCTTAAGTCTCACCAAAAGTCAGTCGTAAGCTTTTAAGCGCTCACTGTATTGAAAAGTAGATTTAGATGTATCCGAATAACTTATCTACTACCCAATGCAAAATGAATGTTAGCAGGGAACAATTGTTAACATTATTGTCATATTATTTTTAAAGCTTTTTCTGGTCACAGCTTCATGTTCTGTGTAAGTGAACTTTCATCTGCACTTATTGATTCAAAGTGTTATTTAAAAAGAACTCATTAATAAAGATATTTTCCTGTTGTTCTCGCTTATTCACTGCAATCACAACACAGAATTAATTTTATCAACAACAGAATTCAGAAATATAGCAAAGGATAATGACAAAGCTAAAAGAGATCACTTTTAGGGGTATAAACCTCAAATCATGATTATCCATTGATGACTGCAAAGGTATTCTATATTTTAAAGTACCAATATTTGTGGGCTTCTATTGGCACTAAAAGTACTGTGCTATAAATAGTGCCTTTCCAAAGGAGCATACCTGCAGACAGCACAGTGGGCATGGTTCTGATGTCTCTTGTGTAAATGCTGCAGTTAACCCTCCCGTGATTGACATCTGCGTGCTGATATTCTCTACTTCTGAATTTATTTCACCCTTTTCACCGCATTATCCTTTACTTCAAGCCTGCTTTAATTTGCCTCCTAATTATATTTAATAATATGTAAGCTGGGAGATGGGAGCTCTTGCTCTCCCTGTCCCGAGAGCTGGCAGAACCCCCTCCTGCCCAGGCCTGAGAGGGCAGGGATGCCAGCAGGCAGGAGATGTGACGCCAAGGGGAAGAGGACAGGATCTGTCTCGATTTAATGCATCACCTCAGAACCCATCTGGGTCATCCTAGCAGGATTAACTTGTTTGAAATATTACCTCTCGATCGAGAGGCACGTGCGTGTCACATCCAGGCAAAGTCTTCCCCTTGTGCTGAGGAAGCAGAGAGGACGAGCATCTGAGAACGATGGAATTTCTCTCTGACTCTCAATGGTTTAAAAGCTGTGGATGTTCAATCCACAAGCGCCCGGTCCCGCTCCCCACCCCTCACAACCCCTTTTAGATTCTCAAATGTGGCCCTTGAAATCACACAGGTTAAGCAAAAAAAAAAAAATCTTACGTTTGACAGGAAATTTAAAACATCTTCCCCGAGCTGTCAACTCAAGCTGGAATGAGCTGGAGAGGAGAGAGGGTGCCATGTTGTGCTGGCTGCCCTCTCTGCTTCAGGGGAAAGAGAAGAGAGTAAACCTGGCTGCTCCGTGAGCGCCTGGGTTAAGACAAAATATCAGAATTTTGTTTCAATTTTTTGCTGAGGCTGCAACTAAGAGAACAAAACGCATCAGAAGAAAGGGACCCGGGAATGGGAAAAAAATGCGAGAGGAGGTGTCTGAAACCTGCATTCACGCCTCTGTTCTAAATCAATCTGTGCACGAGCAGCATTCTGGCTTTCTTTCCATTATCCAATATTCCCCGAACCAAAGGGAAAGTCTGAACACAAATATTACTGACTAGCATATGGGAGACCCCATCCTAATCTCTGACTGAACCAAGCAGGCCATCTATCTTTTTAAACACAGAGATATCACCTTGCTGAAGGAAACCCCTGGCCTACTGGAAGCTCAGGGAATATGAGCTGTCTGCTCAGGATTGCCTTGCTTCTCTACCTCACATTGCTACAGACAGACTACTGGATTTGGGGTATTATTGATCTCACCCTTTGCATCCTTTTCTGTGTTCTTAGAGGGTAAGGGTTGGACCACAAGCTCCATCCTGGACCTGAAAAACATCTCTTAAAAAAAAAATTAAAAAATTAATTGGTAAATCTTGCCTACTAATGCAGAAAAAATCCTATTTCATCAAATCTGCGTTCTACAATTAAAAAAGTGCTTTATGCAAAGACTCATAACCAGATCTACTGTCTATATTCTTGTCAGCTGGGGAACTCAGAGGTGTCTTCAAGAGGGGCTGGACTGGATTTTTCTCAACCCTGCTGAATTCTTACTTAAAAATAACACCTTTTTTTCACAGTCAGGATAGCCTAGGAGAAGGGAAACTAAGGAAAAGCTGAGACCACTGGGTTTTCTGCCTGAATTACACCTTCTGTAAGATCGCCAAAGGCAGCCACACTAGCAATAAGTGACCCCAACAGCACCAGAAATGGCACCTGGGAATTGGTGGCCACGCCAGTGTGCCAGCCACGTACCCCTCGCCCGTTGAAGAGCTCCTCAGGCTCTGGCAATTTCTGGGGTGGTCTTTCTTGTCCCTACACTGCTCCGATGCTACAAGCTGAAAACAGAAAGCAGAGACACGGCCAACTGTTGCCCAAAGTCTTTATGACAGATGTCACTGGGATCTTGTGATAAACTTAAAAAGCGTTCAGACTGATACCCAGCAACATTTTTTTCCCAACATTTTCATTACTAGGGAAGGTAGGCATGATCAGACTGATCATCTGCTTGGCCGATCCAGCCTCGAACAGTCAGCAGCTCGGAGGGTGCCAGGCGAGGGGCAGCAACCCTGCACTGGGCAAACTCTTGTAGGTGCCGAAGCACATAGCATTTCTGGTATATAAGACTACCATTACTTTTATACAGACGTTTTGTACACTGCTGAAGTAAAACAGCTGGAAACCCAATCTATTAAGTAAGGTTAACAGGTAAAACATTTGTATTTCATCTCTATAACCATAGAAGCAATAGGAAGCGAATGAGCTACAGTGTGAAGCATTTTACTTCTGTCGCGTACAAGAAATCAAAAGGTCTAGTGCTGTGAAGGATCATAATCATAGAATCATAGAATGGTTTGGGTTGGAAGGGACCTTAAAGACCATCTAGTTCCAAACCCCCTGCCATGGACAGGGACACCTTCCACAAGACCAGACTGCTCAAAGCCCCATCCAACCTGGCCTTGAACACTGCCAGGGATGGGGCAGCCACAACTTCTCTGGGCAACGTCTTCCAGTGTCCCACCACCCTTATCTTAAAGAATTTCTTCTTATATCTAACCTAAATCTACCCGCTTTCAGTTCAAAGCCATCACCCCTTGTGCTTTCACTACATGCCCTTGTAAAAAAAATCCCTCTCTGGGTTTTTTGTAGGCCCCCCCTTTAGGTACTGGAAGGCAGTAATGGGCTTAGGAAGAGAGAACGGCCCTCCACTATGGTCCTCCATAACCACAGAAAGATGACCGACATGTACAGCTAGTGCATTTTATCATAAAGTAGCATCTTCAGATGCCAAACTTATTTGCTGAACTTACAGTTCTATGTTATCTCTTACAAGCAATGCAAAAAAGTAATATACTTTCTATAGATTAATCCTTGTAATTCTACACCGCTTACTTGCAGAGATAACTCTCACTCACTTTGTCTTCTCATTATCTAAACAGACATGCCTTTCCTTAAGTCATCAACAGAGGTCATCACACAAATGCCCTTGTGGAATATTCATTAATCAAACAACTAATTTGAAATGGATCTTCAAAGCATTATTCATTCCCCATCATTCTTCATACATCAATTTAAATGCTTTATGTGTATAATGATTAGGTTGATGTTTAATTAATTGTGAAAATGTGAATTAAAGCTAAATTACAAGACAAATTATTCTACAGCACACAAAAACCTTAATTCTCTACTGTTAAGTTTCGAAATCTCAGCAAGTTTCCATAAACACCTTTGTCAGCTTCGTACTCTGAGATTAGAGCAGATTAGCTGGCTACACTGTTTAATAAAGGTTATAGTCTCAATGCCACTAATTTACTTCCTCCAATGGCAGAATAAACAAAGGTTAATGCAAATACACATCACCTACTTGTAATTAAGAATAAATACGATATTTATTATTTGAGAGGCAACTCAGAGGGCCCAGGACAGAGGGAGCTACACTGGAGATGTTCTACTTCAGCTTGAGAGTTTATCTAATCTCATAAAACCCTTAGATCTAATAATTAATTTCTCAGAGATCACCAAAGATAATCCACCACCTGTAGAGCACGAAACAGGTGATACACTATGTGACATACATGGCTCAGACATAGCAAAAGTCAGTTGAGTTTATGACAGAGTAGCGTCCAAATTACAGCACGTTAGTTACAGCTGTCTTATTTACAAATCAGCGGCTCTACGGTTCAACTGGATAAACCATTAGTTATGTTCCTTCCTACAGGTTTTCACACATTGTTGGTCTTGCAGAATGGATATTGCTTCTAAATGCCAGGAGGGCATTTCATAAACGGATGGCTGATCTCAATACACCACAGCCCAAAGTACTTTAGTATGCCTTCTGCTGAAATACATAAAGTAACGATGCAGTAAGCTGATTTACAGAAAGAACTTCCCAAATTTACACATGAAAAATAGTCAAATTTTGTATGTAACAAGAATTAGAACAAATTAAAAATTCCTATTTCAGTATCACTGAAAAACCTATGTATATATGCGTGTATATACAGTCAAAGAATCTATATATAGCCAAAGAGGTGCATAGCATGGTGCATGATTAAAAAATAATTATGGTAGGTATCACATTTAATTTTTATTACAAAAGTAAATATAACTTCCAAACATTTATTTTCACCTGGCTATTTAATGGAGGTAAGACAAAAAAAGGCCCCTTGGATTAAAAATTTTTCTTCTGCTCACAAAACGAATACGACAAAAGCTGTGCAAAAGGCATCATATTGAATTCAAACAAAAAGCAGGACAGGGAACGCATTTTCCAGGACAGGGTGACAGCAGTTGGTCCCAGCATGGCAAGGCAGTCAGCGCGGGCATTTGGTAGCACTGGGTCTGACCTGCACAGAGTTCTCGCTGCTCCAGCACCGAGATCTAAAACCACAGCCTTTAGGCCTATCCATATGCAGTACTGCACCAAAGAAAGAACTAAGGTTTCAGCACATATGTGTTTAACTGTGTTTTATAATAAGGCTGCATTATTGAATGGACAAGGCCTGAAGGATAAGCAGTAAGATTTGAACGGAGCTACTCAGAATGAGGGAATTTATTTTTTTCTTTTCAAAAGCCTGCATGAGCTAGTCTGAGGCACCTCCTTGTTTGTATGGCTCAATAATGAGAAATGCTGAACATCTACAGCTCCCACTGGCTCAGAATCAGATGCACATCCAGTAATAGACCAATTCTCTTAGATTTACTTTCTGTAAGCAACCAAGGAAAAACACCGACTTTTACAAAACACTGCTATTTCAGCAGCAAATCCTTGAATGCCGAGACCTGGGCCACCAAAATAATATGAATATTAAGGATGCTGACTATTAGTCAAGATGAAATTTCAGATCAGATTAATGTCAAAATACAATGCAGAAAAAGCAAAGTAGTCAAGCAGCATTTCATTAATTTTCCTATTTGGGGAAAGTTCAGTAGAGGTTTTCAGATGAACCAAGAGTTTCTAATTTGCTCAGCTGTCTTGAATAATAAGTACCTTTTTCTCACTTCCTTTCTTTTTCTTTTTCTTTTGGGTCCCCCCCCTCCCCAGCTGGAATAATAGCTTTATGGTCTACAAGCCACACATGCTAAGAAGCAGCAATGTCCAAATTCCACTTCAGCACATCACAGCCCTTAGCAACTGATAAAGCAACATTAATAAACCTGGTCTCATCCACGTCAAAGCAGATATCATTCAGAAGACGTAAAATACAGTGAAAGGGATTGAAGTACATGTCTAGTTTTCAGTGATTTATTTATGAAATTCCTAGGGGACATAGCCACACAAAGGTCTCAAAGCTGTAGTCTGTGGTAAATAGTATGTCATAATATATTTAACAAATGATAATTCAAACCACAGAAAACTATAGAGGGAAAGGTTCAGAAAATGTTTCCTAGCTGGAAAGTTACTGAACACTTGGTTTTAACAGCTTTATTACAGCTTAGGGGTAAAGTCACTGCTGACTCTACAAATAAATAATTGCTCCTCTCTGTAGTAGCAGACTTTTTTTGCTATCATTAAGATTGTTCAAATCCTAGAAAAATTATAGGTCAATATGTAGAAGTTTCCATGAAAACATCCCTGTGGATCATCAGACACTAATGAAGGAACAGTTTCATATATGGCAGTAAGCTTTCAGGGGTTATTCAGAACCAATAACTATAACAATAAAATATGAGCAAAAGAAAATTGATTTAGCATCAGAGAAAACCTCAGGTGGTATATCATCCCAGCTCTCAGAGTTAATCACTGAAAAATAAAGAGCAATACTGTACAGAATTCTGTATTTGATTCTATAGCGCCAAGCATCTGTCTGCAACTGTAAACGCCCCATACAACAGTGATACTATGCAGCTTCTCAAAAGGTCATTTCCTCATCTGGTATAGCTGCTAGAATCAGCATTTACAAGGAGTCAGCCAGAATTTGCCAGCCCCCTGTTCCATAGCATTACTGCCCTTTTTTAATGCCATAAGCAATTGTATCTTTCCCTTGATGCTCAGACATGCCAAGTACAACAAGCGAAATACCATTCTCAAACCTCACGGACACCTCTCGTAGTCCATCTCTCTTGTCCTGCCGCATATCACAACTGATTTACTCCTCCCCACGCTGCTGCCAGCCTGCAGCCCCTTTCCCAGGAGTTTTAGCTACATCACCTTTCAGTGTCCCATGCTACATTTTATAGGATATGGACTTACTGGATATATGTTATCACTGCTGGCTGCTTTTACTAAGAGAACCCTGCAGAGGATCCACTAGGTTTCCATTTTTGCAAACACCTGAAAAATATTAAACACTGGGAAAATTTTACAGGAATTTAGTTGGCATATCCTACTACGCTAGCAAAAGCTTTAGGCTGGAAAGTTGATCATGCTGTGCCTGCTCTCAGTCCAAGTGCTCAGAGAGGAACGACGTGTGTGAAGCAACCCTAAGGTATGGATTTGTGTCAGAGGAAACCTCTGTGAGTCTGCCTTTGGTTATTGCAAAAGCCGTGTGCCAAAGTCCGTTAGGGTTCTGCTCAGGTTCTCTCTCTTAAACAGCTGGGTTCTGTCTTTCCTTGTTGCTCCTTTCTTCCCTCTATTATTTCCACTAACTGTTTCTGTAAAAAAAAAAAAAAAAACAACCAGACAACAAACACAAGAGCCACACAGTCTCATTAAGGCTGGATACAAAGTTCATCATATGCAACGATGAGGATTGTTCAGAAATGTCATTCTTTACGTGCAAGCAAGATGCTTCAAAATCCCAGCCATATCTCTGCCTGGCTCCCAGGAGATCACCCTATAACTTTTCATATTCACATTAATTAATTCAGGGCTTGTTTGTTTTGTCCTAGAGGTTTTTTTTTTATTTTATTTTTTTCTTTTTTTAAGAAAAGGCTACTGGATGGTAACAATGAAAAGGGCAAAAGTCACATAGATACAGTCTTCTGAAAGGTCAAGCCATTAAGAATTTGCTTATATCTTTCATTGTGTCTGCACTTTTGCTACTGATACCCAAAAGCTGATTCCCAAAGCTGAGCAGGAGAGTCAGCTCTCCCGGTCCCAGCTGACACCGCATCAGCCTCCATTCATCTGCTCTGCGTAACTTGGCCCCACTCAAGGTTCTCACTGAAATTACCTCCAGTGTTTACCACCACAGCCCTTCCACTCTGTGTAAACAATTCAAAATATCTGAAGCCATTAATTCCCCCTTTGAAATGTTGCATCCTTGGAATCCTTGACTACTGTGACGGAGTGAAGAAAAATGTAGATTTAACAACGTATTATCAAAAACCTCACAATGACTACAGTGAGGTAGAGGGTATGCTTGCCACCAATCTTCCAGCCATTTTGATTGTCTGCTTTAAGACTTTTCCTTATTCTTTTTATTCATTTAAGAGTAAAATGTTCAAGAACCTCTATAGTCCTGCTACATACAGATTATTGTCCAGTGAAGACAACCATCATCAAAGAACAATAAAAGAACAGTTTATTCTCATTTGCCCCTTGAGAATACCTGCTCAATCAAGAGAAAAAATCAGGAACGAGAGATGGTAAAATAAAACTCTTTTAGAGTTTTCCAGCAAGGAAAATAGCCTGTTCAGTTAGCTTTTACTGTTCAGTTCTATTAGAAGTGGTCTTGCCCACAGACTTCTATTTTCTTCTGGATCTCCAGGAAGATAATTCCAGCTGATGGCTTGTGGAGCTTCCAATTCCCACCTTTTATTCTTTAGCAGGCAGTGAAGAGAAACATCTTTACCAGCTTAAAGCTTCAGTTCCTTTACTAGCACTATTACTTGTCTTCAAAATACATTTTCCATCACCCATCCAACATCATTTCCCAGTGTTGGTGCAATACAATAACAAAGCCTGCGGTTTAGCAGTACATTTCACATTCCTTGCGTTTAAAATATATGCTACCAAAAACTACTCTCTCTCAGCAATAACCCCATGGAAAATGTGCATTAGTCAAAGCAATTATTTGCAAGGACCTTCATTCCATAAAACAGTGGAAAGTGTTTTTTTCTTCTTCTCTCTCTCCATCTGTTTTTAAGCTAAATAAATTTCAGAAACAAGAGATACCTGAAACAGACCTCTGTATTTTACTTAATGACAATTAGCAAATTGTCCTGACATCACTGGATTTAATTTGACCCGCTCATTTTATAAAAGGTGAGGGGGATATTTTTGATAACATCATGACGGTGATTTTGGAGTACTTACAATAACTTACTCGAGCTAGCCGGAACATTGCTTTGGTACCCTCACATAACCTAACCGCTGCTGTTTTTCCTTCCAGAATACCCTTGACTCATTTTAACTTGGATTTCTGCTACTCTGAAAACAGCGTGAGACCCGAATCTTCTCCAGGTTAATCACGCAGCCCCCGAGGTCTCTTGTTTTCCTTTGGCGAGATGAAACGTGAAGGTGTCTGGATCTTAAAGCCATCTCAGGACATCCTTAAGCGTGGTGACTTTGAGATCCGCAAGCGCGGCACGGAGCCAGCAGTGTCTCCAGGCTGTGCACTCCAAACCAGCCGTGGTGCGGACACCAGCTACGGGTCGTTTGCGGCTGCTCCGTAGAAATGTCTAACCCCTCCGTAGGAGGTTGTAGAAACTTTGGAAAATAAGGGATTCCTGCGGTTCTGTGATGAATTGTGAGGAATGACAATGGTCCTTGAGCCAACAGCATCCCCCAGGGCACCCATCTCGGTTGTATTTACAACCCTTGCACTTGTCACGCACCCGGACCGCTCATCTCGGAGCATGGCAGCAACATTACAATCGCACTTTCTTTACCAGTCACAGCCTGACCCGGGTGTCAGCCGAGCACTGGACTCATCATCCCCAGCACATATCACCCAGCCCTTGTGCCGCTGCCAGGGACCGGTCTTTCCCCCCTAACTGGTTAATGCAGTTTCCCAGCAGCGTGAGGCAACCTGACAGTCATCTGGGGGTAAAAGCATAAAGCCCTGACACGTGTGTGTGGTCTTAAATGCAGCAGGGTCAAAACTGGGCATGAACACAGATTCACCCGCAGAAAATGCTTTTATCAGCACAAGTTATTTTGTTTTTGGTTCCCATAGGGTAATAAACTGTACTGGCAGAAGGCACCGTGATGCTGGTGTAACGCTTGGAGTTACAACTTTAGGAGACAAAAAGCTCATACCCCTATCAGACAGAGTTACAGCAATTAAAAACCTGCAGTCAAGTGGAAGCCTAGACCGACATAGGCAATACACATATACAAAAGCTGATGACGTTTTGCTTTTGTGGCTCTCAGGCCAGCTGGGAATGCACAAGGGAGGGTGACTGGTGCCAGCACCCCGAAACAGAGTCACAGCTCTCCTGGCCATCCCCCAACCTCATCACACATGCACATTTCAGCATTATCAGCACAGCTGCTTCTGCACCACACAGCAAACCAGCCTGGCGGTTAATTGGTTGAAAAATTAACCCAGAAAGTGAAGAGGAAGAGAAAGTTGTGGGGTCTCTCGCCTCAACTCACAGAGCTGTCACACGTAAGCAGCCGAGCTGGCACTGCCGGACAGGAGGACGCTCCCTTTGGGGGGCTTTATCCTGTTTTGTTAGCAAAGGTTTTGCACCGTGAAGTCGCAAGCTGTCACGTTATACAGATGCACCGCCAGTCTCTCTAGCCAGACGCAACCCTATTTCCATTTCCACCCTAAGTGCACCCCCTGCCCCGCTCAAAACAGAGCGCGTATTTCAAGTTCTTTAGCCCTGTAGAAACAGGTTTTCATCCCCACATCCCATCTCACTGCTCTCTACCTGTTTCGGAAAGGGGAAAGGACTTGTATATCCCTTTTTACACATTTTCCCTTTAGTTGTCTAGGTACAGCCTCAAGTACCTGGATGTGTATCACAAAGCTCTTAGAATATCAGTCAGCAAAACCCGGACATAGTTTCAGGCAATATTTGCCCTTCTTCTACTCCTCTGTCGCGGTCTAACCACAGTTTCACTTATCAAAATCACTTCTACTACAGGAACACAAGACACCAGTGGTATCCTTGATTCCTCCTGCTCTCTTCCTATGTGCTACACTGGTAAATGAAAGATGGACTGTCTTATCTTGCTGGGGTGCCTTCCGTCATTTTTAGTGCACTTCTCCCTCAGAGCAGGGTTTGGCTGCAAAGCTCCCTTTGCAGAGCGCAGACACCACCTTCAAATTGCTAACGATGGGAACATGGGTGTCTAGCATCAGAATTGACCCGGGCAGGATTTAGAAACCATTCAAACGATGACAAACTGCAACAACAAAACCGTAAGACTTCGGGAATTGGTGATTCTTACCTCTTTTAGAGGCTCTGTTAAGAGCTTTAACAACCACTGAGTCTGAATCTCAGTGTCGGCCACCACATCCATCAAGTCAGTGTTGCATCCTGCTGCTCTGGACTACAGCTGTTATCTCAACTATTGGCTAATAATTCAAACAGAATCATCTTGGAATTCCTCTGTACATCACGCTATTGTTCTAGTTTTGATCTCATTTGCCTGATCAGTGATTAAAGCAATAAGATTCTGAAATTCAGAGGAATATGAGAAAATACTTAATAAGTAGGGGCAAAATCCCACTTGAACAGTGCCAGCTATACCCGCTGGGAGGAAGTCTCCAACTTCTGCAGTTAAATTCTGGAGAAAAAAACTAAAAAGGTTTTAGGATTATCTGTCCTGTCTCTCTTCAGCAGACAGCTAACTGTCATCTGTATAAGTTGAGTGGTACTGGTTACGCTGCCAGCTCTCACGCTTAGGACTAAAGCATGTTTTTGCCTGCTAGTTAAAAGACTGAAGAGTTAAATAAACCAAAGGACAGCAAGCCACCCAAGTGTAATAGCTAGCATTAACAGAAAGATAACCTAAGTCTCACTACCCCTTGGGTACCAGAATTTTTACAGTTTAAAGTACAGGTCTCATACCTTCCATTAACTTCAGTGAGAATTGCAGGGTCTTAAAACTTCCCATTTTAGAGACTGGGAGTCAGAAGCTATCTGCAGCACTGAAAATGTCACCTCATATATGAAAGGCACAGGCAAAATGTGGTATTGCTCAGCAGGCAACAGGTTCAGATGTTACTTACCAAATACAGATGACATCTCCTTGCAACATAGTCCACCAAAATCTTCGCTCCTCAGACACCGCCTGTGCCAGAAGGGAAGTCCTCTGTAGGCTAAAGAATCTCTGAACCTAGAGAGCAAATTCTTGCTGGATTCAGAAAAGCGCTTTCATTGGGAGCATTTCAGGATTTTAAAAGCGCCAGATGCTGCAGACTTTCAATGATAAGGAAGTTTGTGGTGATCACGAATAAAATTGGGAGCCACGGGGAGAACTTAAGGGCTCCCATCTTTTTTTCCCTGCAGTTATGAGATAAGAATTAAGTTTTTCCCTTTTGTGGAGTGAGTCAGTATCTGTTCTGAAACACTTGGTGAAGTACTCTGTTAACCTTGTTGCTCCTTGCCATAAATTTTGGCCCACTGATAAGGATGAGTAATACTACAAAAAAAAAAAATCCAGAACGATTCCTTTTTTCTCCCACTGTGGCTAGAAAGAGCTATCATACTGCAGGTCTTTTTTTATTGAATCTTAAGGCATTTAAGGAAAGATTTAGGTGTCACTCTTTGAAAAGAATATTGGGCTGTGAAGAGCGTGCAATTTTGAGGTACATACCCAGATGTTGACTCAAGTGTTTGTTTTGATATTTGTGTAGGATATGACCTGGCTGTTTCCTATCTACTCCTGAGTAAAAGCTACCAAATGAATGTGCAGTACAACAAAAATAACAACAACAACAAAACCAAACCAAACCAACAAAAAAAATGCTTTATATTTTGAGCAGTCGCTGAAAAGGCTGGATAAAACCTGAGGATGGAGCTTTTTCTTTCATCCACTGTTTTCTCTTACCGTGGTGAAGACATACTACATCGAAGTATTCAACACAGACTCATTATTTCAGTTAAGTAATAAACTGGCACGCTCAAGGAATGTTTCGTCAGTATCTTTGGTTTTCCTGTTGGAAGCAATATCGAATACTAAAAATGAAAGTCCAGGAAAAAAAGTGCATCATTACCGTAAACCAGGCTATACCATACAGTGGGCAGAGCACATCTTTCCTCTGTCTCTGGTTTCTGTAGCTCTGTACCAGAAGCAGCAGAGATTGTGGAGCCCAGCACGGCTCCTCCTGCCACCCGAGAGCCCCCAGCACCCGGCGTTCCAGCCAGCACTGAAGTTTGACATGGATTTGAAGCAAAACAAACTCACCAATGAAGTTAGTGCTCTGGACAACAGGAAAAAGTGTAGAAGCACTGAAAACGAAGACCACGATGATGAAAAAAGGTAAAAAAACTTTTTTTGGGGGGGGCAGAAGGGGTGTCAGCCAGTTTTTTGGTGGTCCATAGGATTCTCGTGTTCACAAAAAATGTCTCAATAAATGTTTCTTTTGTTCCCAGACTTCTTTTCCTTTCTTGTTAATGGGAAAGCCCACAATGCTCTGAATAAACACTAAGACAAGCAATATAGTGGTATTAACACATTTTTCTGAACCTGAAGAAACCTCAAGTCATGTCTTCAAATACCCGAGTGCCAGGTCATCTGCATTCAGAACTTGGTCTAAAACTATGGATCAAGGTGAAGACATCAAAGCCCAGACAAACTGAAATGCCACTTTAACCTCCCCAAAGGAGTGTTTCTGTCCAGGGTGCAGCCAACTTCCCTCAGAGGCGGGAGCAGAGCAGGAGAGCAAGTTCAAGGCATGTTTTGGGGAAGAGGTCAATGCCAAACCTTGCGTGGTTTGCACACTGCTGACTCCTGCCCTCCCCTCTGCACTGCAGGAAAATCCTCTCAAAACACACGCTGTGGAGTAAGATGGGGAAAATTCCGGCACAGAAAGTAAGAGGGCTGGGGAGGAAGATGAGTAGCATTCGGTCAACAGCTGCTGCTTGGGGAGGGAGGGAAGGAAATCTAGAAAGATGGAAATTCTTTAATTCTTAATAGGACAACTGTCCAACAGGACTTGAACCCAGAAGGTGGGAGACGTGACAGACTCCCTTTCGTCCCAGCACAGGCTCACGCTACGGGCTCGGGCTGCAGCCGGCTCCAGAGCAGGAGCTGGAGGGGGGCTCGGAGCATCCCGCCAAGGCAGTGCCACACAGCCAGGGATGAGCACACCATCAGGAAAACAACTTTGGGCCGTATTACCCTTAAAGGAAAAGGGATGCTGCTCCTACTGTTGGCAGCGGAGGACCTGAACAACCACAATTTTAATTGCGCTTACCGTGCTGCGGCTTAAAGAGACAGATTTCCAATCTGTCTTTGCTGACCCTGGGGCCCTCCCTATTTCAGGTTCACTTTCGTGCGTGTACCTGAGGTCAGACGGATGCAGAAGTCTCTCCTTCTCTGTGACCTAACTGCTCACACAATTTAATTTGTGGATTTGTGCTGGCAGAATAAGAGGTCAGCTCCTGAAAACCCAGCCTTAACGTGTCCTGCTGACAGCTTCTCAGATATTGCCTATCTGCTACCCATATCACAGCGGCTGTATTCTCTCCTCATAACAGTAACAAACCTCCTTTCATTCTCCAACCTGTCATCTTTTCGCCCTGTGAATTTCCAATAACGTCCTAAAAAACCAGCAGAGACTGAAAGAAAGAGCTGAGAAAATACTTCAACCGATGCTATGGTCCTGCATAATCCCCTAAACCATGGCATATGTTAATATAAATCTATAATAAGAGTAAAGCCCTGGAACAAAACAGTACAGGTTTTCCCTTGTTTATTTGTTTGGGTTTCTCTTTGTCACTCCGTGTATGTTAATATAAAAGACTGTACGCAGTGGTACGCAACCAGTGCATTACTCTCAGCTAATGCATGCCTATGAGGCATTCCAGCTGCTCCTTCAACCTGAGCTGTTTTGTAATGCATGTGAACCTTGTTTGAGCTGGCATGATATAGTATCTGGAAGAGCAATTTAATGCAATCTCTCATCTATTTCACTGATTGCAACCATTTAGTGCAATCTTAAAGAAAGATGATTAGAACTCACTGGTTCTTAATGTTTAATTTATTTACATTCATGTCTGCTAGAGAGCCATTTCATTCATCTCCTAAATGGTAGAATAAAATCATTGAAAAATGATGTGCAATAAACATTATTATTATACTGCTGTCCTCACTAGCAGATAACAACTGCTGTCATTCGTAACACTGATTGACCTATATGGCACAGCTCTTTAAATTCTAGCCATAATAAAACACATTACAGGCATAACAGTTCTGTATTGATGCCTGGCACAATAACGGGTTTTTAGTTAAAATAAAATTCAAGCAAGACTGGCATTTCTGAGCAGGTAGGTTGAAGCACAGCCACTCTTCGAAAGAAAAAGACCCAATGCATAAATGTCATATTAGCTGAAAAGAAAGGGTGAATTTTTGGAACCATGACTGCATCTTAATTGGCACTTCTGGTGTTGTTGCCTGGTGCAGAGGCATTCATATTAAGCTGAACAAATGCCACATTTGCATTTCCGATAAGTGCTAGCATTTTTCACATTTCTCATGCCTCTCTTGTTTAAATAAGCATACCTGAAAAGTTACCTAAATTAGCATGCCAAGATAGCTTACTATCTCATTCTTATTGGCAGAATTGTGGAATTTTATAATAATAACATTGATTCAAGGTAAAGAAGCCTGCCAACAGCATTTGGGGAATTAAAAATAAGAGCAACATCAAAAGTTGAAGTGGGTGCAGTGGATGTCTTCTAACCAAGCAGCAGAAAAGTGCCTGTGCCAACAGACATGAAATATTTAACAAAGTTTCTAGTAAATTAATGCATTCATAAGGTAAAACTTTTTAACATAATACAAATATTTTGTGATTGCAGTGTTATGAAATGCTGTTTCTTTTATTTGGCAAAAAGCAATATTTGTCATATTATTACTTCTTTCAAAGGTACTGTACTATTATGAAAGAAGGTATACATTTTTCTTGATGGAATCAAGGTAATGAATAATTGAAAGTTACTCCTCATTCCAGCTGTGCAGTGGGGCTTCTAAGTTTCCAGTAAAAAAAACAACCCTGGAAGTAAAACTAAGTTACTCCTGCATAATGAATGGATACATACATAACTATGTAATAAATACAGGTATAATGCTTTACCTCACACCCTCCCCAACCACAACACTGATTAGACCTATCAAAGTCTTCCTCTAACAAGGAACCTGGAATGGAAATGCAGCCCTCCTTCAGGAAATGACTGTGCCAAACAGGCACTTCCCACTTACACAAAATTAAAAGGCACGTTACTTTTCTTGAACATCCAACACTGAAAGAGACAGAGGGAGGGAGGGATGGACTCCGTGCTCTCCTCGTCACACCACATCGCCATCTGAATTGCTTGCCAAGTTCTAGCCTGTCCCACACGGACAAACCCTGGCTGGGCAGGGAGGTTGCCCAGGTGTCACTGCCCTTTGCCTGCCAAACTGATATTACCAAACTGATGTTACTCAGGAAAACTGACCCTAACTCCCACTTGAGGCTGAACTTCCACAGCCGAAAGGTGAAGGAACAACCCATCTCATTTGACACAGACCAAAAATGCTGCACACAGAATTAGTCCAGTGCAATAAAAAAGCCAGAACCCACTTGAAGTTCCTTTTCAGAGAAGAAGCTAATGCTAGTAAAATAAGGATATTTGGGAATTCACAAAGGACTAACTATAGGAGGGTTAGTAAGTAGTTCCCACCACTATTTTTCGCTACTGCTATATTTAATTATTTTACCTTTATGCTTGCTGATATAATTTCTGTATATACCTGCACACATACACACACTTCCACGGCAGAAGGGGGTGAGGGAAGAGTTTGGAGAGAAGGCTGGTGAGCTTGCAGATCATGACGGTGGTGACACGGGAGCACGGCCACAGGGATCTCAGCACCAGTCTGAGCGCTGCAGCGCGGTGGCTTTCTGCGGGGTACGGACCCCGGGAGTGCCTAAACGGCCGCTCCCGTGCAGGAAGGGCAATGAACTTAGAAAGCTGCATTCTCTGCTTTTCCATCAACAAAACTATAAATGCCATTTCCATGGCATAACTCTCGAACAATCAGCCTCTCTAAATGGAAACATAGCTACTTATACAACTGTTTCATACAACCCCAACCCAAACAATCTACTCGTAAACAGCAGAGTTTCTGTCCAGTCTCAGTGATGTACAAACGGTATTGGCTTTTCCTTGTAGCTTTTGTGTTTCTCTTACCAAATTTCATGGCTGTTTCTTAAAACGTTGAGTCTTCCCTGCTCTAAATAGCCTTTCTTGGGATTGTTGGAGCCGGAGGTTCTGAGCAAAGGCTGTTCAGGACGTGGTCCAGCCACTTCTCTTTTCTAACCACTGAAGCAAAACTCTTCGGGTATCAGTAGGGGACAGCGGCACCTTTCAAATTTCTATGCCCACATCAGCTGAAAAAAGAACAAAACAGGAAATATTTCTCTGATGTCTTCCCAGTGTACCCAACTGCTATATGCTAGCCTGGGGTGGCAGGGCATCAGCTCTGGGGGCAGCTTTGGGTTTCAGTTCTCTGGGGATTCTTTAAAACCCAGTAAAACTTGCTTAAAGTGCCCAGGCATAAAATGACCCGCTTTGTTACGTGCAGTAGAACCACCCCATCACTGTGCAAGGAGCCTTTGCTTTCTATTGGAAGCAAAGGTTCACGTATTTCTAGTGAATTTTGAACAACTTTCATTGCCTTGGTCAAAGATTAAGAGTCCCTTCCCCACTTTTCTCCATTTTGCCAGCAGGAAGGAGAAGAACACCTACCCCAGCTGTGCTGTCCCTCCAGCATGGTGTACGCACGGTCAGCAAGAACAGCTTGCAACAGCTGGAAAGCAGTCCTACCCTGGAGAAATGAAGCTGCGCTAGACACTGTAAAATTAGGAGTGAAAATGTTTGGTGCAGAAAAAAAAATAAAAAATAAAAATCCATTTCCCTGGTTTCCAATGACCACTATCATTGCTGCCTGCATCCAGCTAGACTAAAACATCCTGACAGCTCCAGCTCTGCTTGTTCATGCTTCGTCATTCTAGCACAGGGCAACAGAATGGATTCAAAAGCTCTGGGACCAGCACTATACAGATCAGCAAGAAATTCCATTAATGCTGCGCGATCGCTACTACCCTGAGTACTACCCTGACCGCTACAACTGTGAAGGGGGCTTTCTGATAAAAACAAGTTTTGGTGTCAGGTTAAAAAAAAAAAATACAATACGACAGGTTCAAAATATGTCCAGTGTCCACCAGAAAGACGGGAGCAGCGGAGGCAGCCATTAGTCAACCAAGTTGCTCTGAACTGGCAAACTCCAAACCAGGGACGTGCAACTGTACCAGCCAAGCACAGACCCTCCCTTCCTCTGGTCTCACACAAGTAACATTCATCCCTTTAGCTGCTATTCCACCCTTCCTCACTACTTTAGGCTATGGGCACAAGAACACGTTAACTTTTGGCAAGCTATCTCGATTTTTAAAAGCTGTAAATGACAACACAACTCTTAAAAGCACCGCAGGCTTACCTGAAGAGCAGCAAAACCACCAGCGGATGAATCAGGACAAATCATGTCACAATTCCAATCACTTGCACAGTGTAATTTGCTCCAGGTTTATGACTTCGGTGTCAGCTCCTTGCTCAGGGGCGCCTAGTCTTACAAAGTCTGAGCTAGTCACACAGTAAGATTTAATGCCGATAACTGTATCTCCCAAATCCTTGTTATGTATGTGCTGTGGGTAGCGCAGGACGGAGCAGGGAAAAGGCAGCAACTACTCTCTTAAGCTCCTTTTGAAGCTTCTGGTATTTCATGGCTATCCGAGTGCCAATTAGGACTCTGATTTAAAGTTTCAGCAGTCCCCAAGGACAATAGCAGCCACAGCAGAAAAGTAAATACTTGAGTTTTCCTTTGCCTTACACTGATCAAGGAAACAATGACACCTATGCATTTTCCCGTTGCTCTCCAACTATTATTTGCAACCAAAAAATAACTTCTAGCCAAAAGAGTAGAGAGAGTCAGGCGGAATGGTGAATTGGGCCCGGTGTGGTTTTGTTCCTAGGAAATAAACGAAATTATGATGTTGTGCCAACCAGAACAAGGCTGCAAGAGTCAACCTATGTGGACAGTTCTTTTTATCTGATTGCCTCTTACGCTGTACACGGAAGCTGAGCAGTCCCTTTTACTAATTTGGCCCATTTATACTCCACACTTCTTTAGAAATTATTGAGAAAAGCAGGCAAATTATGGGCCTGAAAATCTACATGGTTCTGTTTTGTACAAAGCATTGTGACCTTTTTCTGCTCTCCAATAACTACAAAGTGTCTTGCTTTTAAAAGTTCAAACTTGTCATGTTGTTAATCCTGGATGACTACAAGTGCACACCATACATTTGAAAGATATTGGTTGGAAAATAAGAATGATATTAACATTCAAATTGATTAACCTTTGTAGGGATGTCTTCTCATACAGGCAGAAGATGGGCTGAATATCAACAGTACTATTTCAGGTGTCCGACGGAAGCGCCCTGATTCACCACCCCTGCAGGCACCCATTTCTTCCCTCTGGCCCAGGGGCAAAGCTGGTCTCCTCGCGGCACCTGCTGCCTCCTCCACGCTTTCCTTTAACGTGCTTTAAGGCACGACGCACACCTTCAAACCACCGCCATCCAAGCGATGGTGCCAAGGATGGAAGACCAGGGTAGCAGAAAACCTTTGCCGATCTGCCTAATGACTTACGGTTTTCACTCCCGGCCGGCCGTTCGTTGGAGCATCCTGCAGGTCCGGTCCCAGCTCAGGCGCCGGAGCTCAGCCCAGCGAACTTCCCGATGCACCTTTGCCACGGCCGCAGCCAGCACTGGTCACGGCTGGCGGGGGATGCTGCCGGCTGCTGCTTCCCATGGAAGACCCAAATTCGACTTTTTGCGCGCTCTGTTGGTGTTTCGGCGCAAAGTCAGCCAGCTCAGCTTAAAGGCAGTTGCGTCAGTCTCGCTTCTCTAGCAAGCGAGGGAAGGACCAACCTGCCTGAATCTGTTCCCCGGCCAGGCACAGAGTCCAGCTGGTAGCAGCAAAGCCTGCCTTATGCAGAACTAGAGAGTCAAGATGGCTCAAGATTGCTAGGGAAGGTATTTGTAAAGCCTTTAAGATTTCTGAAATTCACTGGAAAAAGTAATAAAAGTATTGTTGTATCTGCCATTCAGTTTGGGTACCAGAATTTATGTTGTTATGACTTTTGATTAAAAAAATATTTATTTTTTTTTAAAGAAAAATCTCTTAAATTACTTCTTTTAGAGGCAATTACATCTCCTTTCTTTTCAAATCAGTAGCCAAGAGTGTAAAATGAAGAATGAGAAGTCTCAGGTGCCTGAGAACGGCAATGAAAGTTGGTATCCATAGTAGTAGGAAACGATATATTTTTCCTCATTTCCTCTTCTGAGTCCATGTGCAAGATGGGGCTGACACTGCAGTACGGGGCGGTATGAGCCGAAAGAGCAAATGGCAAGAACAAACACATCTTGGAAAGAGAAATACGAATTAGTGAATGGAAGCTGCCCTGCAGAAAAAGTGTAAACTGCACCAATTTTATCACTATTGTATGTCCTGAAAAGGGGACAATGCAGTCTAGGTAGGTGAGGAATGATAGGGTACATTAATTCAGACTGGAAAACAATCTACTTCTCATAGACTTCACAAACAAAAGACAACCTCTGCTTATTTAAATCCAAAAATGTTTTGCTTCTAGGTTTGTGCTGCTTAGATTATCCTCCGTAAACAGACAAAAGATATCATTCTTTTCATTACCTAGAAAGTAGCATTCAAGGAAATAAAGCCCTGGCTAATAGCTATGCCTTAAAAAAAAAAAAAAAGGTAATATGCAGGAGAAACCTGGCTAGACTTAAAGAATATTCAGCTGCTTCTCCAACCTATGCAGCAATTGCCTTCTCAGGCTATAAATTGTGAGAATGGGAACAATTGGGATCTGAAAGTGCTTTTACGATTACCACTTACTGTTTGTGGAGCTGGTGTGTTTTCAGAGGTATCACCATTACATGGCAAACTCTGATTAAAAAGATGAAACATAAGAGTTTTATTTATAAGCAATACTAAATAATCTCCGGCTCCTTTTTATTGCACATAAAAGCTAGATTAGAATTTAGAAGTTCTATTGTTAAAGCTGCCGTTATTAGCCAGACAAAAATACTAAAAGAATGTTAACCAAATCATGTATAAGGCACTAAAAGTGCATAGAGTTCAGATCCTGTTTCTATTTAAATGAGTAAGCACTTTGCCCCCGACTTCTGCAGGAAGGGCTGAATCTGGGAACTCATCCGGCACAGGTCATCTTTCTTTTGTATAGCTCCACCGAATCTCCACCCCATCATCCCCGCTTCAGCCCTCTAATGGGCTCCAGCAACTTAGCAAAAAGGTTAGAGGACAAGGAGGGCATCGTCTCCTCGCTGTGCTAAACACCAGCGGGAGGCAGGGAAAGCCTAAGGAACACCACCCCCGATCCACAGCGGTATCAGAAGGGACCTCCTCCTAATCCGCTTTTGGGGTACCAGACAGCCAAATCGCCTACAGAACCATAACCAGCACTACGCACCAGCTGCTAAACATACCAACTCGTTTTCCTTTGATAATTCCTGGGGTATTGTTAGTTCTTCGCTAATCTCAACCATGGTAACTGTCTCCTGTTGTATGAGCATGCCGGTGTATTTGCAAATCTTTAATAATTTAGGCACCATCTGACTGACCATATTCTAAAAAGATCATCCTCTGCAAAGGCCATCAGTGTTTCTTTCATTTTCTGCAGCTGCAATAGATTTACTCTTGGGCTACCCTTTCTTTTCCTGTACCTTCCTCTTCTCCCTAAATCCTTACTCTTATTTTCCACCCCTGCCTGCTTCCCAGTGATCACATGTAATCTCCACTCATAAATATAAGAATATCCGCAGATGCCAGTGCAGTGCCCTTCCATCTAATGGCAATTTAAAGGGCCTGAGGGCCAATATGCATATAAGTAACCTGCACAATGCTGTACCTAGACATCCTGTGATCTGGTGGCCTCTTGCCCCCAAAGAAAGAGAGAATAAGGAAAAAAAAATAGCGTATTTACATCACTGAATTTCAATACCTCCGAAGAGCTCCCAGTCTTTCATTAGGCCATTTGTGACAGTGAAAATAAAATGGCTGCTATTCCAAAATGGGTGGTGGAAGTTGCCATACTCTTCACATTCATTAATATCATCATGAACGGAAACTTTCTTATTGCAGTTATTTCTTTTCCTTAAATGAAGAAGCTGCTTTCAACATAGTCTGAGCCAGGACCCCAGCCATCAAATTTCTTCTCCCTTCCTCCACCAAGACCGCAAAGCCCCATCCAAACCCCTAGCTGAAATGTTACCAGCCCACACCAAGGCCACCGTTCCACGTGTGCTGCCAGAATGACGACCAGACATGTGGTAACCAAAGTATCTTTGGGCAGTGTGACCCGCTTCGTAACCAGCCCCAAACAGTACAAAACTGGGGCCCACGATGTGCTCCTGACACCTCCGCTTGCAGCACTCAGTGCGGAAAGGGGTCGAATTCAGCTCCGTTTCTTCCCCACGACTGCAACTATGGTACCGAGCACGCACCCAGCATCGCTGCGAGCTGCAGGACGGCTGTAGCTTTGCACCAGAGACAAGGCTGGGCAGAAACCACTTGCTGCTCCCTCCCTGCTCCCCCCCTGCCCAGCACTAGCAGTTGCCAACACAGACATCTGGCTTCTAGTCCAAAATCATCCCCTGCTCTTCTGAAAGCATCTTTGAAAGCAAAAGTACCGTGAGTAAATTCCTGCCTTTTATGCATTATGTACAAATGCAGCGTATTGTTACTATTCCCCTGCACATGTTTCGATAGAGAAAAACCCAGCACGAGAAGGGGATGTACAAGTCCTCCCTTTCACACCTGTAAGCCAACAGACTTTAGCTGCAGCTTTCTGACCCAGTCACAGCACGTTCCCCCCCTCCCCGCCACGCAGAACAAGCCCAGTGCTCTCCAGAATGACGGTACCTCTGCAATTCCCAAGGCACCAAGGATTTGTCTTCCTCCTTTGTCGCTGCCGGGCTGGAAGGAGACATTTCTTGCTTTCAACGGGTGGGAAACAAAACCTCCTCGTTTCTTAGACCTGTATTAATACATTTTAGAATCTCTCTTCATTGGGCAGGACTTCTGGGCTTACGTATCAGCAAGGTTGTAAAAATATTTTGATCTTCTCTGCCAAACTTCTTTCTGGAATGAAAGCTACACAGAAGACTTTTTATAATCTGTAGTGACATCCTGGATATTTTTTATTTATATGGTTATATATATGAAACTATTGATATGTCTACACAGCAACAGATACAGCTCACATATTTCTAATAAATGAGACTGTGTTACTAGATGTATGCTATGAATTGCCTGGAGATACTACCACAGAACCATATGTTTCATCATGCAAGTTGAAAACTAAATTGTTTTGTTCCCTTGTTGACTGCAATACACACAAGGAACTCTGTAAACTCCAAATTACAGCTGCCGAACTTTTGCACATTCCCTAGTCAATTCAACAAAAATAAAATGGATTCTTGAAATCATTATAATCTGAAGCAACCTGGAAAATATGTGGGTGGAGCCGATGGAAAGATGGAGGAAGGAAGAAAAACGCACCAGGACACATACAACAAAACCACATCTTCCTTGAAGTTTACTGCTTGCATGCCTGTTGAAGGAGAGGGATGCAGCAGCTGAGACAAATGATATACTGTAAATCTGAAATCAGTTATGCTTGGTATGCTACATAATGCCAGGGTTTCAAATCTACATTAATAGCCCCCAAATATCACTTTTGATGCTAGCTGCTCGAAAGCCATACAATCACTAGGGTCCCAAATATCAAAATACAGTCAGTCAAAACTGCAAATCACAATTGCAAAGCTGTCTTAGGGAATTAAGATGAAAGGCTCAGGAGCTCAGTAAAGTTGCCAGACTATACAGCCAAAAAGCCTCCTTCCAGTCAAAAGAGAAGAGTCTCCACTGTCTGCATCTGTTTGTTGTGGTTTAAGCTCAGCCGGCAGCAAAGCACCACGCAGCCGCTCGCTCACTCCTCCCCACGTGGGATGGGGAGGAGAAAATATAAAGAAACACTCGTGGGTTGAAACAAGGACAGGGAGGGATCCCTCACCACTTATGGTCACGGGCAAAAGACAGGCTCAACTTGGGGAAGAAACAAATTCAATTTAACTTGTTACCAGTCAAATCAAAACAAGGATAATAGGAAGTAAAACTGAATCTCAAAACACCTTCCCCCCACCTCCCCTCCCTTCTTCCTGGGCTTAACTTCACTCCTGAATTCTCCACCTCCTCCCCCCGGCGGCGCAGGAGGATGGGGAAGGGGGGTTGGGGTCAGCTCCTCACACCTTGTCTCTGCCGCTCCTTCCTCCCCAGAGGGAGGACTCCTCGCTCGTTCCCTGCTCCACCATGGGGTCCTTCCCACGGGAGACGGTCCTCCACAAACTTCTCCAACATAGGTCCTTCCCACGGGCTGCAGTTCTTCCCGAACTGCTCCAGCGTGGGTCCCTTCCACGGGCTGCAGTCCTTCAGGCACAGGCTGCTCCAGCGCGGGCTTTCCCACAGAGCCCCGGCCATCTCGGGGGGGCATCCCCCTGCTCCAGCGTGGGCTCCTCTCTCCCCGGGCTGCAGGTGGGCATCTGCTCTCCTGCTCCCCTCCATGGGCTGGGGGGACACACAACCTGCCAGCTCACCACGGACTGCAGGGGCACCCCCTCCTTCTGTACTGGCCTCGGTATCTGCACAGAGGTTTCACATTCCAATCTCCTCCCCCACTGCAGGTTTCCCCTCTTAAATCTGCTCTCCCACAGGTGTTACCACTGTCACTGATGGGCCCTGCAGCCCCTCCCCTGCCATCAAAACCCCACCGCACAAACCCAAAACAGTGTGAAAGGGAAGGTATTCCACCACCTTTTGTAACAGCTGTCCAAAAGCCATATAAAATGGGGACAACATAGAGAAGTTAAGGGTCAGTATCTGCAGTTAGCATATTTTCTTTACATTTTGTTATGGAGGGTAAATTCTTTTTTTGGCTGGCTGAAAATATGAAGGAAACTTTTTAAAGAAACCATGGATGTATCAGCTCCAAGCATTCAAAAATCACACACAAATGCATGACCTTCAGGAGTCATAAATTCAGCTTAAACATCTGAGATGAAGACTTATTCTCAGTGAAGTAGATGGCAGATTTGATTTCAACAGAGTATGGATTCCACTCTGTCAGATTTCCTAAAAAGCTTCAGGTTGATTTTATTTGCAGGTCAGGTTTTTAAGCCTGCAAGGTGCATTCAAGTTACACTTTCAATGTTTTTCCCTGCAGAAGAGCTAAAAAAAAAACCCAAACCCCAAACACTTAGATTTTGGAAGAACTGAGATTCTCATTCAAAAAAAAAAAAAAAGAGGTACAGACCTGGAACTTTAAAATATGCCACATTTGAGACACAGGATGAGGCACCACTTCTGCAGTTCAGGGCTGTCAAAATCCACCTAGCTAATAAACTTTAGCAGGAAGGAAGGGACAAGCATTGTCAACTCTGCAGAAACCTGTTTTGTTTGTTTCTTTTTTTTTTTTTTTTAAATGGGTTCTAAATTTACCCAGTAAAATAAAAAGCTTAAGTTTAGTTTTAAGAAAAGTCATTTGGGGGTATGGTAAAGGAGCCCCCCTCGTGACCTGGTATGCACCAGGTTCTGGAGTTTAAAAAAATTGGCAAAAAATTCTACTGTCCATCTTACCAAGACAGGATTTCACGTAGGGATAAATTCTCTTCTACCCAGGCAGGTCATTTTTGCCAGCAATCTTTCTGAATAAAAGTTGTGCAGGGCTAAAAATAATAAAACCACAAGCTGATACACTTATCAGTGAACAGCTACAGTGACAAGAAGCATAATTTGTATAAAGTAGTCAAATTCAGAGAACAGAGGAGTGCAATGGGCTCTAATCTCTTTTTGTTGGGAATGTAAGCTCTATGCACAGACACACAAATTCAGGTGATTACAACCTACCGAAATGGAGGTTTTGTAGGCCGTTAAGAACCAAACAGGCAGCTTATCTTCTAAAACCTCTGGAAAGGCAAAGCACACCCTTAACAAAAAAGAAAGAAGGAAAATACTTTAATCGGTCCACCCGAAACATTACCTGACATAACAATTTAGAGTGGCCCCCAGGACTGCCTGAGGAAATACAAGTCCTCCAAAATGTGCTCACGTTGGCTGAGATGCACTAGTAACTTGTAACCATGCTGAATCGCTTCTCTTCTCTGTTTCTCAATTTCTGCTTTCCTATCTCTCAATAAATCTGATTAAATTGTGCTTGCTTAGTGAAGGGCAAAGGAAAGAGGAGATGGAACTGGCTAGGATTGAAAAGAAAAGCAAGGAAATGAAAAAGGCAAGAAACAGCAGTTGGGTTATTTTTTTAAAACCTTTTGTACCCTATGACACTTAACACTGTGCAACTTAAAACAGAAAGGGTCTTGGAAAAGCTCAGAACAAATACTGTAAAACAAAGGAAAAAACCAGCTCCAGAGAAAACATTTTTCTAAGCTCTGTCCCCAGATTACATTGTAATAACATAAGCAGAGGCAGGGGCTGATTTTTAAGTTACCTGTTAGACTCCAATCTAATCAGCCGTGTAACTAGCTTAAAAATTTGGAAGCTTTTCTCCGCTTTGAAGAGTTACAGAGTTAGACATCAGTTCTTCATACCACTGTACAAGCCTTTCTGTCGTGACTAGTGAAAAGGGTTCTTCTGAATACGCTTCAGACACAGGCATGGAAACCAAATACAGAAAGTAGGAGTTTTTTTGTTTTAATTCCCTGAACAAGAAATCACAGGCTGAGAGTGGAGGTGAAACTCAATTTTCAAACCCTCCATTCGTTCAGGGTGCAGTGTTACTGTCAATTGTGTTGATGGCTGCCCTGTAAAGGAATTTGCGAAGGATTTTCTAAAAAAAAAAAAAAAAAATGTAATAAAGAAAAATCCGCGCCACTTGATCAGGTTCAACGCCACACTTTTTAGCTGACTACTCCATATGATCTTTTGTCTGTCTCCACTCCTCCCCGTCTGTTCAGATGGAACAGTGCCCACTCGCAAATTGGACAGTCCCTGTTGCAGAGATGCCAGATGCAGAATGAATACTTGAACAACAGGAAAAAAAAGTAGCTTACAGACACTTCTGACTGCCAGCAAGACACAGCTGCATTGCAGAAAGAACATTAAAAAAAAAAAAAATCAAAAAACCTACAGCAAAACCCCAAGAAACAACTGTGGCTTACTTTCAAAAAGATGTAGCTGAATTACAGTTGCAAAGCAGACAACTGCCTCCTCGGTCATGCGCGCGAGTGCGTTGGCAGGCCAGCAGGTACTGGCAGCAGAAAGTTATTAAGAGTTAAGATTTGCAAAATGCATTAATCGAAGAAAAGAAAACTTTTAAGTGGGTCAGCTCAGAGGGTGCGGTATTTTCGACGTGCGTCGCAATGCCAGAGGAAGCCCTGGCCGGCAATGGTTTATCCCCGCTACCGTTTTTCACACTTCTGCTCCTAAGGTAGTGATAGGCTGCAAACAACAGTAGGTCTGAGAAGTAACATTTCCTACATTTTTGCCACACTAGAGCCCCAGGAAATGTCGCTTGCCTGCACGTTTACTTCATCAAATATTGAGATTGACGTTTTATTCAAATCCATCCAGTTTGTTTGTCAATAATTGTAGAGCAGTATATTCTATTGTACAATAGGGAAATGAAGGAAAACAACAGGGACATGAAGGGAAAATCCAGGCACCGAAAAGTGAACCCGGCAAAGCTCCAGACACAGTGATGCTCCCTCCTACCACCATCCAAGAGTCTGCACCTGTAAAAAATACTTTTATTTTCAGATTTCTTGCGGTCTCTGTGGAATTGGGTTCAGGGAAACACAAAAGGCAGCCAGTCAGATATACAACCAGGGTCAAATCTTGTCAGAAGTTCAGGGAAAGATGTCTAGAAGAGGAGAACAGCTTTTGCTGATGGCTGAAAAGGTGGTGATGATGCATCGAACTGCTGCTTTGCCAGGATGAGAGGTGAACCTGGAGGCACCATTTGACTGGTTTATGGCCACAGCGTAACTTCATATAAATAGCTGAGCTAGATACTGCTTAAATTCTAGGCGAGATGGTAAACCTTTTCGGTTCAGTCTTCCAAGGGCACAGTCCCAACCGATTTCAGTGGCCTGCCGAAAAGCCCGGCAGCTGGCATTGCTTTCCCCCCCAACCACAGCTTCAACTCTATGCCCTTTTGCCTTAAACTGCTATGAAAACGGCTGGGTAGGGAATACATTTTTAAGCAGCGAACAATTATTAAATGCTAAATTTCCACCAGTATAAGGCATTTAGCATTAATAACTTCACTTCATAATTAACTTTGCATAACAATAGTAGCTGGATACCCTCATACGGTGATAAGCAACAGGCTCCTCTGCCCTGGAGACAATACAGCCAAGACTGACAAAAGAGAAAAAAAAGGATAACGCACGGCAAGATTAAGTGAATGTCCAAGGTCGCACAGACCGTGTGCCAGGGAGGCTGGAGCTGAACCCAAAGATGGGGAGTTACACTGGCAACCGCTGCTATTTTAATAATGTTCCCAAAGCAGCCAGCCCTAAGGGGGCACAGCGAAGGAAGGCGTATTACGGATCTGACTCCCACCTGAGGATTAGTTATCCCTGACCTCAACCAAACTGGCCGGCAGGGCAGGGTCCGACCCATCCGCAGTTTAGAAGGCAGTCCTTCCTCTGGCACAGCTCTACAGCGAAGGCTGAAAGAGTTAACAGACGTCTTCGGCGGCAGCATTTAATGTGATGGTTTAGACTGACTTTGTTGTGAATGCTACGGAGACAATGTAAAAGTAGATGAATGTCGCAGCAATATTAACGTGGAGCGATGTTAATGTTTATTAACCTAAAAAGGTTTGTGGAGTATTGAGGAATAAAAACAGCTGGGTGTCCTGCAAAATCTTTTTTCCTGCCAAAGCCTTGTCTTGATTGACTGTTTGCCACCATGGGTGTCACCTACACCACTGTTTCTGGTTTTGTCCCTGAATGTCGAAGCATTTTAAATATCCGGTGAGATAACGACACTTCTTTATTTACGTGATGACAAAGAAAAGACAGGAAGGGGTGGCACTGCTTATCTGCTTTTTTACTGTTGAAGTATTAGCAGGTTATCAGTATCTCTAAACGCTATAGCAATTTGGTTTTGAAATTGGTTTCATTGCTGCCCTTTTCACCTCATTTCTCAGAAGATTTGGAGTCACACTCTCCACTGATTCTCTTCCTCTGGCTCTAGGGAGATTGAAGAGATACTTAGGGTCAGATGTAATGGTCACTAAAAATTCAAGAAAATCTGCACACACTTTCTCCATCAAGGCTTTGTTTTGATCAGTCTCTGAGCCTATTTATCAGCTACTCAACAAGTTACATACATAAACGTGAGAGTGATTTTCAGTATATTTGTGGAACTATCCAAGGGCTGATTATTAACATATGTTCAACAATCATCTGCTGCCGAAACCCAATCATAAATGCAAATAGAACTTGTAGACAACAAATTCTCCCATGCTGTAAGAAATTGTACATTGTGTTTTATTTCATTCACTGAATCTTTGATACATGGATACATCCAACTTTGAGCACCATCTTTTAGATCTGAATAAAACTAATTATTTTCAGTGCTGCCTTCCCTATTTAATCATGCAGAGAAGAAGCTATTTAGTTGAAAAAATTATCTTTAGAAATGCAAAGATGCTAAGGTGCATACTCTGCACTCCTGCACGTGGGAGGAGGGCTGAGCCCATTCCTGCAGTTCTCCAAGTAGTTATGCCCGAACAAGAATGCTTTAAAATTGATCCTTCTAGTGTTGGTAAATCAGTCAACGATTTGGGCTAAAAAATCTCGGTTACCTACAGTACAAATGATAATAAAACCATGCCCTTCTTTTGAAGCAGTTTCTGATCGTGTCCCCTGTTTTTGGAAGGACTTTCAGCAGTTTTCTCTGCTTGTGAGGGAGGTAATGGCTTGTAGAAAATGAGTTGGTTTTTCTGCATACCACAGGAAAAACATTAATTCTGGTGAGCTCTATGTCCTTATATTGAAATTCTGCCATCAACCTCTTCGCTTAACCACTGTCTTCTGATACCTACCTTCAGACAGACTGCTACAAGTTACAGCCAACACTATGCCAATATTATTTTATATCACATCATTATGAATCACCATAAAACAAAAAACCATTCTTCTTCAGGCCAGAGAGGCATTAAGGACACAGCACACATTGACAGTAACTTCATTGCACTGACATATTCTTTTTCCTTGGTACCAGATTTTATTTAAATCTAAATCATCCACATAAATACATAAACAAAAAAACCCCAACCAACCAACCAACAACAACAAAAAAAAAAACAAAAGACCAGGGAAGAATTTGATTCTTTGCATATTAGAAACCCTGCTACTTATATCACTAGGTCAGCCAGGAGCAAACCGATGCTTTTCAATGTGAATTGCCTGATCTGAGCTGAGTTCCCACTTTTAATGAGACATTTACTAAACTTCTGCATATATACAGAAAGCTAATTTACTTCTTGAGAGATCCGTCATGTTACCATTTCAATCTAATTAGAGCAAATTATCTTTAAAACAATATTGATTTTAGATTAAGCTTTCCATTGTATTACCAGTAGGCAGTGTTTACCTTATTTAACCTTGGTGACAGGTAATGTCAAATTCAACAAAAAACTATTTATTAAAGAGCATAGTCAAAACAATTTTGACTCTTAAAAAGAAAGTTAATTGTGCTAATTTCTCTATCAAATAAATAGAATACATTCTGTTATAAAGGGAAAAGTTGCATATTCCATTTTTTTCCATTCATAATGTTTCAGAAACATTAGAAAATTAGAACATTAGATAAGTTTTCTTTGGTTTTTACTGTACCTCCAGATGATGGTTTGACTGCCATGCTCTGTTTCAAAATGAAACATGTTAATGTTCACTTTTCACTGTTAAGTTTCATCATTGTTCTCAAAGGCAGGTAGACACCAGCACTTACCCATCTGGCGTAGTGTCCAGTCAAGAATCTGTTTTCTTTTTTCCTAAAATGTACGTTTGCCAAAAGAAATGAGTTCTTCTGAAATAGGCTAAATCAGAACATCTTCCAGAAAAGGATCCCTTCATTCAGCCAGAGCACATGAAATTTGGAAAAGTGAAGTTTGGCACATTTATGAACAGAAACTCAAGCGCCTCTTCCTCAGTAGTTTGAAGCAATGAGAGAAGTTGCTTCAGTGCACCAGGAGAAGGGCCATGGAGCTATTCCCACTTCCATCTCCAAAAGTACAGCGGACAAGTGCAAATGGGAAACCGAAGGCTGGCACTAGGCTGAGATCATTTATTCACACCAGATGTCTGCCAAAGGATTGCAGGTGGTCAGCGGAGATACTTGCCCATGATTGTAAAGAAGCCTTGATTTGACGCAACAGAAAAAAAAAAACCACAAAAGTATACTGGCCCCCTTGCAGATTCAGTAGCCAGCAACCCAGACTGTGAAGGCACATTAAAAGATGATGGTGTTATGACTGAGTGGTATGTCATCTTCCACTAGCCCCAAGACAAGGACGTCGAAGATGCCATGAAAAGCCCCACAAGGGAGCATCCACAAGTGTGGAGAAAATGAGATATTTGGAAAAAGGGCTAGCAGTAAAGAGGGAATAATATTTGGCTTGACTCTAACCTAAATATTTTAGCTTTACTAGAGAAACCAAGACAAAAAGAAGCAGATTTCAGAAGTATGTTTGCGAGATGCCCGATCTTGAAGCTGTTTTGTGCATTCAAAACATGTCTACACCTCCAGCTACACTCATCATAGTAGACTGTAATAGCTGCACTCCTGCAGGTAATGAGTAAATTCCAGTTATTTTGGTAATGTTGTTTTCAGTTCATCATGGTTACAATCCATATATTCTTGCCACAGCCTGTATGAATGATGGACAATGTTGACAATTCTACATTTACTATCATTTTGGGTGTTGTTTTCTCAGTAATATAGTAACTTACTGTAACAAAAGCAGTCAGTGTGTATTGGAAGTTTTTATTCAGTACAGTTTATTGGGGATCTGATTCTCCAGAGAGGATCTGGAAAGCTATACCTGGCTCCAATGAACACATACAGATTACCTCTTCTTGCCCAGACCCTAAATTTTTCATGCAGTAAAAAAAAAAAAAAAAATAAAAAAGTTTTGAAGAGAATGTTTTTATATTTTGCCATGCTACACAAAAAACATTTCATGTGACTAGGCGACACGCTGCCATGGTGCAAACAAGTGCGTGACGACATTACTGTAATCAGTGCTCAGGACTGAGATGGAGAATTGCGTTGCTAGCACAGCAATGCTGCACCTGGGGGCAGGGACAAGAGCGATCATCTTCAAAGTCCTTCCAGTAAACCGGTGTCTGACTATTCTAGCCCTCATTCTGAATGGTCTTATCTCCTCCTCCACGCACACTTAAGGGCTTCACTGAGTTAGGACAATTTTGAAGGCCATTTATCCTCTGAAGTTTGCTTTCTCAACCATAAAACAATAAAAAAAAAAAATCCAGAGAGGCATTCCTCTCAAAGAGCTTCTTGGCAGAAAGCAACATTTGATTATGGACCTGCTATTTAATTAGGATGGCTTAACATTATTTTATGTTTTAAGAAAAAAATTCCTGTAAAGCCCAAACACACTGAGCCATGTTACTAAAATTACATTATGCTACAAACAGAAAGGAATAGAAGATCCTCTAAAGGCAGAACCCTTGCCTGGACCTTGAAGTCTATCTGTGTGTTTACCATCAATAGCACTTACATTTTGAATGACTGACTGAGCCACCCAAGTTCCCTACTCCTGCAATACTATGCAATGGCTAAGATTTAAAAATCTAGCCTTTAGATGGTATATCTATCACAGGCTTTAACTTCTCCCATGCCTGGTATTTTCTGCAGGGTTTACATAACTTGCTGCCAGCCATTGATTATCAGCAACAAGCCTAATTAATTCCTATGAGTCTTTGCTAAATGCTAGCTGAGTCATCACACAAAAATCCAGGAAAATGAAATAAACTGTCTGGATCCTCAGCGAGCTCTACTTCTGCTCGTCATTTCCAAATGATAACCAGGCAGGCTTAGAGCAGGCAATCCTTTCTCGATGGTAGAAGGAAAACATCGTCTGCAACATGTTCAAACCAACTCCTGTCCTGAGCCGGGAGTAACCACTGGGACCACAGACTACTGCAGCCTCCGAGCCAAATTATCTCACTCTTCTGCTTATCGCCATGTAGGCTGGGCAAGGAGACATCGCTGCGCCGGAGACCAGCCCGTGACAGCACTGCTGGGTGCTTGTGTCTGTCGCTTATTCTGGTGAAGCTAAAGGGGTTTAGCTTTGGGCTGGATTCCCATCCCCACAGGCTGAAGAAGAGCTGGTGGCCCCCTGGGTTTCTGTCCTTCCAGCCCCCTCTGTGAGAAACCACCCGTTGGTCCTAAACATAAAATGCACATGTGGGGGAAATGAGCTGGCCACTGGACTTGGATTGGGATATCCGTGGAAAGAGACACCAAGAAACACAAATTCCAAAATAAAATGAGACCTTGCACTTGGCCTTGTTGAACCTCATGAGGTTCCCACAGACCACCTCTCCAGCCTGCCCAGTCCCTCCGGATGGCATCCCTTCCCTCCCGCGTGTCGACCGCACCACACAGCTTGGATTATTGGCCAATTGTCACCTCCCAGTGCTCCCAGTACAAGCAGCAACTAGGTCGTCATTGCCAGCTTTATGCCTACGTTGAGACTTCCTATAAAGGCAGAATTCTTCTCAGGAAACGTCCGGCCAGTTTAATCACACAGCACACGGTAATCAATCTAAAGGAGTGGAGTAATGAACTTAACGTAAAAAGGTAAATTTGTGCAACCGTGTCATTTTTCATTGCAGGTAGCCTCTGTTGCAATCCCCAAATCTTGTGCCCTAACCTCTGTGTGTAAAACAGCCAGATCTCCAAGGAAAACGGTCCATCCTGTACAAAGATTTTAACAGCTGAGACACAAAAGGAAATAATGGTACCTGGCAACTCATCTCTCTCTAAATGTTTTTTTTTTCAAGTTGGATCTGCTAGCAAAGCTCCCTTTTAAGTTTGAGGAGCAAATGCTGATTGCACCATGGAGACAGTTTCTACAAGTTACCACAAGGTAGTGAGGCAGAAGACAAAAGTCCGTAATATTCAGGGAACACCTCCCTCTGCTAAGCAGAGAAAGCTGAAAGATCAAATACTTGCTCAGTGGGCAGTTGTTACCGGGTTTGCCTTTTAGTTCAGTTCAATAAATTGACTTGCTCACTTGTTACTAAAGCAGATTATTGTTAATAGGCTTCTTGGTCAACAGCACCTCTTGATAACATTTTAATTAAAATGAATACATGTCTCATTTACTTTTGGGGATCTAATATGTGACATTTCAGAAGACTGACGGTGTCACATGCCATTTTCTTCAATTAATCGGTATATAACCATTCTCAAACGGCTGGGAAGAGTGCAACTTTTTCCTCCGTGCCACATTTACCACTCTGATACTCACTCCACCAGTAGCACCCAGTCCAAAAGTCAGGCTTTACCTCTGAGAGGGGACACCGTCTCGAACTTGCAGGTCAGGCTGCTGTTGCCCGCACCCATCCTCGTCTCGCTGGCTACGCCAGGCAGCTGCCTGCCTCTGGCTCCGGATGGCAAAGGGACACCAGCAGGCACCGAGGGACATCTCCCTGCTCCTGCCTCATCCCTGGAGGAGACTCGCGGCCCCAGCTCAGACTCAAGGCATTCCTGGCCAAACCGGGCAGTGCCGCGTTGTCGTGGTTTAACCCCCAGCCAGCAACTAAGCACCACGCAGCCGCTCACTCACTTCCCCCCCCCGCAGGGGGATGGGGGAGAAAATCAGGAAAAGAAGTAAAACTTGTGGGTTGAGATAAGAACGGTTTAATAGAACAGAAA